>OZ029924.1:10484630-10584803 GCA_964023275.1 Norana najaformis | reverse complement strand
CGAAGCGTAATTTCGGGGAACCCTATGGGCCCCAGGGTAACCCGGAAGATCGCCGAGGAAAACATTGAGGATGAAGTTACGGGAAACTCGCGGAGTCGAGGTTACCCAGAGATACGTGAAGAATGTTCCGAAGGCGAAGTGTCGGGGAAAGTCGCGGAGCCAAGTGTTCCCAGAGAAGGAACAGAGATTTCCGAAGGCCGAAGTTTCGGGAAACTCGCGGAGCCGAGGTTACCCAGAGAGACGAGAACTTTCTCAAGGTGGACAGTCGAGAAAAATCGTGGAGGGCAATTTCTGCCTGAAAAATACGAAGTTGAGGGGGAGACAATCTTCGTCAGATGGCGCGACCGATTCAGAGACAGACAGAGATGCGGTATCGAGTGGACAGAAATTCCGGTCTGAAGATAGCTCGTGAACGTGAAAGACGCAAAGTCTTACCAGAAGTTTGGCCGAGAGACATTAGAACGGGAATGGTCCCCGCGAAAGTGAGAGACGCGGAAAGTACCCGGGAAAACCGACAAAGAGACAATTGGTCGGGAAGTTCGGGAAATGTCCCGCGGAAGTCAGAGACACGGGAGAAAACCCGGAAACCAATAGAAAGGTTTTTGATCGAAAAGAACGGGAATGGTCCCCGCGAAAAGTGAGAGACGCGGAAAGTACCCGGAAAACGACAGAAATTGCTTTTTGGTCGAAAAAACTCGGGAAATGTCCCCGCGAAAGTCAGAGACGCGGGATTTACCCAGAAACTGGGAGAGATACGTTTGCCTCGGGAAGCTCCCGTCAAATACGAAAGACGCTTGCGAAGACCGAGAAACGGACAGAGATCTTTCTGCTTGGGAAGCGACACGAGAGCGACGCTCTACAGGCCAGGATACCGAGTTCAAAGAACGTAGCCACTTTTGACATGAAAGGCAATGAGTGATATTGGCGGGCCGCGGGCCGGAGACGTACGAATAACGGGAAAAGTTCCCAGAGATTTCGTACTAAAGTCAAAGTGGGCAGATTTCGGGGAATTCCGAGGGCCATGTAACCGACCACCATCGGTCTACATTGAGTAGTGCAGAGGAAAGTGAACCAAGTGATCGTGAGATAACTACGAGGAATTATAAAAAGCGTATGGAAAAGACCGCGTATTACTGAGAAGAGAAACGGAAAGGCGGACCGACCGAGGGATACGAAATTAAAACTTGAAAAAATATGATGGAAAAAAACGGCGGTTGCCGCATTTTTGGCGAAATTCGAAGTCTGTGCTCGTTGTAACGCATGGAGTGACCAAGAGAAAGCAGACCCAATTAATGTGTGCTCTGACAGGGGCCCGCATCTCAACTGTTGTGGGATATGGGTGCACACCCAAAACGTAACCTGGCATGAACTCGTTTGAAAGGCTTAAAGCCAGATACGGAATCCGAAGACCAGACCAGTCTTTATCGAATGAAACTTCCGCACTTACAGACAGGCTCCAGGAGAAAGCTTGAGCAATGTAGTGCAGGAAATAAGGAGGCTGATGGCTTTGGCCTATCCGGGACCCACAAGCGATATTGTCGAAACGGTTTGCTTGCGACGCGTTCATTGATGCGCTCGCTAACCAAGATTTGGCTCAGAAGGTGCGAGAGAAAGAACCAGATAACCTTGAGGCTGCGTATAAGCACGCCGTTCGATTAGACGCTTATGGTCGATCTTCATCACAGGCTACTGATATTGACCGTAGGCATGGCCGAATTAAAGTTACAAGAGAGGATCGGAAATCCTCGGTTGCCGACGAGCAACAAAATCGTCGTTTAGAAGATCTCGAAAGGGAGATTAAGAATCTGTCTAAAGAAATTGGGCGATTTACCAGTAAGCAAGACCCCAGTCTTGTACCGGGAAAACCGCAAGAGAGAGAGGGCGGTTTAGAAGGAGGCGCTGATGGTCAACGGAAAACCGATACGAACGGTACGCAGAAACGGTTATTTCCGCAAGGACGGTTGAGAAACCCTGATATCGAGTGTTACATCTGTAGACAAAAAGGGCACATAAAAAGGTTTTGTCCTCAACGAGTTTCCGAAACGGGTAGAGAAAGCAGTAACAATGAACCTCCTAAAGCAGAACACATCCAAGAGGAAGTTCAGAATCGCTTGGTCAAGGGTAGCAGGATGGCTTATGTCGTCGCTAGACTAGAAGGGAAGCGACTTCATTGTCTGATGGATTCAGGGAGTGAGATGTCACTTGTGCCACGACGTCTTGTACTGAGCACCGAGTTGACACCATCGGAGCAGCGTCTCTTAGCTGCGAACGGAAGCGAGATAAAAGTGGACGGTGAAACTACGCTGGAGATTCGTATTGGAAAGAAGTTGTACCAGTTACCATGTTTAGTGACAGACCAAGTGACCGAAGTGATCTTGGGATTGTCCTGGCTAGAGAGTAATCAGGCTAGATGGGACTTTGCTAGTCGGTCTGTATGGTTAGGGAGCGAAAGAATCCCTCTAAAAGAAGCCGTTGCTGAATCTATGTGCCGAAGAGTAGTCGTTCAGGAAGACACTGTAGTTCCTCCTAGAAGCGAGGTTGACGTTCCGGCATCAGTAGTATATCCGCATTTCCGAGAGGATAACGGAGACTGGACCACCGTGCCAGCGGAACTGACACCAGACCTGATGATAGGACGCACCTTGGTTACAGGAAAGGAACCGAAAGTGTGGATAAGAATGTTGAACGTTGGGAACAAAAACTCGGTTGTAAAGAAAAGGACCGAATGTTGGTTGGAACGTGTTGAATTGATTGATGCCGAAGCTAAACAGTTCGGGGAAGAGCACAAAAATACTGAAGAAGAGACATCTTCGAAGATCCGTATGGTGACCGGAGTGACAGAGCAGCCGAACCAACCTGAAGCAGAACAGGTCCTGAAACGATTATGGGAAGAGGTTCCACCTGACGTTTCAGAGGACGAGCGGAGACGGTTACGTGAGTTAGTGCTTTCCTACAGCACAACGTTTTCGCTGAGTGAGAGTGACCATGGGTTTACTTCGATAATACAGCATGAGATTGATACCCAGCAAGAGAAACCTGTTCGTCAACCACTGAGACGACAGCCGCTTTCTATGTTGCCAGAGATTGATCGTCAGGTAGAAGATATGTTGAACCAAGGAATTGTGGAGCCATCAATGTCGGATTGGGCATCCAATGTCGTAATGGTAAAGAAGAAAGATGGCAGTATGCGCTTTTGCGTAGATTACAGACAGTTAAATCTTAAAACGCGCAAAGACGCCCATCCGTTACCTCTAATCCGTGAGAGTTTGGATACACTTGGAGGAGCCAGATGGTATAGTACATTCGATCTGAGGTCAGGGTACCACCAGATGGCCCTGCATCCGAGAGACAAGCATAAGACCGCTTTTGTGACAAGAAGGGGAAGTTTCCAATTCAGAGTGTTGCCATTTGGATTGTGTAATAGCCCCGCTTCGTTTTGTCGGTTAATGAACTTGGTCTTGACTGGACTTAATTACGATATTTGTCTAGTTTATCTAGACGATATAATTGTGTTCTCCAGG
This sequence comes from Norana najaformis, assembly GCA_964023275.1. Classification (NCBI taxonomy): domain Eukaryota; kingdom Metazoa; phylum Annelida; class Clitellata; order Crassiclitellata; family Hormogastridae; genus Norana; species Norana najaformis. The sequence continues at coordinate 10,581,282 of OZ029924.1, read as the reverse complement.
GATGTAGAGACACATATGCGACGGTTAGAGATGGTGTTCAGAAGACTACGAGAGTATAACCTCAAACTGAAGCCATCCAAGTGCCACCTGCTTCAACAGAAAGTGTTGTTCCTTGGACACATATTGAGTGATGAAGGGGTAGCCACAGACCCGAATAAGGTCAAGGCTGTAGAAGATTGGACCGTTCCTCGGAACTTGCGACAAGTGAGATCCTTTATAGGACTTTGCTCATACTATCGACGTTTCATACCAGAATTCGCGGTGATTGCCCAACCGCTCCACTTCCTTACTAGGAAGAATGTTCCGTTTCGATGGACCGATGAATGCCAAGAGGCTTTCGAGGAACTAAAACGAAGGCTTGTTACTTCACCAGTATTGGCACTACCCAACGATGATGGGCAGTATATATTGGACACGGATGCCTCCGCTTATGCCATCGGAGCGGTGTTATCACAGGTGCAGGAAGGACAAGAAAAAGTGATCTCCTATGCAAGCAGACTATTATCGTCGGCAGAGCGAAATTATAATGTGACCAGAAGAGAATTGCTAGCTGTGGTCTACTTTCTCAAAGAGTTCCGTCAGTACCTGTTGGGCAGAAAATTCCTCCTGCGGACGGACCATTCCGCACTTCAGTGGTTGCGCAGAACTCCGGAACCGATTGGTCAGCAGGCTCGATGGTTGGAGACGATAGAAGAGTTTGACTTAGAAATTTGTCACCGAGCAGGGACAAAACACGGGAATGCAGATGCCATGTCCCGGGGCCCGTCTGAAGGACAGTGTATTGAAGACGACAGTAAACGATTGATGGGAGAGGCGGCGTGGGTACGTCCTATCGAAGAGGTACCGCCCGCAGATTTGACCGATGGAAATTCAGGCCAGGAAGCTGGTTGGACTAAAGAGATTCTACGAAGAGAGCAGCAGAACGATCGTAGTATTGGTCCAGTTCTTAGTTGGAAGGAGTCCAATCACCATCCAACCGAACAAGAACTCTCGCCTTCTTGCGAAGAAATCAAAGTATTGGTGAGCAACTGGAATCAGTTGACAGTGCTCCAAGACGTGCTGCACAGAGTCTGGGTTCAAGGCAGTACCGGGCAAGTTGAACGTTATCAGTTGGTCGTACCCTTATCTCGACGAAAGGAGATGCTTGAATTGACCCATGGAAGTTTCGCTGGAGGACACTTTGGGATCCGTAAGAGCATGAGCCAGTTACAACGTCGGGCATATTGGCCAGGCTGGAAGGACGATGTTAGACGGTTTTGTCAACGTTGTGATCGCTGTGCTCGGTATAGACGAGAAAAGCCACCAAGACAGGGTTATTTGCAGAGTCCGGTGGTAGGTGAGCCAATGGAGAGATTTGGAATTGATATTACGGGACCACACCCGGTATCCAGCAAAGGGAACAAATATATCCTGACCGCGATAGATTATTTCTCTCGTTGGGCTGAAGCACTACCTATTAGAAACCAAGAGGCCGTTACTGTTGCAGAAACTCTAATGGTGCACGTCTTTTCTCGATTCGGTATGCCACGCCAGATATTGACGGATCAAGGACCGTGTTTCGAATCAGCTCTGTTCAAAGAGCTGTGTAAACTGATGGAGATTGATAAAATACGGACGACTCCCTATCGGCCGTCGGGCAACGGAATGATCGAAAGGTTTCACCGAACTCTGAACATGTTGATCGGGAAAGTAGTATCGGAACGACAGAAGGACTGGGACGTTCATGTACCATATGTGATGGCGGCATATCGGTCGACGGAACATGAAGCTACCCAAAGAACTCCTAATTTCCTGTTCTTGGGAAGAGAGAATCATACGCCATTAGATTTGATTCTTGCCCAGATAGTGGAACGTGAGAGTTCTTCCTACGGTAACCTGGAAGAATATGTGGATAAACAGAAAGAGAAAATGGAAACTGCTTATCGTCTAGTACGGGAGCAACTGAAGAGAACTGCAGAAAGAAAGAAGAAAACGTATGACTTACGAGTGAGACCTAGTCAGTTTTCATATGGAGATTGGGTTTACTATTACTACCCTCGGCTTAGGAGCGGAAGGAAAGCAAAATGGGCCCGATTCTACACGGGACCATTCTTGATTGTTCAAGTTCTAAGTCCGGTGTTATATCGGATACAGAAGAATTCCAAAGCCACACCACTGGTGGTACACGTCGATAAATTGAAGCCTTATCATGGTAAACCTCCGAAAACTTGGTTACCAGAGAAAGAGGATAACCATATTGTCGACGTCGGAAATTTAGAAGTCCTGTCTCGAGAGCAAGAACCGGAGGTTGAATTGGAGGACCCTCAAGGCACCTCGGCGGAATTGACTGTTCCCGAGACGTGTAACGAAGCGAATCCTCCGGAATTAACTGTTCCTGAAACATGCAACGAAGTAAACCCTCCTCGACGACCAATTCGGCCGCCTCGTTGGATGGACGATTACTATTGTTAGACATAACGGCGAGTGATTCTTAAGAGTGACTTTCGAAGCTACCGAAAGAAAACAAGAGTCCCTTCGCGAGGACAATGATAACCGCTTAATTGCGGGAGTTTATACGACAGTTTTCGAATACTGAATGTTTAGTTTGCTTTTGATGTGAAATTTCATTTTGACTGTGTATGCTTATTTAGCTACGAGTTGTTGTATTATATGTACCGTTTAACTGCGAAGATTTTGCAGACTGATTACAAAATACGAAGTGCGTATTGCGTGTTGATGGAAATTTATGTTGAAGTATCGTAGTTTTTAAGCGTAACTGCGATGATGATACGCAATTGCCGTTTATTTGCGAAGTGGTATGGACTGTTCAAGAATACGTACTGAGTTTCTTTTGATCATAATTCTTGCCTGTAATATTTTAGTACCGAAATGTATAAAGACTTGAGGTACTAAGTACCGCTTAATTGCGGAGGGTTTAAGACAGGTTGGAGTGAGAGATTTATGTTTCTGTTTGATGACAATTTTTACTGTGCTAATTTCTGTGTAACGATTGGCAGTACTAGTGCTTTAACTGCTGAGTTCGTGTTTAACAGAAAATATTGAGTTTCTGTGATGTACTATGTTGCGGAAATATGCATACGCCTGTTTTAATTGCGGAAAATCGCTGATATGCTCAACGTTCGAGATTTGAGTGTTTGATGTACATAATTTCGATTGGATATTGTTTTTATATCATACGTTAATGCTGTCGCAACTAGTCGCTGCATTAGCTGACACTTGTATAGTTAGATATTGCGGTAGTGATGTCTGTTAGGTTGCGATTGTATAGATGATGCTTCTTGTATAGTTTCTTTTAATTTGATTGCATTGTACTGTTATAAGCGATGTTTGTAAATAATTTGTATCTTTAAAAAAAAAAAAAAAAAAAAAAAAAAAAAAAAAAAAATATTAATTTAGACCACAGAGCGATGCGGGCCTGCAGGTTTAGCTGTTGCCTTGTCAATATTTTTCGGGGTTGTACACGCATGATCTGATCTGATGGAGTTGGTGTGTATTGACAAGATCGGGAGATAGTTGGTGACTTTTCTCTCCTAAGTCTCCTTGCCATTTGCGGTTAGGTAGAGCTCAGTTTCATGACAGAGGGCCACGCTAAGGTTGGTGATCTGGTGAACTGGACAGGTTGCCAGTAGGGTGGAGGTTTGAGTCTCTTGCACCAGTAATGAGGCTGTCGCTGACACGGTCGAAGAAGGGTAAGGGCACTGGGCGTATGGGCTGTTTGCTCACTCAGTTGTTGAGGCTCTCACCGTTAGCTGGCGGACGTGCATGGTAGCAGAGATTACCGAGTCTGAGTAACCGCCCTATAACCAAAGGTATACTGGTTCCTTGCCCTCTAAATGGATCTGAGTTGGAGATGTTTCTGTGTCACGATCGATTTAGGTCCCCGGTTTTGTCGGAGATGCTCCGCATCTAAGTAAGGTGGGGAGAGTGTGGCGGATCGGCCACAAGACAAGCCTGTTGGGTAAAAGGCGGGAGTAATTATGACACGCGTTAGGTAGCCATTAAATGCTGTGCTTATGTGCACGGTTCGGCCGCGTTACTTGTGTAGGATTTTTATAAATTAATTTTTAATAAATTTAAGCTGATTATAATAATAGTTTAATATTTAGGCCGAGCAAAGTTCTTAGTTTATTTTTAGTTATATAATGCACATAATTGTTTTAATTTATAGGTCTCTAGATGTTTGTTTTAATCGAGCACTTTTAGACACCTTTATTTACGTTCTATCGTAAGCGCTAGTATATAAGCAACCCGATGTCAATAGGAAACGAGGGTTGAATAAACCGTGTCGCATGGTGATTTGCTATAGACGTGAAGGATGGATGCGTGCCTTCACATATACGAGTTACAGTGTTTTGATATCGTTCTGTGAGCGAATTCATAGCGTATACAAATATACGGACGAGGGTGACGTCCGGAGAAGCCCGTGTTCGATACAGTCCCGGTTACGATAAAATATACGGACGGTAGAGTCCGCGGAAAAGACTAATCTGTGCGCTCCCGGCGGGACGACCGAGATAATCACTGTCTGGCTTCGGGCTGACGGCGCCGATCCGAGTGGAGCTAGGGCTCTACCGTAGATCGCGAAGCGGCCTGGGTCACGACGGTGAGCGGTTGGACAGAACCCGGGGAAAGACCCCGTTCGAAAGAAATAAATACAGGTCTGTGTAAAACAAGTGGGAAAGTGCGGAAGCTACCCCTTTGACCGCGTAAGAGAAAAATCGGATCGGTGCGCTCCCGGGAACGTCGCAGCCGTTGCGAACCAATCTGTCTGATTTCTGACTGGCTCCGCGTTGGTCCGCAAGGTTTGGGCCCGCCTTGTTGGAACGTCGCGAGACGGTCGAGTAGGTCACGATAGTTGGTGAACAGCCGCTGAGCGAGGCTCGGGGAAAATACGAGTAAACAGGTCTGTGTGAACCCGGGGTAGCATTTGCCGTACGACAGAAACCCGTGCCGTTTAGAAATTGGTCCGTGCGCTCCTGAGGAAGTCGCAACCGAAACAAACCAATCTGTCTGATTTCTGACTGGCTCCGCGTTGATCCGCAGGGTTTGGGCCCGCCTTGTTGGAGCGTCGCGAGACGGTCGAGTAAGTCACGATAGTTGGAACATAACAGGTTGTGCGAAACTCGGGTAAAGTTGCGGCCGCGGTTCTCCCGGTCGAAATTCAGAGAGCGGGATACGGGAAGACCCGCGGAAAAACCAACGCAGACCAAGTAGAGTCCCGGTACGTAAGAGACCGGAAACAACGCAGACCAAGAAAATACCCGGTACATCATAGTCCGGGTCGGTTCCCCGATAACACCGGAGTCGAAACGGGAAGATACCGACTCCTCTATATGCTTGTCGCCACACACTGATCAGAGGACTGACTGAAGTACGGGGAAGGGCCCCCTCGTGCGTAGGTCGGTACGAAGGTTGGTGTGTTTTACAGAAGGTTAGAGAGGGGACCTTCTCTTGAGTGTTCCATAGGGGTATCCTATCCCCTGAAGCACTGTTGGTTGATAACTGCCAACAGAGATCTGGTGCAGAAACTTACTCCGGAAATCCTATACACGGAAATGGAGCGAGATAGTGGGAAGATGTGTCGCCCAATATCCTTGTGCCTAGGGCGGAAAGACACAGAGGCTCGTTGTGAGACTTCCCTGTTCCCGGGACCGAGAAAACGACTGGTGCCTGAAAATATTGGCGGTAACGGGAGAGTTACAAGATGTAGAATGGTAGTTACAAGAAAGTCCTCACGGAGAAAGGGAACGACTATTGCCAGTAAAGGAACGAACCCTGTTCTGAGTAAAGGCCATCCTCAGGACGTTGCCCATCCGGCGACCGCGGAAGAGGCAAAGTCGGATCCCGAGACCGAGAGTTACAGTGTTGATTCCCTTAGGGAAGCGACCTATCCTAGGCCTTCCTTGGAGAGAACAGACAGTATGGGAAGAGATGATACAAGAAGACCATTGTACAGTGAGAGTGCAAGGGGCAGTGAGGCGGGTGGCTCTGAGCGTAGAACTGGGCTAGAGTTACCCCCACCCCGTGGACAGTTAGCCCGACCGAAAACGCCACACATGTATATACACACACATACATGCATGCATACATACATACATACATACATACATACATAGACATCTGTCTATTTAACTCAGCTAAAAATGAGATAAAAAATGAACTGTCCATCGGTCATATAAGCCAAGGAAAAAAAATAAAGTCGCTGACACTTCAAACCAACGAATGCCCATCAGTGTTTTTCTTCTTTTCAGCCCTGTTAGTTTCTGTTTCTTTAGCGCAGTTTTCACTCTAAGTTATTCAGGTCTTCCTGTTCGGCATTTGCTACTGTTCACGAGCATTCGTCCTCTCCTTTTCCACTACAGGCTGGTCTCCACCCGTTCGGCGGAATTACTTTCTTTGGCTCTAGAGTAGGTTGCTGACTCGTCGGTACATTTTCTGAGCACATCTTCATCATCAGATGACAATTCAGATGACAGTTCTGCTGGTTGGAAATCACCAATGATAACAGCATCTGCGTCAGCAACCTCGAGGCTCCAACCCAGAACGCCCGTCGAGTAGTCAACTGAATCCCGATTCTTCTCTAGTTGCTCTATCTCTGTACAAACCGATCCAGTTGCCATAGTTACGCGACTGGCCGGTATTTTATCAAGAGCATTTCCATGGTCACAGAAGTTGCGGTCCTGCATCATCGTCTTGGAATATTCGTCGCAGCTGTCGCGGTCCGAATTGACATCATTACCACGAATGGAGACGTCACTCGCATGTGACGTCGTCGGTATTTGTGATGACGTCTCTTGCGGTCGGCTGCCCGTTGCGGTTGATAGGAGTGGTTGGTTTCCTTCCATTTCACGGTTGACTGCACTTGGAGTCTGTTCATCGGTGGAGAGCGAGGCAGGAAGGCTGGCTTCTAGGCCAGAAGTGTCCATTGTCCCTTGTTCAGCAGGCGAAGTGTAGCCAGGGTTGCCTTGCGGATATCCGCCGAAAAGAAGATGATCCTAAAAAATCGATAGAAACATGCGCTGTGTACATTTATTGCTACATGACTGCACGCAAACAAGACTAATCAATAACTTGTTAGTGTCTTCTGGCATCAGAGCTATTGAGAAGTTTCTAAAGGCGCTGCATTCATTTCAGATGCATATTTAACACACAAGCACGATTAACTCTTTAACTGTAAGTCATCACGTGATGGTCGCGGTTTATGAATCTATTCTAAACATTTCTATAGCGCCTTTATCATAATACCCAAAGCATCAGTCGATGGTCGTTTCAAGTCAAAATCGCTATCCAAACTCATGAAGAAGCCGCGTCGAATTCCGATAGATCAGAGAAACCAGAAGCCAGGCTACGGTGGGTAAGCAAGTTGAAAGAGATGCATCCTTAGTTTAAACCTGAATGAGTTAAAGAATTGGCAGAATGAACTGAACCGGACAGTGAATTCTAAAGCTTTGGACCTGCTTTGGAGACAGCCTGAGAGCCCAAATCGAAGAGAAAGCGTTGTGTTGGATTGAGAAATGCCTACCAAATCAAGCGAATCTCGTTCGACTGAGCACATGGACTAACGATGCAAAGTTGCCAAAGTAACCGTAATCAGCAATCGTCGTTGTCATTGTTTTCATAATTAAATACAGTTGTCTGCCTACTTGTTCGTTGGTCGCTCCTTCGATGACGACTCTCTCTGGCACCCGGATGGGCAGCCTGGAACCAAGTCATTAAGTAAATAAGTCATTAAGTGAATAAGTCATTAATGAAAGAAAACGAGTAGATGAATGAACTAATAAATAAATACATAATAATAACACTGGACAACAAATTTTTACAAAAGTCATGTTACTGAAATGAAATTAGTCAGTTCTTATCAATTTGTATGTGCTGAACACGAATATGACAGTGAAAATGCCGAATTGGCTCTAGTTTTTTTGTAATCTGAAATGAAGTAATTTTATATCGCACAATGCATGCCAATAGTGATACACTTACAGTTAATATTTGTAAAAACCAGGTCATAGACTAGTTCTTAGATTTTTTTGCCTGTCTCTTGTACAGCTGTTCGGGAGCATCTCTGCGGAGTGTCCAGCAGTAGTCAGCCAACATTGTAGTGGACCATTTTCCCTGGTACCTTTGCTCCATTGTTGCGATATCTTGATGAAAACGTTCGCCATGTTCGTCACTAACCATACCACAGTTGTCAGGGAAGAAATCCAGATGGGAATGAAGGAAATGCATCTTCAGAGACATTGCAGCGAAATTTCTGGTACTGCTTGAGCATGTCTTCTACTAGTTCCTTGTAGTTTTCTGCCCTAACATTCCCCAGAAAGTCTGTAGACACTAGACGAAAAGCATTCCATGCTTGTTTCGCATCACCCTCCAGCAAGTTGTTGAAGCGGTCATCTTTGAAGAGTTCTCTAATCTGAGGACCCACAAAAACTCCCTCTTTAATCTTTGCTTCGCTGAGTCGAGGGAATTTTTCATGCAGGTATCGGAAAGCTGGCGAAGTGCGGTCCATGGCTTTCACGAAGTTCTTCACCAAACCTAGTTTGATGTGAAGGGGTGGTAGTAGGATTTTGTGAGCCTCGACCAGAGCTGGGTGCTGGATATTCTTCTGTCCAACTGCCATGTTTTGTCTGGGAGTCCATTCCTTCCGCACGTAGTGCAACTCTCTTGCTCGGCTATCCCACTCACACAAGAAACACATATATTTTGTATATCCTTGCTGCAGTCCCATTAAAATGGCAACTACCTTCAAATCACCACACAGGTGCCATTTGTACCTGTTATAGTCAATGGAATGCAGTAGCTGTTTTAGGTTATCGTATGTCTCTTTCATGTGGACAGCATGCGCTAATGGAATAGATGGAAGACGGTTTCCATTGTGCAAAAGCACAGCCTTAAGACTCAGTGTTGAAGAGTCTACAAAGAGTCTCCATTCTTGTGGGTCATGAGTGATCTGTAAGGCATTCATGAGGTCGTCAATATTGGAACAGAATACCAGATTACCTTCCTTCATAAAGAAAGGTTCCAACTGCTGATGGCGCTTTCTATATGAAGTAATTGTGACATCTTCTTCTAGAAGATTCCATTGTTGGAGTCTTGATCCTAGCAATTCTGCCTTGTTTTTGGATAAGTCCAAATCACGAACAAGGTCATTTAGTTCTTCCTGTGTTATTCTGTGTGGGGTTGATGATGCACCACAGTGAAAATCGGGATCACTGCACGCTGACGGACCAGGAGAAGAACATGTCGGCTCACCCTTGTCCTCATCAGATGAATCAAGGAAAATATATTCTGCTGGAGGTTCTGGAATAGGAAGTCCATCACCATGTGGAACTGGTCTCAATGCTGACGGAATGTTTGGGTAGACTATTGTCGACTTCTTTTGCTTCGTTATTCCACCGGAAAGAGGAGGAACCAAGCAGAAGTAACAGTCATCTACGTGGTTGCTTTGCTCTCTCCACACCATGGGAACTGCAAACGGCATTGATAGTCTTTTGCCATTCAACCACTGTGAAAGCTGTGTTGTACATGTAGCACAGCATATATGCGGGGCCCATGGCTTGTCTTGGTCACCAACCTTGCATTCGAAGTAAGCATGATATGCCTTCTTGACTTGATAAGTGATACTTTTCTTCTGGTTGGCAAATGTCACTTCCCCACAAATGTAACAAAAGTTGTCCACAGTATTTACGCACTTCCGAGGCATTACTGTTCTGTATTGTATCTAAATGGATAAAGTAATAATAGTTTTATAAAACAGTAACTTAAACTGTCTCGCACAAAGTCTGTAATATTGTAAATGCTCCGACTCGCTTTATATAGTACACTGCTGACGTCATCTTACGTCAGCAGCCGACTGGCTGTAGTTTTACATTGCATCAGAAAATGACGTAATCAACTGTGCATGATGTGTCCATGATGGGATTATGCAATGAGGTGGAATATTACATCATTCTAGACTTATTTAGGATATTGTCGCAGTCCTACTGCATAAATTTACATGGTGAAACATAAAAAATGAACTATATGAAATATTTTCAAAACGAGAGCCAATAAAAAAATTTTATGGTTATATTCGTGTTCAGCACACCAAGATGCTACACATTAGGGCCTTTTCCAGTCAGTAACGATTTCTATGTTGACCAGTGTAATCAGAAACGAAAGATAAGCTCTAATGAACGGCATCACGAGGCGTGCCCTCGTTAAGGCTGGTTTCCCAACAAGTAAAGAACCAGCTGGAATAGTCAGACCAGAAGCGACCAGCATCGACATACAGCTGGCCAGCATAGACACACAGCTGGCCAGCATCGACACAGACGCGACCAGCATCGAAATTAAGCCAGCCAGCATCGACACACAGCTGGCCAGCATCGACACAGAAGAAACCAGCATCGACACACAATCGACCAGCCTCGATACACAGCTGGCCAGCATCGACACAGAAGAAACCAGCATCGACACACAATCGACCAGCCTCGATACACAGCTGGCCAGCATCGCCACAGACGCGACCAGCATCGACACACAACCGACCAGCATTGACACACAGCTGGCCAGCATAGACACAGAAGAAACCAGCATCGACACAGACGCGACCAGCATCGACACAGACGCGACCAGCATGGACACACAGCTGGCCAGCATCGACACAGAAGCGACCAGGATCGACACAGACGCGACCACCATCGAAATTAAGCCGGCCAGCATCGACACACAGCTGGCCAGCATCGACACAGAAGAAACCAGTATCGACACACAATCGACCAGCCTCGATACACAGCTGGCCAGCATCGACACAGAAGAAACCAGCATCGACACAGACGCGACCAGCATCGACACAGACGCGACCAGCATGGACACACAGCTGGCCAGCATCGACACAGAAGCGACCAGGATCGACACAGACGCGACCACCATCGAAATTAAGCCGGCCAGCATCGACACACAGCTGGCCAGCATCGACACAGAAGAAACCAGCATCGACACACAATCGACCAGCCTCGATACACAGCTGGCCACCATCGACACAGAAGAAACCAGCATCGACACAGACGCGACCAGCATCGACACAGACGCGACCAGCATGGACACACAGCTGGCCAGCATCGACACAGAAGCGACCAGGATCGACACAGACGCGACCACCATCGAAATTAAGCCGGCCAGCATCGACACACAGCTGGCCAGCATCGACACAGAAGAAACCAGTATCGACACACAACCGGCCAGCATCGACACAGCCGGCCAGCATCGACACAGACGCTACCAGCATCGAATTAAGCCGCCCAGCATCGGTACACAACCGACCAGATCGGCGACCTGATTGTACAATTCTCGCGAGTGGTAAATGTCTGATCTGGGATGTGGCAGTAATTGACGCTCTGGCTGTTTTATTCCGGTCCAGATCTGCTGCTCAGATCGCAGTCCAACGAAATGTGGCAAAAAATCAACGACACTCTATCAGTACACTGCTTTGCCAAGTTCTCTGCGTTCTGACAGTTCTTTAATGTCTGTCATGTCTAAACTCAGAACTCGTCTATTTCGACTTAAATAAATAAAAAATAATAGTCTGGCTTTTAGTTTCCTGACCCGTCGGGTATCGACGGAGCTTCTCCAACTGATTTATGAACTATAGTTCATTTGAAGTGATCATCTATTCATGCCTTTTGCACCTCGACAACAGCGCTTCAAAGGTGATTAGATCACAATGGATTCACGTTGCCTTCAAAAGCTTTATCCCTACAAATTAGCAAAGTTTTTCCTTTACCTATCACCTATCCCAAACGTCAGTAGACAAAAGAGATATATCAATTCTGTTTCATTTGACCTTCAGCGCTTCAACGCAGTGGCTTATTGGGTGCTTTGACTTTTGTGCCGCAAACCAGAATGGTACTAGGTTTCCGGTCTCTCTCGGTCGCTGGTCCAAGATTGGAATTCAGTCGGTCGTTAAAGAAGGTGATCGGTGTGATGCAGAGAGTGGGGTTTTTCGAATTGATACTAGGATAAGCAGCTCATGATATACAAACACCATATACCGTAGCCGTCCGACTGCCTGACTCCTGGATCTTGACCTGGAATCGAACCCTTTTGCCTAGCGATTTTGCTTTGACTGAGCGCCTGTGAGTAAGCTCGTTCCCGTGACTTAGCTTTCGTTGGGCGCTGTAGAAATCTCGAGATTACGATTACGATTACTTAACCCATGCTGTCTATGAAAAACAGAACAAACGGGCACCTATGGAAGACGGTAGAGGTTTATGCTTACCTGAGGAGACTTCTGACCTTGCGGACAACGATTACGATCACGATTAGGGGCGCACAAGAGAGGAGGAGGGCCAGGCCAACCCATCCTGCTGTGCTCCAGCCATAGCCTTCTTCTGAAGTCAGAGAACAATTTATTTAGCTCCTGTACAAAAATTAAAATATGAAGTGGGAAAATCTTTTATTTAGCGCCTGTTGGAAATCATGCACGCATTTACATATGTAAGTAACGTGTGTATGTATGTATGTATGTATGCATGTGTACGTATGCATGCATTCGTGCATGCATGCATGTATGTGTGTATGTATAAATATATGTATATATGAACGCGTGTATGTATGTATGTATGAGTGTATGGATGTACGTGCATGTGTGCATCTAGATATGTATATATGTTGTATTCATGTATGCATGTATATGTATGTATATATGTATGTGTGTATGTATGCATGTAAGGGAGTATATGTTTGTATGCATGTTTGTCTGATACTTATGTGTGTATGTATGTATACATGTATGTATTTGTCTATGAATCTATGTGTGTATCTACCTACACATAACAGTATGCCACGAGGGAGTATATACATACTTTCGGTGTTCAGCGGGCGGATATGGTAAGGTTTTCCAGGTGTGGAGCATCCTTCTTTGGTGCAGGCCTGTACCTCCACCCGGTAGCTCTGGTCCTTAGCGAGGCGGATGGATGCCGACCGGGATTCACCTGCGGCAGCAACCGATAGCATCTCTGTCGATGCTTCAGCGCTGCTGCGTCTTTCTCTCTCTGTGTTCAGCCTTGCAGTCATGTTGTAACGGATGATTGGACCGTTCCGCTGTCTTGCATCCAGTTCCTTCGTCATCATTGAGGTCGTCGTCATTATCATCGCCATCATCGCCATTATTGTCACCTATTTCTTTATCAGAATCCTCCTAATCCTCCTACTTCTCCTACTCTTCTTCATCCTTCTCCTACTCCTCATCATCATCACCATTATCATCATTATCATCATCATCTTCATTTTCTCCGTTATTTTATCCATTATCATCAACGTCGTCATCATTATCATAATTATTATTTAATTCTTAATATACCGTAAAGCAATGTAATGTTATTATTCTAACAGCGGTGTCACAGTGCAGGAAAAGGAATGAAGTGAATTTCAGGAGTTCGATGCTTTTTTAGGCAGTTATATATACATATATACATACACCTATACACACACACACATATATATATATTATATATATATAATATATATATATAATATATATTATATATATATATATATATTATATATATATAATATATATATATAATATATATTATATATATATATATATATATATATATATATATATATATATATATATATATATATATATATATATATATATATATATATATATATATATATATATATATATATATGGACACGTAATGTATCGCCTGTCAAAATCGCTGTAATGAAATCTTTTGTTTCTTACTCACCATCCAGAAGATCGTTACGTTTCGACAATTTCCGGCTCCGGCCTCGTCGCATTCACGTGTTTGTGCCAAATATGTCAAATCTTCATCAATATCCGGTCCAGCAGACGGCGCTTCAAGATCAGCCACACAAAATGAAGGCTACAGTTATGTGTGACAGTTGAAGCTATGAAGGTGATACTGAGGATGATGATGGTAATGACAACGACAGTAGTAGTAGTAGTTCCAATGTTTAACGACATCTTATGGTATCAAGGGCGTTGACTTCGCCCTCCTCCTTTATCCAAGCTTGGCACTCCCCGACTAAAGGCAGTGGCGGAGTTAATGACAGCGACGAATATGATTATAATTACAAATATCGTTGCAGTGGCATGTGTCGGAGGGAAAGCTAGAATGCAACCTGTGGGTGCCACGTGCAACAGATGTTGTAGCGTAGAAGTGTCGTTTGTCTGGCAGGAACGCCAACCTTTAAATAGGCGTCTGTGTGTGTGATGTGAAGTCAGTCCTGGGTTTGGTTTTCGACCTTGTTGGTCGTTTGAGTGTTGTTCTTGTGATGTCCCGAACTCACGACATGTCGTTTTGAAGTTGATGCTGTCTCCCTGACGTGGACGATTTGTCTATCCGAAGTTGAGGTTTTGTTGAACCCATCTCCCGTTGAGATTCTGCTGTTCGTGTGGCTGAGTTTTATTTTTGCTTGTAAATATATGACCATTTTAAAACTACCTCTGGTGTTTATTTATCCCTTATGCAACCTGCAACAATATGATGGCGACCACAATATATGAGAGTATGTGTGTATATATGCATGTATCTGATCATTTATACAGCGCCCCATAAGAACATCTCAAACCACTGATGGTGATGATGATGATGATGACGACGATGATAATGATAAAATTGATTATGCAATGATGATGATAATGACGAAGACGAGGACGACGATGGTGATGAATCTGTGGAGGGCATTCGTTACCAACCACTTTGCGGTGTGCGGAAACTGAACGAACGCGTCTCGCTCCAGTAGCCACCGTTCCGCATCGGATGAGCTTGAATGCTGACATTGTACTCTGTGTAGGGATGGAGCTCGTCAGTGAGTAGGCTAGATTTGTCGTCGTCATCATCGACGTGTCTTCTCCTCGGTTGACTGATAACATACTTCACAAGAACACGGATCACATAGAACAGTAAACTCTACTATAGATCTGAATGTCAGATCCTCACAAATATTTCTTCAGCTGCCTCTTTCAGCGAGGTGCGCCTCTGGAGTCTATCTTGAAGTGGCGCTTTATAAATTTTTGATTACATTACATTACAGTTCAGAGGAAGATTTTTCCAGACGAGATGGTGCAGTGTTATGCACTACCAGCTGCTCTGCTGCTACTAGTACGCTACATATGACATGGGTTCCAAATACAGAACATATTTCGGACTGGGTCAAAGCAAAATTTATGTAATCTTTCTTTTAAGAGTCCCTATTTTAGATGGAAATTTTCAATTGTTCTAATTTATTACTACCTTGTTTTAGTTCCACGTCTTTAGATGACTTACTTACTTTGGAAGTTCAGTAGGCAACCTTAACGAGTTTCGCGTGTTGAACTCAAAGTTTAATTAACCCATTGAACTTATATCCGGCTTATGGCCGGATTGCCTCAACCCTGCATCCGCCTTTGGCCTATTAAATCCCCTTGGGGTTAGGGTTGAACTCATAAACTTACCTTTACTATGGGGTAGAATGCCATTATTCAAACCATAGTGGCTTCTGCAAGATGCTGTTATAATCTTAGGTTGCCTTACTTTACCTATCACCTTACCTTGTCTTACTGTACCTTACCTTATCTCACCTTTCCGTCCCTTTCCTTCTCGTGTTTTACTCTCCTCTACCTCTCCTTACCTTGCCTTGTCTTATCTTGTCTTAGCTTACCTTTACTTACCTAACATGACATTACTTTACCTTACCTTACCATACCATAGTTGCTGTTGCACTGGCACCAACCTGCAACGACTCGTTCCACTCTGATCGGAGTTCCACTTGGTAGCGGAGTGGAAACCTGGAATGTTGCAGCTTAGCTGGCTTTCTCCAAGAGATTTCCACTGCTGTTCTGTTGATCGCAGTCGATTGCATTTCTCGAACGGGTCCGGGTTTGACTGCACACAGCAAATCACCCGTAATTTATGCAATCGTCGGCGTAATCCTAAGGGTAATATTAATCGTTATCGTAAGCATAAGCGTAATCGTAGGCGATAGAGTAATCAGGAGCATAACCTTAAGCATAATATTAATCGCACTAGTAATCTATGTGTAATGGCAATCGTAAACAGAAACACAATTGTAAGTGAAAGCGTAAGCGAAAGCGTAATCGTGATCACAAGCCGCACATTTTCATTGCCCAAAAAGCTGTAATGCATTGGAACCAACTTATTCTCAGGCGCCTAGTCAAAAACAAATCAATGAGGCAGGAACTATTTATTAGGTTCGGTTTTAAGTCCAGTTCCAAAGGTTTAACAGGTAGACAGACGGACGGCAACGGCGGAATGTGCAGGAAAGATCAGAAGAACCACTAAGTGAGAGTTTAGAAGTTCTTTTTATAGTAATAAGTTCGGTAAGGTAAGGTAACTTGATGTAAAGCAAGGTAAGTTAAGGTAAGAAAGGTGAGTTGAGGTAGGCTTAGGAAAGATAAGTTAAGGCAAGGCAAGGTGTATGAACGATTTTGTTAGCTAGTGAAGCGTGACGTGCAGTTTCAGGACGAAAGCGTACACCTGATGTATATATGTATGTGTGCAAAGTAGTTAAGGTGTATGATGTATATAGAGAGACGGTGTCTAGACGAATACGATAGGACACAATGGCGGTATCTGTCAAGGTTGAAGTAGTCGATGATAGAAATGTTTTGTGATTTGACAATATACACTTAAATCTTGTAGTTGGTGTTCGATTGAGTAAAAGGACAGTTCACGCAAGGTAAAGTTAAGAATTGCAATATAAGCTAAGGAAAGGTAAGGTAAGGTAAAGTTAGTAATGTAACGTATATTAAGGTCAGGAAAGGTAAGGTAACGTAAAGCAAGGTAAGGTAACATGAGATAAGATAAGATTCGCTAAAGTGATGTTAGGAAGTGTAAGGTGAGATGGGTAACGAATTCTGTCACCGATGTCCAGAGGCTGAAAAGTGAAATTGCTGCCACTCGGTGCCACTCGTCTCGAATCAGTCAGAACGTTTTCTCCATAGATTGAGACATAGACAGCGCTTTCGAAGTCAATGTCGTCTGCTGAGAGGCGACAGGTGCGACAGTTGTCCGAACTGCTGCTGGCAATCAACTTGCAAAACCTTGGCGCTTCTTTATAGTTGCCGTCGCGTGCACTGTGCTTCCTGGTATGACGCAAAAATTAATTTTATGGCGACACAATGAAAGATCTGCGAGTTTTTGTTAATTGTTAACTAGGTGCTATTTTTTTATTTTGTGTTAACTGTTACTCTAGTGTTAATTGTTAACTTAATGCCATTTTTCAATCTAGTTTCACTTGCTGATCTAGTGTTAATTGCTAATTTACTGTTATTTATTTAGTATAGTATTAAGTGTTAGGTTAGTGTTAATTGTTAGTTTAGTGTTATTTTTTAATTTCGCGTTAATTGCTTCATCTTCTCTTGCCTTATCTTATAGTGTTAAATGCCTAGTTAGTCGTAAGAGAAACCCAGTGGTAGTAGTAGTAGTAGTATCTTGTAACGAAGCACTCAAATGGCGCCTCATTTGTAGTGGTAGTCTAACCTCTGTGTCCAGCACAAGGTCCATCTTGTCACCAAGTTGCGAGATGCGTTGAAACAGAACTGGATCGTCACGTCGTCCAAGTTATTGGACCACTTTGAGATGCTACCAATCGCTTCTGGGTATTCTGAAACACCCCCGAGAGCCTCTCGAGAAACAGGTCTTCACTCTTGTATGTATGTATGTATGCATGTATGTATATATGTACGTATGTATTTATGTATTACTGTATGTATTTAAGTAAGTAAGTATGTACAGTATGCATATATGTATGTGAATATTTTAGGGCTGCCGCTTTTAACGATTAATTGTTAACGATTTTAATCGATTAATTTCTTACTTATTTTAGTTATTTAGGCTTATGCTGACAAGCGGCTCATTTCACAATGTGGCGAAAAGTGATAATGAGTGGAAAATTAAGTGATCATTTGGAAAAGTTGAAGATGGCGACAATTGAAGATGGCGACAAAATTAACTGTCTTCACTGCAAAAAACAATTCGCCTATCGTGGTTCAAACACATCGCTGACGTATCACTTGCAGCACAAACATCCGTCGGCATGTAGAAAAACTTCTTAGAAAGAAAGTAGAACTACTGACTACATTTTTCACAGTTGATCACGTTTTTCCTAACAGATACCAAATGAATCAAATTTAATCGATTAATCGAAGTTAAGTGTTTGAGATTAATCGATTAATTAGTTTTTAATCAGTAACAACCCTAAAATATTATAAAATGCCTTTTAGTACCTCTTAAAAGTGCTAAAATCTGGCTATTTGAAAGGTGCGTCTTAAGTTTAGCTGAAAACTTTCTTGTGCATCAGCCGATACAGTTCGGATTCCAGCAGAAGACTGTTCTACGAAGACGGTTCATGCACGAGGCAGCTTTGCTCTGTCACAGTATGTCGGCATGGGACAATTGTAACTGTAATTGTAATTTGAGATTTATAAAGCGTCTCAGAGGATAAACTCAACAGAGGTGCTTCCGACCCGAAAAAGCAAAATCACTGTTAAACAGTACAGTCTTCAGGCGCCTGCGGAACACCGAGAGGGGGGAGAAAGGAGCTCAAATTGCAATTCTCGAGGGAGACGAGGAGGTCCAATGAACTGGGTTTAGTTTTTCTGTCGTGCTAATGTAAAAGGCGAGATGTTGCCTTAGAAAGCGAATCGCATTTGTTGAGTTTCGTCTTTACCTTGGATCAGTTTCAACAATGAATTGGTGAATCGAACGAATATACACCGTCATGAACAGTTTCCGTAGACTTTTCGTTCCGCTCATCGGGTTGATCTAGTGTCTTGCGATTGCTCGGGCCAGACTGCGCAATTACAGTTTAAATTACCTTACCTTACTTTGTATGGACAACCCTGACTCTGACTTACCCCCAACCCAGACGTAAGTTGATGCCTCCGAGGTTTCCAAAGATCCGTTGGTGAGGCAGTAGTAGTATTCTCCGTTTCCATTATCCATCATTCCACCCAGCTCCAGCTGGACGATGTACTCCGATAGAAATACGTAGTTCTGCCGAGGAAAGACGTATCCGTCTCTTCTCTTGAAAACTACGCTGGGTCCATCGATGGGGTTGCCCTCGGCGTCTGAGCAGTTCAGCCTCAACGTTTCGCCGACTGACAAATAGACCGAAGAAGGTAACATACCTAAGGCAAAACAAGCGGAACAGATGCCCTTGCATTACGTTACATTCTGTTGCACTGCATTGCATATGATAGTTTAGGATAGGATAGAATATCGTCAACTAACCTATGTTGTGCTATAAGTTAAGGTAGGGTAATTTTAATTGTAACCGCGAATTTATATAGCGCTTATTCAATAACTACTCACAGGTGCTCCAGACCTGACAAGACAAATCAAGACCGAATAGAATGGTTTTCAAGCGTTTATTGAAAAGAAGCAAAGAAAGGCGAAGGAACTCATATCGCTGGTTGCAAGGCAGCTAATTCCAGAAAATCGGCCGACAACAACAAAACGTTTTTGCTGGACCGTCCAGTTCCAGGCGACGGAACAACGAGGTCACCTTACACAACAGAGCGAAGAAATCTGCGGCCAGAGATGGAAAAGACTGGGGTGCATATTTTAAGATAAGATGGAGTAAAACCTGCAAGACGATTATCTTGGACTGGTCAGATGTTTTGAACCAAAAATCACTGCCTGACTGCTCCTAGACAGAAATGAACGCAATCACGACAGAGGGCGACCTTTCAAGAAGCTAATGTTTCAGGTTTTAGAAAATCTAGCGTAAAGCATGGTAAGGTGTATGGTATGGGTTGATAAGTAAGTAAGTGGTGAGGTGACATGAGGTGAAGCAAGGTGGGTGAAGTATGATCATGTAAGGAGCAAGCCTGGTCGACGAAAATGTGGGCTCTGCCCTCCCGAAGAGCAAGTTCGACACATCCGTCTTTCTCCATCCTTTGACCATTCTCATGAACAGTCTGCCATTAGAAATTAGAACTTTAGCGGCTCAGATAACTCAAAAGACATTTTCAGCTTATCTCAAGACTCATCTTTTTAGATCTGTTAGATGGCCATGCCTCAGTGCCTTTGTGATGTTCCTAAAATGCTCTATGCATATGTTCACACATACATACATACATACATACATATATACATACATATATATATCACATGATCCTATCCTGTCCTATGCTCAGCTGTCGTATCCTATGCTATGTTATGCTATAGGCCTACTATGTTATCTTATTCTCGTCTATGCTGTCCTTTGCTGTGATATGTTATGCTATCATATAATCTAGTATCCTATACTATCCTATCCTACAATACCCTATACTATACTATCTTATTCTATGCTATGCTATCTTATGGTGTATTATATCACGATATCATGTCATATCATATATCATACTATGCAATCTTATCCTAAACTATACTATACTATCTTATCCTATGCTATGCTATCCTATGCTGTATTATGTATTGCTATTGTATCGTATCCTATGCTATCCTATCCTAACCGAACCAATGCTATCTGATCTCAGCCTAACATATGCCATATTATAATGTACCTATATATACTATTCTATTCTATACTATACTATACTATACTATACTATACTATACTATACTATACTATACTATACTATACTATACTATACTATACTATACTATACTATACTATACTATACTATACTATATATACTATACTATACTATACTATACTATACTATACTATACTAATGCAGAATACGTAATTGTTGTTTGTTGTGTCTTTAGGTTCTACTCACGCAATTTGGCCCGAGCAATCGCAAGACACGAGATCAACCCGATGAGCGGAACGAAAAGTCTACGGAAACTGTTCATGACCATGGATATTCGTTCGATTCACCAATTCAACGTTGAAATTGATCCAAGGTTAAGACCACACTCAACGAATGCGATTCGCTTTCTAAGACAACCTCTCGCCTTTTACATTAGCACGACAGAAAAACTAAATACATAAAATACCTAACATACATATATATATATGCAGGCATACGTATATACATGCAAACATAGATAAAGCCATGCATACATACATATATGCATACATTCATTTATTCATTCATACATGCTTACATATATGCAGGCATATATTCATGCGAACATGCATTCATGCATACACAGGAACAGGCATACATACATGCATACATTACAAGCATTACATACATACATACATACATACATACATATATGCATATACGTGCTGTCCTGTAAGCTACTACAGTGCACTGAAATGCGTTGTATTGTCTTCATTGTATTATCTTGCGTTGTGTTGTCTTGAATTCTACTATTCCGAGATAAACCAATACAGTATAATCCATCTTTCTTACTATCGTAGACCTAGAATCTGCCAACGATTAAGCCCAGTGGCAACTGAGCCAAATGCTCGGCAACTGAAGCCTAGAAGGCGTGGAAAACGACCTTTGTATTTATGACAGGCCTGTGCATGTCGACCCAGTTATACCTGTTCTCGGCTCTTGGTGATATCAACACCGTTTCGGTCTAAAGTGGACGGTTGCTGAGTAAGAATCGTTATGCAAAGGCAACAAAGGCCTCGCTCTTTGGCAACGGGACGCAAGGCATGGTTTTCGTTGTATATCGCTAGGGTGCGCCACGATGCGCTTTTAGAATGACTATGGCGCCACCTGGCGGGTGAACTGTAACTAAACCTCTTTTCTATTCAATGGTTAAATATTAATCTCCGAATTTTCTAGCGCCACACTAACGCTGCGTCAGGGAGGCATGCAGCTTATATACTGGCGCTATATCAGATCGAGTCCGCAGCGTTAGGTTGTTGGTCAGTTTGGCTGCCAGGTCAGAGTCTGGGTGGTCAGGCCGGGGGGAGGAGACAGCGGGTGCCAGTAAATGTAAATGTATATGTTTTTCTTTAGCGACCGTATGGCCTCGACCCTGCTCATTTTAGATGTGGAAAGCGATTATGATGGCAACGATGGTCGTAGACAGTTTTGCAGTAATCATTTAATAATTTGGTGTAATTTTATATTGTAATTTTTTAATTTGATAATTTGCTTTGTGTCTATTTATGACGGTTGCACTTATGTTATGCCACGTTCGTTCGCATTTTGGTTAGGCCTACTTCCGGTTTTGCAAAGCAGCTTAGTTAATTAACATCGTCGTCATCGGTTCCTAAAGCCAGCGTTTTATATGAATAAGGGCGAACAAATAATTTCCATTCATTTCAGTCATTTGTCTAATTCAGTGTTGTTCTCGTGTTTAGTCCAAGTCTTGTTATGTCTTCATTTATATTGACTTTTCAGCATAGTCCAAGTGTTCTTCCTTGGCTTCTTTTCCTTCGCATCTTGTGTGTAATGCATTGCGAGGGATTCGGTCAGTTGCCAGTCGTTCCACGTGACCAAACCATCGCAGTCTTCGTTGAACGACTTTATCTAACATAGTCGACTGCATATCCAAGGATTGTCGTATTTCTTCATTTCTAATTTTTGGTCTAGAGATTCCCGCAATATTTCGTAGCCCGCTCATATCTGTTGTATCGATTCTTTTTAAATCTTGATTTCTCATTGTCTAGCACTCTGATCCATATGGAAAATGGGTTGCATCATCGTCTCGTAGATCCTTGTCTTTGTTTGCTACATCCCTGCTTTTCCATATCTTGGCCGTTCTTCAAAATGTTTATGAGGTGAGGAAGAATGCCCTTAGCTGAACTTAGTTAATACTAGTAATAAAACAAGATGACAGACCGACACTAGACTGATTCCTATCCTGATTGCTCTTCTTCTTTCCCTTATCTATCCTGCAGATCCAATTCCAAACACCAGCAACCATAGACGTCAGACTGGCTGCTTGTCTGAATCTTGGATCTTGACCTGGAACCGAACCCTTCTTGCCTATCGATTTTGAATTGACTGAGCGCCTGTTCATAAGCTGATTCCTGCGACTTAGCTTTCGTTGGGCGCTGTAGAAATCTCAAGTTTACCATTACGATTACGATTAGACAAACAGAGAAACTACTACACAAACGAATAGGCTTTGCCTGTCATGGGCCTTTGACATCGAATCATCCAGCAATGAAACAAGACTATTTAATTAACAGTAGTGATTGTCATTGGTTTCAACTGGTATCATAATCGTAATCGTAATTCCGCGATTTCTACTAGGTCAATATGTAGGTACATCTCGAGCTACATACGTGCTATCAATAAGTGAATGAATGAGTGAATGAATGAATTAATTAATTAAGTGGTAGATTTCTGCATGCATCAGAATGAAGATCGAATTAGCCGCAGAATGTTATAGACGGAGACAGTCGGACGGACGGACAGACAGACAGAACGAAGGACAGATAGACAGATTACAAGAGACAGACCGAGACTTAGACACAAAGAGATAGACACACACTCACATATAGGAACAGACACACATACAGACTGACACAGAGAGACACGCATACATGCAGCTAGACCCATGCGGTCAGACAGGCAGATAACGATTGATTCTGTGTCTACTACTGATCCATTGAGGAGGGAGGAGTAAGGAAGGGGAGGGAAGAAGGGAAAGAGAGAGGTATGGATGAAGGGAGGGTGAGTGGCACTATAAGAAATGAGCGATAAAACTAGAAGCATAGAGGGGCAGATAGAGGTAGAAGGGTGAAGAGACATATAGATACACTAGCAGAGATAGAGACACACAGAGAAATACAGAAAGACAGCAAAGAAGAAAGACACAAACAACCTCTCTTTTCTTCCGACAGACAGACACACACAGACACACATAAATACACAGAAATAGAAACACCGCATGTGTCTAGCTGCCTATATGGCAGACAGGCAGAGAATTAGAAGGCACAAAAGCGGCAGAGATAGAGACACAGAAAAGGAGCTACATACAGACATGAACACGAAGATAAGTTGCAGTGAAAGCGACAGAGATAAACACCGATACAAAAGTATACAGACACAGATACAGGCACAGAGACAGAGACAGAGATTCGTATGCATTTACAAACAGCCAGGCAAAGACAGAGACAGACAGAAAGATATTCATAAACATTCACAGACAAACACAGTGATACGTAGTCTATCCCGATTCAGGGACAAATACGAAAGCAGACAGACAGAAAGACAGACAGACAGACAAAGAAATGCGCATGTATTCACAGACACAAAAAGACACAGAGACGACGCAGGTGATCGATATTGTTCTAGCTTTAGTCTTCATGGTGAGTGGAGGGAGTGACTCCGGTTGCGTGCGATCGATCTGTTCAGGCGATAAGACGCCGTGCATGATGAGAGGGAGCATCATTTCTGTCACGTCCACTTACTTCCGCTCACTGCTGCAGTTCCACGCA
The DNA here is from genome assembly GCA_964023275.1 of Norana najaformis. Classification (NCBI taxonomy): domain Eukaryota; kingdom Metazoa; phylum Annelida; class Clitellata; order Crassiclitellata; family Hormogastridae; genus Norana; species Norana najaformis. The sequence continues at coordinate 10,556,955 of OZ029924.1, read as the reverse complement.
TCTCTCACTCAATATTCGTCTAGGTGTAACCCTCCCCGTCAGCCTAACTCTCTGCCTGTCTGTCTGTCCGTCCATCAGTCTGTCTCTCTCTGCTTGTTTGTTTTTCTGTCTATATGTCTGCTTCTCTGTGTTACTCTCTTTCTTCCTGTGTCTCTTGGTATGTAAGTCGTCTGGAGTATAATGAAAATTGCGTGTTCTCTGTGTTTATTTCTGTCTGTCTGTCTGCCTTTTTGTCTGTCTGTGTCTCTTTATTTGCCTCCTTTGTCTCTCCCAGTGGATGATTCTCTTTGTGTCTTTCTCTCTGCCTCTATATATGTGCCAGTGTCAGTGGTTATTGAAACTGGGGTGTTAGCCTGGAGGCAAAAGACAGCTGGACTGTCGTCCAAGGGGTTGTAGGTTCGAACCCTTTTGTGACACTTTCTCCTTGGCCACTCAGACAGCAGTTAAAGGCCTTCGCCCTCGGACAAACTATCACTGACCTCATGACAAATATGAGCCGAAACCGAGAAAATAACGACTTTGATATTTTGTAAAGTGCAAACACATCACTCTTGGTGCCTCATATTCACATTTACTGCCTGCGCGCATAAGTGCTTTAAAAAATTAAAAATAAAAAGTAATAAAGATATTCGGTCAACTTTGGTTTAAGAGAAGCCAAGATTAATTTTTATATTTTTATTAGGCCAGCTTAAAAATGTTATCGACTAAGTGTCGCATTTGAAACAACACAGAATGCGCCACTATTGTAAGTATGTATGTATATATATGTATATGTATGTATGCATGCATGTATGTATGTATGTATCCAAGTTATTGTACAGCGCGTTGTAAGAACCTCACAAAAGCCCCAATATGCCACACAGTGTGGGTTTTGAATCTGCGATGCTGGTCGGCTGTGCATCGATGCTGGCTGGCTATGTGCCGAATGCTGGCCGGCTGGGTGTCGATGCTGGCCGGCTGGATGTCGATGCTGGTCAGCTGTGTGCCCATGCTGGTCGGCTCTGCATCGATGCTTGTCAGCTGTGTATCGATGCTGGCCCGCTGTGTCGATGTTGGCCGGCTGGGTGTTGATGCTGCCCGGCTATGTGTTGATGCTGGGTCGATGATGGCCGGCTGTGCATCGATGCTGGCCGGCTGTGCATCGATGCTGGCCGGCTGTGTATCGATGCTGGCGGGTAATGTGTTGATGCTGGTCGGTTTTGGGTAGACGCTGGTCAACTGTGTCGATGCTGGTCGGCTATGTGTTAATGCTGGTTTGCTGTGTGTGTGTGTGTGTGTGTGTGTGGATGCTGGCCGGCTGAGTGTCGATGCTGGCCGGTTCTGTGTATTTGCTGCCCGGTTCTGTGTCGATGATCGTCTGCTGTGTGGCAATTACTCAGGAAGGCACCGTACATTGCTAAAAGACTTCTGTAAATTTAAGGAAAAACTACGGGTAGCAGTGTTGCCAGAAAAATACGTTATTTCAAAGATTTTCTGTAAAATAATTGCAGATTTTTCTGTGTAATTAACATAAATTAGAGGTAATTTTTTAATAATTAGCCTCTAAAATTACAGATTTCTCTGTCGATTAACATAAATTGGCAGGTCGACATTGTATTGTATCGACGCTGGTCGGCTTTGTGTCGATGCTGCCCGGCTCTGTGTCGATACTGGTCAGTTCTGGGTCGATGCTGGCCGCCTAGCTGTCGATGCTCTTCGGCTCTGGGTCAATGCTGGCAGGCTGTGTGTCGATGCTGGCCGGCTATGTGTCGATGCTGGTTTGCTCTCTGTGTCGATGCTGGTCAGCTGGTGGGCTGTGTATCGATGCTGGCCGGCTATGTTTTTGATGCTGGTCGGTTCTGAAACGATGCTGGTCAACTGTATCGATGTTGCCCGGCTGTGTGTCGATACTGGTCAGTTCTGGGTCGATGCTGGCCGCCTAGTTGTCGATGTTTGTCAGTTCTGGGTCGATGCTGGCCGGCTGTGTATCGATGCTGGCCGGCTGTGTTTCGATGCTGGCCAGCTGTATATCAATGCTGGCCCGCTGGGCGTCGATACTGGGCGGTTCTGTGTCGATGCTATGTGTCGATGTTGGCCGGCTGTGTCGATGCTGATCTGTTCTATGTCGATGCTATGTGTCGATGCTGGTCGGCTAGGTGTCGATGCTACCCGGCTAAGTGTCGATCCTGGTTGGTTCTGTGTCAATGCTGGTCGGATGTGTATCTATGCTGGCCAGCTGTGTATCGATGTCGGCCGGCTGTGTATCGATGCTGGCCGCCTGGGTGTCGATAATGGTCATTTCTGTGTCGATGCTATGTGTCGATGCTGGCCGGCTATGTGCCGATGGTGGTCGGTTCTGTGTCGGTGGTGGTCGGCAGTGTTTCGATGCTGGTCGGCTATGTGTTGATGCTGGTCACTTCTGTGCCGATGCTGGCCGGCTGTATGTCCATGCTGGCAGGCTGTGTATCGATGCTGGCCGGCTATGTGCCGATGCTGGCCTGCTGTGTATCGATGCTGGTCGGTTCTGTGTCGATGCTGGTCGGCTGTATGTCAATGCTTGTCGTCTGTGTATCGATGCTGGCCAGCTGTGTGTCGAAGTCTGCCGGTTGTGTATCGATGCTGGCCGCCTGGGTTTCGATACTGGTCTGTTCTGAGTCGATGCTGTCCGGCTGTATATCGATGCTGTCCGGCTGTGTATCGATGCTGGTCGGTTCTGTGTCGATGCTGGTCAACTGTGTCGATGCTGGTCGGCTGTGTATCGATGCTGTCCGGCTGTGTATCGATGCTGGCGGGCTATGTGTCGACGCTGATCGGTTCTGTGTCGATGCTGATCGTCTATGTGTCGATGCTGACCGGCTATGACAATTCTTTGAAGTCATTCCTCAGGTCTAAACCTAAGACTCATCTCTCCCAACTCGCATACCCACTGTAGCCTAAATTCTGCTTTTTTCTGACTTATAAGATTTCGACTTAGCTTCTCCAATGGATTTATGATTTTGGTTGCAATTTCTCAATTGAAGCGACCATCGACCGATGCTTTGGGCATTATGATAACAGCGTTATAGAAGTCATTAGATTAGATTTTCAAGATACTCCAGGAATTGACCATACATGTATGTTTAACCTAACTGACGTGCATTGTAATAAATCAACCTGGATCATGTGTACGATCGTTGGCAATTTCAGAAAGGGTCGTCCATTAAGGACATCCGAAAAGGGCGGAAGAAGGGGTCACCCAAATGCAGACAAGTGGGTGGCTATACCAAAATATGGGTGTCTAAATCTAAATTGTTATTTCTGTACACTCTGCACCTTAAACACCAACTTCTGTCAGACAGCTGTCCGTACCACATTGGATCTAATTAGATTAGATCTAATTTCTGGATGCAGCAGTATCAAAGTAACTCATTACATAGCTCAGTTATCCATGCAAGATCAACAGGGAAGCCCAATCTATATGGCTTAGTGCTCCGTTGGAGTGCGGACGTCGGCAAAGAGGATGGACGGTTATGCCAAATGCTGACAAATGCAGAGGGGAGTAGGAAAGGTCGAAAGTCTTTGCTTTAATTTCCTCTATGGACGATCGAAAATTCAAACTAGAGATAATCTGAATATAAGTTTGACTTGTTCTGATCTTTGAAGTCATTCCTCAGGTCTTTCTATACAATGCAAATTTATAGACTTTTAGTTTAGGCTCAAAAGATATGCATTCTTACACGGACCATAGCTAAGGTCTCAGATGTTACTGCTCGCGCGGTATGCCAGTATTAGCCTAGTTAGCTACATCAGTAAGTGCGTACGCCAAGGAAGCCTCAGTGCGTGAGGATCCCAGGTTCGCGTCCCGATCGTGTCTTATTTCAGAGATTTGAATCTCGGGCTAGTACGGTCCGTGCGCGGGGACCTTAAATGGCGTGTAGCGGTGGGTGAAGGATCTCACCCGTGCGCGGGTGGAATCCATATGGTCGCTATAGAAAAACGTGTACAATTTTACAGTGCGCGTATGACGAAAAAAATTAGAGGGAACATTGATTGGCAGCAGAACTTTTTACGGTTGATCATATATCTTCTGATGAAATTTTGAGTCGATTTTGTCTGGCGACAGAGGAATTTAATTTGCAGCGACATCTGTTGTTGAGTAAAATGAGAACTCATCAAAGCGTAACTGTAGATACCTTCACGTGTATATAATATTGTCTTGCTTGAGGGAACGCAGTTATTCTGCCTGACATCGAAAGAATGTTGTATTTGGTACTAGAAAAATGTTAATTAGTGTCTCATAACTTTTGCAAGTGCATCTCTGTGGAGCCAGAGGGACAAGGCCCCCAAAACTAAGGTAGAAGTACAAAGCGAAAACCTTAAAATAATGCAAGAAAACTACCACAAGTGACGAGTTTTGCTGTTTCATTCATTCTACGAAGGAAATACTTTTAAAGAAGCTATATCTCCGTATCATTAGGCCTATTACATTTTCACTAGGGCAAACATGTTTGTATGTGCAGATTATAATACCTAACCAGCTAAGCCAGTTTCCCAAATTCTCCTAATCCTTAGATAGATAGATAAATAGATAGACAGACAGGCAGGCAGGCAGACAGACAGACAGACAGACAGATAGATAGATAGATAGATAGATAGATAGATAGATAGATAGATAGATAGATAGATAGATAGATAGATAGATGGGTCGATTGATGGATGGATGATGGATGGATGATGGATGGATGATGGATGGATGATGGATGGATGGATAGATGGATAGATATACATCACGACAGATAGCTAAGGAGAGAGAAAGAGTGAGTGAAGACACAGTTATAGGGACACATAGACTGATCTTAAATTGATTAAGGAGTAGGAGAATAATGAAAAGAAGCAATCACTTTCGAACTGGCTTCTCTCTCCCACTTTCTCTCTCCTTCTTGCTCTCAATCCATTTTTTCTCTCTCATCTTCTCTGCTGTCTTCTCCTCTCCCGCATGCATCTCCCTCTCTTTCATCCTCTCCCCAAGGTCTATCTTTTCCCTCCCCGTCTATATCTCTCTCCCGCTATCTCTCCCTCCTTCTTTCTTTCTATACCTGTCTCCCTGTCTCTCTCTTACTCATCCTCTCTCCCTCCATCTCTCTCAATTCGCTATTTCTCTCTTTCTACCTGTCTCTGTACCTGTCTCTCTCTCAGTCTCTCTTCCTCTTTCTCTCCCTCCCTCTCTCTCTCTCTCCATCACTCTTTCTCTCTTTCTACCTGTCTCTCTCTCCCTGTCTGTCTGTCTCTATCTCGTCTCTGTCTCTGTCTGTCTGTCTGCCTGTCTCTCTCTCTCTCTTATTCCCAAAGCAAGACACGTTGTCTGTTCCTCTGAATTCGAGAACAGCCACCGTCACTCGATTGAGCGAAGTCGGAGAACGGCAGGACTCAATCGCATACAAAAGCAGACGACGCTCGGCGCTCAAACAACGAACGCAAGGCGCGAAAGAGGGAACGAAGGAAGAAGGGACGACGAGAAACAGACGGACGGGGGACATTCTGTTACAGGACTGTGTCCTCGACCGACAGGCGAGGTCTATTCAGTCGGCTTCCGGTCATTTACAATGACGATCGGTCATCCATTGACGGAGCCGCCATTTGAACTCGCCGTCGCTGCTCAAGTGGACGTTTGAAATTTCGGATTCAGTCAAAAGTTCGGTCGGCAGCTGAATGGAATTCTCAATTTCAGACGCAGCTGGCTGCTATTGGATGGCCAGGATCCAGTTGAGAGGATTCTGGGAACAAATATCTGAGTCTAAAGAGCAGCAACTTGAAAAATTCCTACTGTGTCGTTGAGGAGGTGTGGATGAAGCACGCATCGAAGCTATGTGTAACTGGAGTAATGTAATATGAGGTATCTATGCAGTGTAAGACAATGTAATGCAATGAGATGTAATGAAAGTTACATGTAATAGTTATGCATGAGAGAGGTACTTAGAAGAACCTCGAGACTTTCCGTTAGTTAGTGTATGTATGTGTGTATGTGCGTATGCATGAATGTATCTATGTGTGTATGTATGTATGCATGAATGTATGCATGCATGCGTGTATGTATGCATATATGAATGCTTGTATGTTTGTATGAAGACAATATTATAAAAACTTCTCTAAAGTCTGTATTTTTCTTTAGTATAGGTTTCCAGAAATAAACAAAGGAAAGAAGCACGTGACTCGAATCAGCTGCCTATGATGAAATTCGGTTCCAGTGCTCATAATCGGTTGTCCCTCTACTAAGGAGCCTCTGTGAGTGAGGATCCCAGGTTCGCTTCCCGGTCGTAGCTTATTTCAGAGATTTAAATCTCTGGCTAGTACAGTCCGTGCACGGGGAGCTTAAATGGCGTGGCGCCCATTCAAACGGGCAGCGGTGGTGAAGGATCTCACCCGATAAATTCATTGCAAAATGAGCAGGGTCGAGGCCAAACGTTCGTTATATAAACCTATACATTTACATTTTTGTCCAAACAGAAGCTGAGTAGTAAACGGCAAGTCCTGTGATGTATCGAGGACCTTGAACTTCGTCCACTGCCGGCTCAAGGGCAGAAGATCAGGAAATAAGTTCCATGTCGGACCCTGCTTTACATTTTGCTTTAAACAAGTTATTCATCCAATTAATTTACCCCTCTTGTTCTCTTTCTCCCTCTATTTCTCTCTTTTTCTCTCTCATTCTCTCTCATTCTCTCTCTCTCTCTTTCATTCTCTCGTCCCCTTTTAATTTCCTCCATGCATAATCTGCCCTCCTCGCCGTTCTCCCCGATTCTCCAGTTACCTTTTACCCTAGATGTCTAGATAATATTACCTTCCACCATACCGCCTTCGTCTGACTCTTTCTCCCTCCCTCTTTCTCCGCTTACCCTATTCGTTCATCCCGCCTTCCCTCCTTCCCGCTCCCTCATTCAAAGAAATGCTAGTCTCAGTTTATGTTTTCCACTGAAATGAAACGGAAAAGAAAACGGAGTACGTCTCTTATCCACCGTTGATGAGACCACCTGTTTCGTATTGCATGGCATATATATATATATATATACATATATATAGTATATTTTGATATACCTATGTAATATAGCAATCAAACTACAATATAAGCGTTTTAAATAGACATGAGCATATAAATATATGAATTATATACACACTATATATATGAGTATGTAATAATACATATTATATATACTCGTCACTCTATATATATATGTGTATATAGGAATAATTCTACACATATTTTAGTAAATTTAAGTATCTGTACATATGCATATATACGTATAAGAAATTGTATATGTCTATGTATATATAGGAAAATATTTGTAAATCTCTGAATATATATATATGTATATATATGTGTATATATATATATATATGTATATATATATGTGTGTATATGTGTATATATATATATATATATATATATATATATATATATATATATATATGTATATATATATGTGTGTATATGTGTATATATATATATATATATATATATATATATATATATATATATATATATATATATATATATATATATATATATATATATATATATATATATATATATATATATATATATATATATATATATATATATATATATATATATATATATATATATATATATATATATGGTAGGAAAGCCGAAAGATGTAATACGATGAGCCTGTGGATGTGCAAGTTAATTTTGATTGAGATAAACGACCATGTGCGTCTCAGTTTCAAAGGAAGTGTTTGGCTAATGTAGCAGCCATCATCTCCCCTGAGAATGCGACGAATGGTGCCACCCACATTACGCGCACGTATACGTGTGCTTAGAGAGACATGTTTTTATGTAGATAAATACAGATTATGAACGAAAATGAATGTAGGTCATTGTTATGGCATTTAAACGATCATTGAGTGACCTCTATATTCAGCGCATTACTTTCTCGGCTGTTAGCTGGTGTATCCTCTTCTTTTTCAGTATGGGCTTATGAACATGTATTGCGGAAACAGTTTATTCATGGGCGCTCAGTCAAAAACAAAATCGGTAGGTAGGTTTGATCAGGTTCGGTTCTAGGTCGAGATCCAAGGGTCAGGCAGGCTAGACAGTCAGATGCCTACGGTCAGGGCCTTGGAGAGGCGGATGCAGCCGGTTCATCGCTCTGGGGCCTGGAGGGCTCTAGGGGTCCATCAAAAATGTAACGCTAAATGGATTCTGTTCAGAACATCAGACTGTTTTTCTAATAATCCGGGTGTCAACCTGTCACCAAGGACCCCACGGTTGTGTTTAGACTGAAGTGACTCTGGACTCTCGAAACAAATAATGTAGTCTAGAGTTGTAAATTAATTTAAAAATTATATTGCGTCTGTGTAATGCAACAGTGATGTATGATTGTGTCTGTAAGAATATACACACCTACGTCACTATTGCATTAGCCAAAAGTAAAACATATAAATAAGCCGTTGAAAACGTATGCTTACAAATCAGGAGTCCTAAAAAGAAAAGAAAAAACGAGAAGAAAATGAAAAAAGGGACAACAAACGCTCTTTCAAATAGAATTAAATATGCACCTAATAAACTTATCGAAGTTACCGGGCTTACTGCAAAAGAAGTCTCACCAAGCCCACCTGTAGAAATTGAGCCAGTAGTAACTGTTGTAAACCTAACCCCCAAACAGGAAGCACCCGGAGCAGTTGAAAATGAAAATGGGGGACCGAATGTAACAGATGTTAAATCAGTGGAGGGAAGTGGAGATCAAGGAAGTAATACTTTGGATTCGTGAAATACAAATCATGCGATTCTCGAAATGGAGTCAAATAGAGAGTAGAGGAATAATGTTGGCCTTGACATTTGATGCATTACAACCGAGCTTCCTTCTCAAACAGGAATAGAAAAGTATGTTACCAATGGAAACATCCAATTGCCAAAAACATCCCCAAAAGACACCAGCATTCAAGTTTTCCCAGAAGGCATACTGAGATTTACTGTAGAAGCACCAATGTAAAACAACATGTGAGAGATTGGCTTGTTTGTAGTCGATTATTTGGCACAATATTAGCACACCAGCATCTAAGTCTGCTTTGGCATCAGCTGAAGGCTGGACAGCTAGTGGAAAGTGGCCGAAGCATTGCAACAGGATCCCAGAATATGAAAAAAGCAATAGCCACAGGGAATGTTACTTAGCTCGGCGAGAAGTAGAGAGCACCTGTTGTTCGAGAGGGGAGTTGACACCATATTAATAAAAAGCGTCAATCAAAACCGAAGCTGTAAACTGGTATAATATTTTAAAGCGCATCATCGATGTTGTTCTCTTCTTCGAAGAACGAGATGTGCCTTTTAATGGTTTTTAATTGAAGTGGCGAGAGAGATAAGTAGAAGAGGAAGAACCAGAATAGGATTGTGTGTCGGTTTGTATGTATGTATGTATGAACGCATGTATGTATGTGTGTATGTATGCATGCATGCATGCATGTATGTATGTATGTATGTATGTATATATATATGTATGTTGTGGAGACAAGCGACAATGCATGCAGTGGACACCTACGGGCTCTCGGCCCATGCATCATGATGATGATGATGATGATGATGATGATGATGTATGTATGTATGCATGTATTATGTATATATGCATGTATCTATATTTGTATGTATGAGGTATGTATACGTATGTTGACAGTCGTATAACGCCAATTCATAACCTTTTAAAGCGAATATGCTAAGATATGTTACAGAGTACAATATTTCTGCCTCTGTACCCTCCGTCATTCCATTGTGATCGAGAATTTGGACATTGCTTTGGAAGTATATTGCGCTATCAGCAGCAGCAGCAGCAGTAGCAGCAGTAGCAGCAGCAGCAGCAGCAAGAGAATGATGGAGACAAGGATTGGCATCTCGTGTTGAGCCGTTTCTTTATGCCCAGAATGCCAGATGCCGTCTCAAGGATGCCTATGAAATGCCCGAAGCGGAAATGAATCTCGACCTGAGTCAACCGCCATAGCATCAGTAACATATGGCATCATCCAGAGGGTGTTGGCAGCAGCAGCAGCAGGAGCGGCAGCAGCAGCAGCAGCAGCAGGAGTTTGGAGGCAGAGGAAGAGTAGAGTTCGGAGCGACCTGAGCATTGTCTTACGACGTGGTTGTCTTTACATGGTCCTCAGTTATCAGACTTAAATGGTCTTCGACGACTGGACTTCAAATGGTCTTCCATGATTGGTCGTTACCGTTGTCTTATTTCGGGTGCGCAATAGTCTACCCAGAGGTTGGGACTCTCTCCTCGCAAGGGCATAAAGCTGTGTCTAGATTTCAGTTCCACTAGTGCCCCCTAGCGAACTCGGCTGTAAAACGAGTATACTGACCGTAAGCTGTCGATGGGAAGATCAGGCGACGAGGGAGAGGAATGGTCACACGCCCTCATGGGCTAAGGTTAAGAACAATGAAGTCGCTTACATTCGTACCCATGACTGCCTATATATATGGGTTACCTTAAGAGGCTGCACTCTTAATCATCATCCATAGTTGGTCTTGATATGGACGTCTATGAGTGGTCCTGTGTCTCATCAGAGAGTTATTGAATCTAATCTCATTTGACCTGATCTAATCTGACTTTATCTAATCTCTACTCTCATATAATCTCTAATCTAATCTCACTTTATCTGATCTAATCTGACCTGGAAACTTCCAACGTATAACGCTAAGGCTAATTATGCAGTTACATTCACAGAAATTTTAAACAAGCTGAATCACTGGAAATCCGTTTGTAATTCATTCATTCATTCATTTATTCATTCAGAGCATTTATATAGCGCCCCTCAAAGATAATTCGCTCTTATAGCGACAGATACAGTGGCACCTATCGGCGGCCGACGGTTCAAGGGTCATTCAGAGTAAGTGAACAAACCGGCGATCAGTTCAATCAATCGATCGATCGATCATTCGATGTCCGTCTCTTCTGTGAATGAACCAATCACAGATGCCGTTGTTCTTGTTGTCTTGCATAGACTAAACAGTCAGTGTCTCCCTCGTAGCCACATATACTACTGTCACTGCAAGTATTATGATTATTATTGTTGTTTTTGTTGTTGTTGTTACTTACTTACTTACTACTACTACTACCACTACTACCACTACCACCACTACCACCACCACTACTACTACTATTACTACTTCTACTTCTACTTCTACTACTAATACTACTCCTCCTTCTTCTACTGCTACTACTACTACTCCTACTACTACTACTACCATTACTACTACTACTACTACTACTACTACTATACCTGCATATCCCACCAACCGGGGACTTAGTTCTGAACAGGGAAATAGAGAATTCATAAACTTTTTAATTTCTGATGATTAAGTCGGTAATCTACACATTTGGCATGCTTATGTTATGGAGATCGCGATCGCGTGAAGCTTAATGCAAATTTCGAAATATTAAGAGATGTGACCCTAGGGCCAAAATCGTGGTCAACTATACTATCCAACTACAACCATAGTATGGAATCCATAGTAATCGGGGAACTTGACCTAAAGGCAGAACTCCCGGATGTTGTACTACTTAACCGGATTTAGTAATGCAAACTGTGGATGTGCCTAACTTAATAACATATTAAAATATATTGATGAAAATTATGATGATGATAATGATGATGACGATGATGACGATGATGATGTAATGCAATGCAATAGCTTTTGCTCTGAAATTATGTATTTTAGATGTTTCATGTGTCACTGTGTATTCCGCCTTTGTAACAAAATACAGAAATTAATGCACAAATAAATCACGCAATGGACAAATAAATAAACTTTAAATAAATAATCTCATGTGTAAAACGTGGCTCTTAACATGCAATGCTTCTAATGATACAAACCAGAGTGAAGGACTGACAGAGGAAACTACCTTTTGGATAGATCTCTGCGCTATCAAAATTGTAGGATTGCGTCGTTCTAACGTGAGTGGCCCCCACTCACGTTAGAACGACACAATCCTACAATTTTTCTAATTCCGAGTACATAGCTTCGCAAAGTTGCCATGTTGAAGAATATAGAGTTTGCATCACTGTTGTCAAACTGTGACGAAAACTCATGAATTTTGGCATTTATTCTAAAACGCTCAGAGATTACTCCGTATCAAACTTCTCGTCGTATTTTCATCACTTCAGGTATAGCGTTTATCGTATTTCTAATCGTTATGTCTTTCGTTTTTCCATATCCTGAGTCGTCGTTTTTTATCGCATTCCTAACATCCAATTGAAACGACGACTCGGGACATCCGAAAACTTTGAAAAATATGTTGCTGAGAAAACCAATAAAAATCACGACTCGGGATATGCAAAAACTTCGAAAAATATAATAATGAGAAAACCCAGTGAAAAGACGTCCCTGGACATGCAAAAATTTCGAAAACTATCATGGTGAGAAAACTGAAAAAACCCACGACTCGTGATATGCAAAAACTTCGAAAAATATGATGGTGAGAAAAACGATTCAAACGACGACTTGGGTCATGCCAAGTCTTTGAAAAAGAAATGGTGGCGAGAACGCCGAAAAAACCACGATTCGGGACATGCAAAAACTTCGAAAAATATGATGGTGAGAAAAAAGATTGAAAACGCGAATCCCGACAAGACAAAAAAATGGAAAAATATGATGTTGAGAAAACCGGTTGATACCGCGACTCGGGACCTGCAAAAACTGCGAAAAAATGGTGATAAAATCGGGTCTAACCGCGACTCGGGACCTGCAAAAACTTCGAGAAATATGATGGTGATAAAAATCGGGCCTAACCGCGACTCGGGACCTGCAAAAACTTCGAAAAATATGATGGTGATAAAATCGGGCCAAACCGCGACTCGGGACCTGCAAAAACTTCGAAAAATATGATGTGATAAAATCGGGCCTAACCGCGACTCGGGACCTGCAAAAACTTCGAAAAATATGATGGTGATAAAATCGGGTGTAACCGCGACTCGGGACCTGCAAAAACTTCGAGAAATATGATGGTGATAAAAATCGGGCCTAACCGCGACTCGGGACCTGCAAAAACTTCGAAAAATATGATGGTGATAAAATCGGGCCAAACCGCGACTCGGGACCTGCAAAAACTTCGAAAAATATGATGTGATAAAATCGGGCCTAACCGCGACTCGGGACCTGCAAAAACTTCGAAAAATATGATGGTGATAAAATCGGGCCTAACCGCGACTCGGGACCTGCAAAAACTTCGAAAAATATGATGGTGATAAAATCGGGCCTAACCGCGACTCGGGACCTGCAAAAACTTCGAAAAATATGATGTGATAAAATCGGGTGTAACCGCGACTCGGGACCTGCAAAAACTTCGAGAAATACGATGGTGACAAAAACCGGGCCTAACCGCGACTCGGGACCTGCAAAAACTTCGAAAAATATGATGGTGATAAAATCGGGCCTAACCGCAACTCGGGACCTGCAAAAACTTCGAAAAATATGATGGTGATAAAATCGGGTGTAACCGCGACCCGGAACCTGCAAAAACTTCGATAAATACGATGGTGATAAAATCGGGCCTAACCGCGACTCGGGACCTGCAAAAACTTCAAAAATACGATGGTGATAAAATCGGGTGTAACCGCGACTCGAGACTTGCAAAAACTTCGAAAATATGATGGTGATAAAATCGGGCCTAACCGCGACTCGGGACCTGCAAAAACTTCGAAAAATATGATGGTGATAAAATCGGGCCTAACCGCGACTCGGAACCTGCAAAAACTTCAAAAATACGATGGTGATAAAATCGGGCCTAACCGCGACTCGAGACTTGCAAAAACTTCGAAAATATGATGGTGATAAAATCGGGCCTAACCGCGACTCGGGACCTGCAAAAACTTCGAAAAATATGATGGTGATAAAATCGGGCCTAACCGCGACTCGGGACCTGCAAAAACTTCGAAAAATATGATGGTGATAAAATCGGGCCTAACCGCGACTCGGGACCTGCAAAAACTTCGAAAATATGATGGTGATAAAATCGGGTGTAACCGCGACTCGGGACCTGCAAAAACTTCGAAAAATATGATGTGATAAAATCGGGTGTAACCGCGACTCGGGACCTGCAAAAACTTCGAAAAATATGATGTGATAAAATCGGGTGTAACCGCGACTCGGGACCTGCAAAAACTTCGAAAAATACGATGGTGATAAAATCGGGCCTAACCGCGACTCGTGACCTGCAAAGACTTCGAAAAATATGATGGTGATAAAATCGGGCCTAACCGCTACTCGGGACCTGCAAAAACTTCGAAAAATATGATGTGATAAAATCGGGTGTAACCGCGACTCGGGACCTGCAAAAACTTCGAAAAATACGATGGTGATAAAAACCGGGCCTAACCGCGACTCGGGACCTGCAAAAACTTCGAAAAATATGATGGTGATAAAATCGGGCCTAACCGCAACTCGGGACCTGCAAAAACTTCGAAAAATATGATGGTGATAAAATCGGGCCTAACCGCGACTCGGGACCTGCAAAAACTTCGAAAAATACGATGGTGATAAAATCGGGCCTAACCGCGACTCGGGACCTGCAAAAACTTCAAAAATACGATGGTGATAAAATCGGGCCTAACCGCGACTCGAGACCTGCAAAAACTTCGAAAATATGATGGTGATAAAATCGGGCCTAACCGCGACTCGGGACCTGCAAAAACTTCGAAAAATATGATGGTGATAAAATCGGGCCTAACCGCGACTCGGGACCTGCAAAAACTTCGAAAAATATGATGGTGATAAAATCGGGCCTAACCGCGACTCGGGACCTGCAAAAACTTCGAAAAATATGATGGTGATAAAATCGGGCCTAACCGCGACTCGGGACCTGCAAAAACTTCGAAAAATATGATGTGATAAAATCGGGTGTAACCGCGACTCGGGACCTGCAAAAACTTCGAAAAATATGATGATGATAAAATCGGGCCTAACCGCGACTCGGGACCTGCAAAAACTTCGAAAAATGTGATGGTGATAAAATCGGGTGTAACTGCGACTCGGGACCTGCAAAAACTTCGAAAAACATGATGGTGATAAAATCGGGTGTAACCGCGACTCGGGACCTGCAAAAACTTCGAAAAATACGATGGTGATAAAATCGGGCCTAACCGCGACTCGGGACCTGCAAAAAATTCGAAAAATATGATGTGATAAAATCGGGCCTAACCGCGACTCGGGACCTGCAAAAACTTCGAAAAATATGATGGTGATAAAATCGGGCCTAACCGCGACTCGGGACCTGCAAAAACTTCGAAAAATATGATTGTGATAAAATCGGGCCTAACCGCGACTCGGGACCTGCAAAAACTTCGAAAAATATGATGTGATAAAATCCGGTGTAACCGCGACTCGGAACCTTCAAAAACTTCGAAAAATATGATGGTGATAAAATCGGGCCTAACCGCGACTCGGGACCTGCAAAAACTTCGAAAAATATGATGTGATAAAATCGGGTGTAACCGCGACTCGGGACCTGCAAAAACTTCGAGAAATACGATGGTGATAAAAATCGGGTGTAACCGCGACTCGGGACCTGCAAGAACTTCGAAAAATACGATGGTGATAAAATCGGGCCTAACCGCGACTCGGGACCTGCAAAAACTTCGAAAAATATGATGGTGATAAAATCGGGCCTAACCGCGACTCGGGACCTGCAAAAACTTCGAAAAATATGATGGTGATAAAATCGGGCCTAACCGCGACTCGGGACCTGCAAAAACTTCGAAAAATATGATGGTGATAAAATCGGGCCTAACCGCGACTCGGGACCTGCAAAAACTTCGAAAAATATGATGGTGATAAAATCGGGTGTAACCGCGACTCGGGACCTGCAAAAACTTCGAAAAATATGATGTGATAAAATCGGGTGTAACCGCGACTCGGGACCTGCAGAAACTTCGAAAAATATGATGTGATAAAATCGGGTGTAACCGCGACTCGGGACCTGCAAAAACTTCGAAAAATACGATGGTGATAAAATCGGGCCTAACCGCGACTCGTGACCTGCAAAAACTTCGAAAAATATGATGTGATAAAATCGGGTGTAACCGCGACTCGGGACCTGCAAAAACTTCGAGAAATACGATGGTGATAAAAATCGGGTGTAACCGCGACTCGGGACCAGCAAGAACTTCGAAAAATACGATGGTGATAAAATCGGGCCTAACCGCGACTCGGGACCTGCAAAAACTTCGAAAAATATGATGGTGATAAAATCGGGCCTAACCGCGACTCGGGACCTGCAAAAACTTCGAAAAATATGATGGTGATAAAATCGGGCCTAACCGCGACTCGGGACCTGCAAAAACTTCGAAAAATATGATGGTGATAAAATCGGGCCTAACCGCGACTCGGGACCTGCAAAAACTTCGAAAAATATGATGGTGATAAAATCGGGTGTAACCGCGACTCGGGACCTGCAAAAACTTCGAAAAATATGATGTGATCAAATCGGGTGTAACCGCGACTCGGGACCTGCAGAAACTTCGAAAAATATGATGTGATAAAATCGGGTGTAACCGCGACTCGGGACTTGCAAAAACTTCGAAAAATACGATGGTGATAAAATCGGGCCTAACCGCGACTCGGGACCTGCAAAAACTTCGAAAAATATGATGGTGATAAAATCGGGCCTAACCGCGACTCGGGACCTGCAAAAACTTCGAAAAATATGATGTGATAAAATCGGGTGTAACCGCGACTCGGGACCTGCAAAAACTTCGAAAAATATGATGGTGATAAAATCGGGCCTAACCGCGACTCGGGACCTGCAAAAACTTCGAAAAATATGATGGTGATAAAATCGGGCCTAACCGCGACTCGGGACCTGCAAAAACTTCGAAAAATGTGATGGTGATAAAATCGGGTGTAACCGCGACTCGGGACCTGCAAAAACTTCGAAAAATATGATGTGATAAAATCCGGTGTAACCGCGACTCGGAACCTTCAAAAACTTCGAAAAATATGATGGTGATAAAATCGGGCCTAACCGCGACTCGGGACCTGCAAAAACTTCGAAAAATATGATGTGATAAAATCCGGTGTAACCGCGACTCGGGACCTGCAAAAACTTCGAAAAATGTGATGGTGATAAAATCGGGTGTAACTGCGACTCGGGACCTGCAAAAACTTCGAAAAACATGATGGTGATAAAATCGGGTGTAACCGCGACTCGGGACCTGCAAAAACTTCGAAAAATACGATGGTGATAAAATCGGGCCTAACCGCGACTCGGGACCTGCAAAAAATTCGAAAAATATGATGTGATAAAATCGGGCCTAACCGCGACTCGGGACCTGCAAAAACTTCGAAAAATATGATGGTGATAAAATCGGGCCTAACCGCGACTCGGGACCTGCAAAAACTTCGAAAAATATGATTGTGATAAAATCGGGCCTAACCGCGACTCGGGACCTGCAAAAACTTCGAAAAATATGATGTGATAAAATCCGGTGTAACCGCGACTCGGAACCTTCAAAAACTTCGAAAAATATGATGGTGATAAAATCGGGCCTAACCGCGACTCGGGACCTGCAAAAACTTCGAAAAATATGATGTGATAAAATCGGGTGTAACCGCGACTCGGGACCTGCAAAAACTTCGAGAAATACGATGGTGATAAAAATCGGGTGTAACCGCGACTCGGGACCTGCAAGAACTTCGAAAAATACGATGGTGATAAAATCGGGCCTAACCGCGACTCGGGACCTGCAAAAACTTCGAAAAATATGATGGTGATAAAATCGGGCCTAACCGCGACTCGGGACCTGCAAAAACTTCGAAAAATATGATGGTGATAAAATCGGGCCTAACCGCGACTCGGGACCTGCAAAAACTTCGAAAAATATGATGGTGATAAAATCGGGCCTAACCGCGACTCGGGACCTGCAAAAACTTCGAAAAATATGATGGTGATAAAATCGGGTGTAACCGCGACTCGGGACCTGCAAAAACTTCGAAAAATATGATGTGATAAAATCGGGTGTAACCGCGACTCGGGACCTGCAGAAACTTCGAAAAATATGATGTGATAAAATCGGGTGTAACCGCGACTCGGGACCTGCAAAAACTTCGAAAAATACGATGGTGATAAAATCGGGCCTAACCGCGACTCGTGACCTGCAAAAACTTCGAAAAATATGATGTGATAAAATCGGGTGTAACCGCGACTCGGGACCTGCAAAAACTTCGAGAAATACGATGGTGATAAAAATCGGGTGTAACCGCGACTCGGGACCAGCAAGAACTTCGAAAAATACGATGGTGATAAAATCGGGCCTAACCGCGACTCGGGACCTGCAAAAACTTCGAAAAATATGATGGTGATAAAATCGGGCCTAACCGCGACTCGGGACCTGCAAAAACTTCGAAAAATATGATGGTGATAAAATCGGGCCTAACCGCGACTCGGGACCTGCAAAAACTTCGAAAAATATGATGGTGATAAAATCGGGCCTAACCGCGACTCGGGACCTGCAAAAACTTCGAAAAATATGATGGTGATAAAATCGGGTGTAACCGCGACTCGGGACCTGCAAAAACTTCGAAAAATATGATGTGATAAAATCGGGTGTAACCGCGACTCGGGACCTGCAGAAACTTCGAAAAATATGATGTGATAAAATCGGGTGTAACCGCGACTCGGGACTTGCAAAAACTTCGAAAAATACGATGGTGATAAAATCGGGCCTAACCGCGACTCGGGACCTGCAAAAACTTCGAAAAATATGATGGTGATAAAATCGGGCCTAACCGCGACTCGGGACCTGCAAAAACTTCGAAAAATATGATGTGATAAAATCGGGTGTAACCGCGACTCGGGACCTGCAAAAACTTCGAAAAATATGATGGTGATAAAATCGGGCCTAACCGCGACTCGGGACCTGCAAAAACTTCGAAAAATATGATGGTGATAAAATCGGGCCTAACCGCGACTCGGGACCTGCAAAAACTTCGAAAAATGTGATGGTGATAAAATCGGGTGTAACCGCGACTCGGGACCTGCAAAAACTTCGAAAAATATGATGTGATAAAATCCGGTGTAACCGCGACTCGGAACCTTCAAAAACTTCGAAAAATATGATGGTGATAAAATCGGGCCTAACCGCGACTCGGGACCTGCAAAAACTTCGAAAAATATGATGTGATAAAATCGGGTGTAACCGCGACTCGGGACCTGCAAAAACTTCGAGAAATACGATGGTGATAAAAATCGGGTGTAACCGCGACTCGGGACCTGCAAGAACTTCGAAAAATACGATGGTGATAAAATCGGGCCTAACCGCGACTCGGGACCTGCAAAAACTTCGAAAAATATGATGGTGATAAAATCGGGCCTAACCGCGACTCGGGACCTGCAAAAACTTCGAAAAATATGATGGTGATAAAATCGGGCCTAACCGCGACTCGGGACCTGCAAAAACTTCGAAAAATATGATGGTGATAAAATCGGGCCTAACCGCGACTCGGGACCTGCAAAAACTTCGAAAAATATGATGGTGATAAAATCGGGTGTAACCGCGACTCGGGACCTGCAAAAACTTCGAAAAATATGATGTGATAAAATCGGGTGTAACCGCGACTCGGGACCTGCAGAAACTTCGAAAAATATGATGTGATAAAATCGGGTGTAACCGCGACTCGGGACCTGCAAAAACTTCGAAAAATACGATGGTGATAAAATCGGGCCTAACCGCGACTCGGGACCTGCAAAAACTTCGAAAAATATGATGTGATAAAATCGGGTGTAACCGCGACTCGGGACCTGCAAAAACTTCGAAAAATACGATGGTGATAAAATCGGGCCTAACCGCGACTCGTGACCTGCAAAAACTTCGAAAAATATGATTGTGATAAAATCGGGCCTAACCGCGACTCGGGACCTGCAAAAACTTCGAGAAATATGATGGTGATAAAATCGGGCCTAACCGCAACTCGGGACCTGCAAAAACTTCGAAAAATATGATGTGATTAAATCGGGTGTAACCGCGACTCGGGACCTGCAAAAACTTCGAAAAATATGATGGTGATAAAATCGGGTGTAACCGCGACTCGGGACCTGCAAAAACTTCGAGAAATACGATGGTGATAAAAATCGGGTGTAACCGCGACTCGGGACCTGCAAAAACTTCGAGAAATACGATGGTGATAAAAATCGGGCCTAACCGCGACTCGGGACCTGCAAAAACTTCGAAAAATATGATGGTGATAAAATCGGGCCAAACCGCGACTCGGGACCTGCAAAAACTTCGAAAAATATGATGGTGATAAAATCGGGCCTAACCGCGACTCGGGACCTGCAAAAACTTCGAAAAATATGATGGTGATAAAATCGGGCCTAACCGCGACTCGGGACCTGCAAAAACTTCGAAAAATATGATGGTGATAAAATCGGGCCTAACCGCGACTCGGGACCTGCAAAAACTTCGAAAAATATGATGTGATAAAATCGGGTGTAACCGCGACTCGGGACCTGCAAAAACTTCGAGAAATACGATGGTGATAAAAACCGGGCCTAACCGCGACTCGGGACCTGCAAAAACTTCGAAAAATATGATGGTGATAAAATCGGGCCTAACCGCAACTCGGGACCTGCAAAAACTTCGAAAAATATGATGGTGATAAAATCGGGCCTAACCGCGACCCGGAACCTGAAAACTTCGAAAAATACGATGGTGATAAAATCGGGCCTAACCGCGACTCGGGACCTGCAAAAACTTCAAAAATACGATGGTGATAAAATCGGGCCTAACCGCGACTCGAGACTTGCAAAAACTTCGAAAATATGATGGTGATAAAATCGGGCCTAACCGCGACTCGGGACCTGCAAAAACTTCGAAAAATATGATGGTGATAAAATCGGGCCTAACCGCGACTCGGGACCTGCAAAAACTTCGAAAAATATGATGGTGATAAAATCGGGCCTAACCGCGACTCGGGACCTGCAAAAACTTCGAAAAATATGATGTGATAAAATCGGGTGTAACCGCGACTCGGGACCTGCAAAAACTTCGAAAACTATGATATTGATAAAATCGGGCCTAACCGCGACTCGGGACCTGCAAAAACTTCGAAAAATGTGATGGTGATAAAATCGGGTGTAACCGCGACTCGGGACCTGCAAAAACTTCGAAAAACATGATGGTGATAAAATCGGGTGTAACCGCGACTCGGGACCTGCAAAAACTTCAAAAAATACGATGGTGATAAAATCGGGCCTAACCGCGACTCGGGACCTGCAAAAAATTCGAAAAATATGATTGTGATAAAATCGGGCCTAACCGCGACTCGGGACCTGCAAAAACTTCGAAAAATATGATGGTGATAAAATCGATCCTAACCGCGACTCGGGACCTGCAAAAACTTCGGAAAATATGATGGTGATAAAATCGGGCCTAACCGCGACTCGGGACCTGCAAAAACTTCGAAAAATATGATGTGATAAAATCGGGTGTAACCGCGACTCGGGACCTGCAAAAACTTCGAGAAATACGATGGTGATAAAAACCGGGCCTAACCGCGACTCGGGACCTGCAAAAACTTCGAAAAATATGATGGTGATAAAATCGGGCCTAACCGCGACTCGGGACCTGCAAAAACTTCGAAAAATATGATGGTGATAAAATCGGGCCTATCCGCGACCCGGAACCTGCAAAAACTTCGAAAAATACGATGGTGATAAAATCGGGCCTAACCGCGACTCGGGACCTGCAAAAACTTCGAAAAATATGATGGTGATAAAATCGGGCCTAACCGCGACTCGGGACCTGCAAAAACTTCGAAAATATGATGGTGATAAAATCGGGCCTAACCGCGACTCGGGACCTGCAAAAACTTCGAAAAATATGATGTGATAAAATCGGGCCTAACCGCGACTCGGGACCTGCAAAAACTTCGAAAAATATGATGTGATAAAATCGGGCCTAACCGCGACTCGGGACCTGCAAAAACTTCGAAAAATATGATAGTGATAAAATCGGGCCTAACCGCGACTCGGGACCTGCAAAAACTTCGAAAAATATGATGGTGATAAAATCGGGCCTAACCGCGACTCGGGACCTGCAAAAACTTCGAAAAATATGATGTGATAAAATCGGGCCTAACCGCGACTCGGGACCTGCAAAAACTTCGAGAAATATGATGGTGATAAAATCGGGCCTAACCGCAACTCGGGACCTGCAAAAACTTCGAAAAATATGATGGTGATAAAATCGGGTGTAACCGCGACTCGGGACCTGCAAAAACTTCGAAAAATATGATGGTGATAAAATCGGGTGTAACCGCGACTCGGGACCTGCAAAAACTTCGAGAAATACGATGGTGATAAAAATCGGGCCTAACCGCGACTCGTGACCTGCAAAAACTTCGAGAAATACGATGGTGATAAAAATCGGGCCTAACCGCGACTCGGGACCTGCAAAAACTTCGAAAAATATGATGGTGATAAAATCGGGCCAAACCGCGACTCGGGACCTGCAAAAACTTCGAAAAATATGATGGTGATAAAATCGGGCCTAACCGCGACTCGGGACCTGCAAAAACTTCGAAAAATATGATGGTGATAAAATCGGGCCTAACCGCGACTCGGGACCTGCAAAAACTTCGAAAAATATGATGGTGATAAAATCGGGCCTAACCGCGACTCGGGACCTGCAAAAACTTCGAAAAATATGATGGTGATAAAATCGGGCCTAACCGCGACTCGGGACCTGCAAAAACTTCGAAAAATGTGATGGTGATAAAATCGGGTGTAACCGCGACTCGGGACCTGCAAAAACTTCGAAAAATATGATGGTGATAAAATCGGGCCTTACCGCGACTCGGGACCTGCAAAAACTTCGAAAAATATGATGGTGATAAAATCGGGCCTAACCGCGACTCGGGACCTGCAAAAACTTCGAAAAATATGATGGTGATAAAATCGGGTGTAACCGCGACTCGGGACCTGCAAAAACTTCGAAAAATACGATGGTGATAAAATCGGGCCTAACCGCGACTCGGGACCTGCAAAAACTTCGAAAAATATGATGGTGATAAAATCGGGCCTAACCGCGACTCGGGACCTGCAAAAACTTCGAAAAATGTGATGGTGATAAAATCGGGTGTAACCGCGACTCGGGACCTGCAAAAACTTCGAAAAATATGATGGTGATAAAATCGGGTGTAACCGCGACTCGGAACCTGCAAAAACTTCGAAAAATATAATGTGATAAAATCGGGTGTAACCGCGACTCGGGACCTGCAGAAACTTCGAAAAATATGATGTGATAAAATCGGGTGTAACCGCGACTCGGGACCTGCAAAAACTTCGAAAAATATGATGGTGATAAAATCGGGCCTAACCGCGACTCGGGACCTGCAAAAACTTCGAAAAATATGATGGTGATAAAATCGGGCCTAACCGCGACTCGGGACCTGCAAAAACTTCGAAAAATATGATGTGATAAAATCGGGTGTAACCGCGACTCGGGACCTGCAAAAACTTCGAGAAATACGATGGTGATAAAAATCGGGCCTAACCGCGACTCGGGACCTGCAAAAACTTCGAGAAATACGATGGTGATAAAAATCGGGCCTAACCGCGACTCGGGACCTGCAAAAACTTCGAAAAATATGATGGTGATAAAATCGGGCCAAACCGCGACTCGGGACCTGCAAAAACTTCGAAAAATATGATGGTGATAAAATCGGGCCTAACCGCGACTCGGGACCTGCAAAAACTTCGAAAAATATGATGGTGATAAAATCGGGCCTAACCGCGACTCGGGACCTGCAAAAACTTCGAAAAATATGATGGTGATAAAATCGGGCCTAACCGCGACTCGGGACCTGCAAAAACTTCGAAAAATATGATGTGATAAAATCGGGTGTAACCGCGACTCGGGACCTGCAAAAACTTCGAGAAATACGATGGTGATAAAAACCGGGCCTAACCGCGACTCGGGACCTGCAAAAACTTCGAAAAATATGATGGTGATAAAATCGGGCCTAACCGCAACTCGGGACCTGCAAAAACTTCGAAAAATATGATGGTGATAAAATCGGGCCTAACCGCGACCCGGAACCTGCAAAAACTTCGAAAAATACGATGGTGATAAAATCGGGCCTAACCGCGACTCGGGACCTGCAAAAACTTCAAAAATACGATGGTGATAAAATCGGGCCTAACCGCGACTCGAGACTTGCAAAAACTTCGAAAATATGATGGTGATAAAATCGGGCCTAACCGCGACTCGGGACCTGCAAAAACTTCGAAAAATATGATGGTGATAAAATCGGGCCTAACCGCGACTCGGGACCTGCAAAAACTTCGAAAAATATGATGGTGATAAAATCGGGCCTAACCGCGACTCGGGACCTGCAAAAACTTCGAAAAATATGATGTGATAAAATCGGGTGTAACCGCGACTCGGGACCTGCAAAAACTTCGAAAACTATGATATTGATAAAATCGGGCCTAACCGCGACTCGGGACCTGCAAAAACTTCGAAAAATGTGATGGTGATAAAATCGGGTGTAACCGCGACTCGGGACCTGCAAAAACTTCGAAAAACATGATGGTGATAAAATCGGGCCTAACCGCGACTCGGGACCTGCAAAAACTTCGAAAAATATGATGGTGATAAAATCGGGCCTAACCGCGACTCGGGACCTGCAAAAACTTCGAAAAATATGATGTGATAAAATCGGGTGTAACCGCGACTCGGGACCTGCAAAAACTTCGAAAACTATGATATTGATAAAATCGGGCCTAACCGCGACTCGGGACCTGCAAAAACTTCGAAAAATATGATGGTGATAAAATCGGGCCTAACCGCGACTCGGGACCTGCAAAAACTTCGAAAAATATGATGGTGATAAAATCGGGCCTAACCGCGACTCGGGACCTGCAAAAACTTCGAAAAATATGATGGTGATAAAATCGGGTGTAACCGCGACTCGGGACCTGCAAAAACTTCGAAAAATATGATGTGATAAAATCGGGTGTAACCGCGACTCGGGACCTGCAGAAACTTCGAAAAATATGATGTGATAAAATCGGGTGTAACCGCGACTCGGGACTTGCAAAAACTTCGAAAAATACGATGGTGATAAAATCGGGCCTAACCGCGACTCGGGACCTGCAAAAACTTCGAAAAATATGATGGTGATAAAATCGGGCCTAACCGCGACTCGGGACCTGCAAAAACTTCGAAAAATATGATGTGATAAAATCGGGTGTAACCGCGACTCGGGACCTGCAAAAACTTCGAAAAATATGATGGTGATAAAATCGGGCCTAACCGCGACTCGGGACCTGCAAAAACTTCGAAAAATATGATGGTGATAAAATCGGGCCTAACCGCGACTCGGGACCTGCAAAAACTTCGAAAAATGTGATGGTGATAAAATCGGGTGTAACCGCGACTCGGGACCTGCAAAAACTTCGAAAAATATGATGTGATAAAATCCGGTGTAACCGCGACTCGGAACCTTCAAAAACTTCGAAAAATATGATGGTGATAAAATCGGGCCTAACCGCGACTCGGGACCTGCAAAAACTTCGAAAAATATGATGTGATAAAATCGGGTGTAACCGCGACTCGGGACCTGCAAAAACTTCGAGAAATACGATGGTGATAAAAATCGGGTGTAACCGCGACTCGGGACCTGCAAGAACTTCGAAAAATACGATGGTGATAAAATCGGGCCTAACCGCGACTCGGGACCTGCAAAAACTTCGAAAAATATGATGGTGATAAAATCGGGCCTAACCGCGACTCGGGACCTGCAAAAACTTCGAAAAATATGATGGTGATAAAATCGGGCCTAACCGCGACTCGGGACCTGCAAAAACTTCGAAAAATATGATGGTGATAAAATCGGGCCTAACCGCGACTCGGGACCTGCAAAAACTTCGAAAAATATGATGGTGATAAAATCGGGTGTAACCGCGACTCGGGACCTGCAAAAACTTCGAAAAATATGATGTGATAAAATCGGGTGTAACCGCGACTCGGGACCTGCAGAAACTTCGAAAAATATGATGTGATAAAATCGGGTGTAACCGCGACTCGGGACCTGCAAAAACTTCGAAAAATACGATGGTGATAAAATCGGGCCTAACCGCGACTCGGGACCTGCAAAAACTTCGAAAAATATGATGTGATAAAATCGGGTGTAACCGCGACTCGGGACCTGCAAAAACTTCGAAAAATACGATGGTGATAAAATCGGGCCTAACCGCGACTCGTGACCTGCAAAAACTTCGAAAAATATGATTGTGATAAAATCGGGCCTAACCGCGACTCGGGACCTGCAAAAACTTCGAGAAATATGATGGTGATAAAATCGGGCCTAACCGCAACTCGGGACCTGCAAAAACTTCGAAAAATATGATGTGATTAAATCGGGTGTAACCGCGACTCGGGACCTGCAAAAACTTCGAAAAATATGATGGTGATAAAATCGGGTGTAACCGCGACTCGGGACCTGCAAAAACTTCGAGAAATACGATGGTGATAAAAATCGGGTGTAACCGCGACTCGGGACCTGCAAAAACTTCGAGAAATACGATGGTGATAAAAATCGGGCCTAACCGCGACTCGGGACCTGCAAAAACTTCGAAAAATATGATGGTGATAAAATCGGGCCAAACCGCGACTCGGGACCTGCAAAAACTTCGAAAAATATGATGGTGATAAAATCGGGCCTAACCGCGACTCGGGACCTGCAAAAACTTCGAAAAATATGATGGTGATAAAATCGGGCCTAACCGCGACTCGGGACCTGCAAAAACTTCGAAAAATATGATGGTGATAAAATCGGGCCTAACCGCGACTCGGGACCTGCAAAAACTTCGAAAAATATGATGTGATAAAATCGGGTGTAACCGCGACTCGGGACCTGCAAAAACTTCGAGAAATACGATGGTGATAAAAACCGGGCCTAACCGCGACTCGGGACCTGCAAAAACTTCGAAAAATATGATGGTGATAAAATCGGGCCTAACCGCAACTCGGGACCTGCAAAAACTTCGAAAAATATGATGGTGATAAAATCGGGCCTAACCGCGACCCGGAACCTGAAAACTTCGAAAAATACGATGGTGATAAAATCGGGCCTAACCGCGACTCGGGACCTGCAAAAACTTCAAAAATACGATGGTGATAAAATCGGGCCTAACCGCGACTCGAGACTTGCAAAAACTTCGAAAATATGATGGTGATAAAATCGGGCCTAACCGCGACTCGGGACCTGCAAAAACTTCGAAAAATATGATGGTGATAAAATCGGGCCTAACCGCGACTCGGGACCTGCAAAAACTTCGAAAAATATGATGGTGATAAAATCGGGCCTAACCGCGACTCGGGACCTGCAAAAACTTCGAAAAATATGATGTGATAAAATCGGGTGTAACCGCGACTCGGGACCTGCAAAAACTTCGAAAACTATGATATTGATAAAATCGGGCCTAACCGCGACTCGGGACCTGCAAAAACTTCGAAAAATGTGATGGTGATAAAATCGGGTGTAACCGCGACTCGGGACCTGCAAAAACTTCGAAAAACATGATGGTGATAAAATCGGGTGTAACCGCGACTCGGGACCTGCAAAAACTTCGAAAAATACGATGGTGATAAAATCGGGCCTAACCGCGACTCGGGACCTGCAAAAAATTCGAAAAATATGATTGTGATAAAATCGGGCCTAACCGCGACTCGGGACCTGCAAAAACTTCGAAAAATATGATGGTGATAAAATCGATCCTAACCGCGACTCGGGACCTGCAAAAACTTCGGAAAATATGATGGTGATAAAATCGGGCCTAACCGCGACTCGGGACCTGCAAAAACTTCGAAAAATATGATGTGATAAAATCGGGTGTAACCGCGACTCGGGACCTGCAAAAACTTCGAGAAATACGATGGTGATAAAAACCGGGCCTAACCGCGACTCGGGACCTGCAAAAACTTCGAAAAATATGATGGTGATAAAATCGGGCCTAACCGCGACTCGGGACCTGCAAAAACTTCGAAAAATATGATGGTGATAAAATCGGGCCTATCCGCGACCCGGAACCTGCAAAAACTTCGAAAAATACGATGGTGATAAAATCGGGCCTAACCGCGACTCGGGACCTGCAAAAACTTCGAAAAATATGATGGTGATAAAATCGGGCCTAACCGCGACTCGGGACCTGCAAAAACTTCGAAAATATGATGGTGATAAAATCGGGCCTAACCGCGACTCGGGACCTGCAAAAACTTCGAAAAATATGATGTGATAAAATCGGGCCTAACCGCGACTCGGGACCTGCAAAAACTTCGAAAAATATGATGTGATAAAATCGGGCCTAACCGCGACTCGGGACCTGCAAAAACTTCGAAAAATATGATAGTGATAAAATCGGGCCTAACCGCGACTCGGGACCTGCAAAAACTTCGAAAAATATGATGGTGATAAAATCGGGCCTAACCGCGACTCGGGACCTGCAAAAACTTCGAAAAATATGATGTGATAAAATCGGGCCTAACCGCGACTCGGGACCTGCAAAAACTTCGAGAAATATGATGGTGATAAAATCGGGCCTAACCGCAACTCGGGACCTGCAAAAACTTCGAAAAATATGATGGTGATAAAATCGGGTGTAACCGCGACTCGGGACCTGCAAAAACTTCGAAAAATATGATGGTGATAAAATCGGGTGTAACCGCGACTCGGGACCTGCAAAAACTTCGAGAAATACGATGGTGATAAAAATCGGGCCTAACCGCGACTCGTGACCTGCAAAAACTTCGAGAAATACGATGGTGATAAAAATCGGGCCTAACCGCGACTCGGGACCTGCAAAAACTTCGAAAAATATGATGGTGATAAAATCGGGCCAAACCGCGACTCGGGACCTGCAAAAACTTCGAAAAATATGATGGTGATAAAATCGGGCCTAACCGCGACTCGGGACCTGCAAAAACTTCGAAAAATATGATGGTGATAAAATCGGGCCTAACCGCGACTCGGGACCTGCAAAAACTTCGAAAAATATGATGGTGATAAAATCGGGCCTAACCGCGACTCGGGACCTGCAAAAACTTCGAAAAATATGATGGTGATAAAATCGGGCCTAACCGCGACTCGGGACCTGCAAAAACTTCGAAAAATGTGATGGTGATAAAATCGGGTGTAACCGCGACTCGGGACCTGCAAAAACTTCGAAAAATATGATGGTGATAAAATCGGGCCTTACCGCGACTCGGGACCTGCAAAAACTTCGAAAAATATGATGGTGATAAAATCGGGCCTAACCGCGACTCGGGACCTGCAAAAACTTCGAAAAATATGATGGTGATAAAATCGGGTGTAACCGCGACTCGGGACCTGCAAAAACTTCGAAAAATACGATGGTGATAAAATCGGGCCTAACCGCGACTCGTGACCTGCAAAAACTTCGAAAAATATGATGGTGATAAAATCGGGCCTAACCGCGACTCGGGACCTGCAAAAACTTCGAGAAATACGATGGTGATAAAAATCGGGCCTAACCGCGACTCGGGACCTGCAAAAACTTCGAAAAATATGATGGTGATAAAATCGGGCCTAACCGCGACTCGGGACCTGCAAAAACTTCGAAAAATATGATGGTGATAAAATCGGGCCTAACCGCGACTCGGAACCTGCAAAAACTTCAAAAGTACGATGGTGGTAAAATCGGGCCTAACCGCGACTCGAGACTTGCAAAAACTTCGAAAAATATGATGTGATAAAATCGGGTGTAACCGCGACTCGGGACCTGCAAAAACTTCGAAAAATACGATGGTGATAAAATCGGGCCTAACCGCGACTCGGGACCTGCAAAAACTTCGAAAAATATGATGTGATAAAATCGGGTGTAACCGCGACTCGGGACCTGCAAAAACTTCGAGAAATACGATGGTGATAAAAATCGGGTGTAACCGCGACTCGGGACCTGCAAGAACTTCGAAAAATACGATGGTGATAAAATCGGGCCTAACCGCGACTCGGGACCTGCAAAAACTTCGAAAAATATGATGGTGATAAAATCGGGCCTAACCGCGACTCGGGACCTGCAAAAACTTCGAAAAATATGATGGTGATAAAATCGGGCCTAACCGCGACTCGGGACCTGCAAAAACTTCGAAAAATGTGATGGTGATAAAATCGGGTGTAACCGCGACTCGGGACCTGCAAAAACTTCGAAAAATATGATGGTGATAAAATCGGGTGTAACCGCGACTCGGAACCTGCAAAAACTTCGAAAAATATAATGTGATAAAATCGGGTGTAACCGCGACTCGGGACCTGCAGAAACTTCGAAAAATATGATGTGATAAAATCGGGTGTAACCGCGACTCGGGACCTGCAAAAACTTCGAAAAATATGATGGTGATAAAATCGGGCCTAACCGCGACTCGGGACCTGCAAAAACTTCGAAAAATATGATGGTGATAAAATCGGGCCTAACCGCGACTCGGGACCTGCAAAAACTTCGAAAAATATGATGTGATAAAATCGGGTGTAACCGCGACTCGGGACCTGCAAAAACTTCGAGAAATACGATGGTGATAAAAATCGGGCCTAACCGCGACTCGGGACCTGCAAAAACTTCGAGAAATACGATGGTGATAAAAATCGGGCCTAACCGCGACTCGGGACCTGCAAAAACTTCGAAAAATATGATGGTGATAAAATCGGGCCAAACCGCGACTCGGGACCTGCAAAAACTTCGAAAAATATGATGGTGATAAAATCGGGCCTAACCGCGACTCGGGACCTGCAAAAACTTCGAAAAATATGATGGTGATAAAATCGGGCCTAACCGCGACTCGGGACCTGCAAAAACTTCGAAAAATATGATGGTGATAAAATCGGGCCTAACCGCGACTCGGGACCTGCAAAAACTTCGAAAAATATGATGTGATAAAATCGGGTGTAACCGCGACTCGGGACCTGCAAAAACTTCGAGAAATACGATGGTGATAAAAACCGGGCCTAACCGCGACTCGGGACCTGCAAAAACTTCGAAAAATATGATGGTGATAAAATCGGGCCTAACCGCAACTCGGGACCTGCAAAAACTTCGAAAAATATGATGGTGATAAAATCGGGCCTAACCGCGACCCGGAACCTGCAAAAACTTCGAAAAATACGATGGTGATAAAATCGGGCCTAACCGCGACTCGGGACCTGCAAAAACTTCAAAAATACGATGGTGATAAAATCGGGCCTAACCGCGACTCGAGACTTGCAAAAACTTCGAAAATATGATGGTGATAAAATCGGGCCTAACCGCGACTCGGGACCTGCAAAAACTTCGAAAAATATGATGGTGATAAAATCGGGCCTAACCGCGACTCGGGACCTGCAAAAACTTCGAAAAATATGATGGTGATAAAATCGGGCCTAACCGCGACTCGGGACCTGCAAAAACTTCGAAAAATATGATGTGATAAAATCGGGTGTAACCGCGACTCGGGACCTGCAAAAACTTCGAAAACTATGATATTGATAAAATCGGGCCTAACCGCGACTCGGGACCTGCAAAAACTTCGAAAAATGTGATGGTGATAAAATCGGGTGTAACCGCGACTCGGGACCTGCAAAAACTTCGAAAAACATGATGGTGATAAAATCGGGTGTAACCGCGACTCGGGACCTGCAAAAACTTCGAAAAATACGATGGTGATAAAATCGGGCCTAACCGCGACTCGGGACCTGCAAAAAATTCGAAAAATATGATTGTGATAAAATCGGGCCTAACCGCGACTCGGGACCTGCAAAAACTTCGAAAAATATGATGGTGATAAAATCGGGCCAAACCGCGACTCGGGACCTGCAAAAACTTCGAAAAATATGATGTGATAAAATCGGGTGTAACCGCGACTCGGGACCTGCAAAAACTTCGAGAAATACGATGGTGATAAAAACCGGGCCTAACCGCGACTCGGGACCTGCAAAAACTTCGAAAAATATGATGGTGATAAAATCGGGCCTAACCGCAACTCGGGACCTGCAAAAACTTCGAAAAATATGATGGTGATAAAATCGGGCCTAACCGCGACCCGGAACCTGCAAAAACTTCGAAAAATACGATGGTGATAAAATCGGGCCTAACCGCGACTCGGGACCTGCAAAAACTTCAAAAATACGATGGTGATAAAATCGGGCCTAACCGCGACTCGAGACTTGCAAAAACTTCGAAAATATGATGGTGATAAAATCGGGCCTAACCGCGACTCGGGACCTGCAAAAACTTCGAAAAATATGATGGTGATAAAATCGGGCCTAACCGCGACTCGGGACCTGCAAAAACTTCGAAAAATATGATGGTGATAAAATCGGGCCTAACCGCGACTCGGGACCTGCAAAAACTTCGAAAAATATGATGTGATAAAATCGGGTGTAACCGCGACTCGGGACCTGCAAAAACTTCGAAAACTATGATATTGATAAAATCGGGCCTAACCGCGACTCGGGACCTGCAAAAACTTCGAAAAATGTGATGGTGATAAAATCGGGTGTAACCGCGACTCGGGACCTGCAAAAACTTCGAAAAACATGATGGTGATAAAATCGGGTGTAACCGCGACTCGGGACCTGCAAAAACTTCGAAAAATACGATGGTGATAAAATCGGGCCTAACCGCGACTCGGGACCTGCAAAAAATTCGAAAAATATGATTGTGATAAAATCGGGCCTAACCGCGACTCGGGACCTGCAAAAACTTCGAAAAATATGATGGTGATAAAATCGATCCTAACCGCGACTCGGGACCTGCAAAAACTTCGGAAAATATGATGGTGATAAAATCGGGCCTAACCGCGACTCGGGACCTGCAAAAACTTCGAAAAATATGATGTGATAAAATCGGGTGTAACCGCGACTCGGGACCTGCAAAAACTTCGAGAAATACGATGGTGATAAAAACCGGGCCTAACCGCGACTCGGGACCTGCAAAAACTTCGAAAAATATGATGGTGATAAAATCGGGCCTAACCGCGACTCGGGACCTGCAAAAACTTCGAAAAATATGATGGTGATAAAATCGGGCCTATCCGCGACCCGGAACCTGCAAAAACTTCGAAAAATACGATGGTGATAAAATCGGGCCTAACCGCGACTCGGGACCTGCAAAAACTTCGAAAAATATGATGGTGATAAAATCGGGTGTAACCGCGACTCGGGACCTGCAAAAACTTCGAAAATATGATGGTGATAAAATCGGGCCTAACCGCGACTCGGGACCTGCAAAAACTTCGAAAAATATGATGGTGATAAAATCGGGCCTAACCGCGACTCGGGACCTGCAAAAACTTCGAAAAATATGATGTGATAAAATCGGGCCTAACCGCGACCCGGAACCTGCAAAAACTTCGAAAAATACGATGGTGATAAAATCGGGCCTAACCGCGACTCGGGACCTGCAAAAACTTCGAAAAATATGATGGTGATAAAATCGGGCCTAACCGCGACTCGGGACCTGCAAAAACTTCGAAAAATATGATGGTGATAAAATCGGGCCTAACCGCGACTCGGGACCTGCAAAAACTTCGAAAAATATGATGGTGATAAAATCGGGCCTAACCGCGACTCGGGACCTGCAAAAACTTCGAAAAATGTGATGGTGATAAAATCGGGTGTAACCGCGACTCGGGACCTGCAAAAACTTCGAAAAATATGATGGTGATAAAATCGGGTGTAACCGCGACTCGGAACCTGCAAAAACTTCGAAAAATATAATGTGATAAAATCGGGTGTAACCGCGACTCGGGACCTGCAGAAACTTCGAAAAATATGATGTGATAAAATCGGGTGTAACCGCGACTCGGGACCTGCAAAAACTTCGAAAAATATGATGGTGATAAAATCGGGCCTAACCGCGACTCGGGACCTGCAAAAACTTCGAAAAATGTGATGGTGATAAAATCGGGTGTAACCGCGACTCGGGACCTGCAAAAACTTCGAAAAATATGATGGTGATAAAATCGGGTGTAACCGCGACTCGGAACCTGCAAAAACTTCGAAAAATATAATGTGATAAAATCGGGTGTAACCGCGACTCGGGACCTGCAGAAACTTCGAAAAATATGATGTGATAAAATCGGGTGTAACCGCGACTCGGGACCTGCAAAAACTTCGAAAAATATGATGGTGATAAAATCGGGCCTAACCGCGACTCGGGACCTGCAAAAACTTCGAAAAATATGATGGTGATAAAATCGGGCCTAACCGCGACTCGGGACCTGCAAAAACTTCGAAAAATATGATGTGATAAAATCGGGTGTAACCGCGACTCGGGACCTGCAAAAACTTCGAGAAATACGATGGTGATAAAAATCGGGCCTAACCGCGACTCGGGACCTGCAAAAACTTCGAGAAATACGATGGTGATAAAAATCGGGCCTAACCGCGACTCGGGACCTGCAAAAACTTCGAAAAATATGATGGTGATAAAATCGGGCCAAACCGCGACTCGGGACCTGCAAAAACTTCGAAAAATATGATGGTGATAAAATCGGGCCTAACCGCGACTCGGGACCTGCAAAAACTTCGAAAAATATGATGGTGATAAAATCGGGCCTAACCGCGACTCGGGACCTGCAAAAACTTCGAAAAATATGATGGTGATAAAATCGGGCCTAACCGCGACTCGGGACCTGCAAAAACTTCGAAAAATATGATGTGATAAAATCGGGTGTAACCGCGACTCGGGACCTGCAAAAACTTCGAGAAATACGATGGTGATAAAAACCGGGCCTAACCGCGACTCGGGACCTGCAAAAACTTCGAAAAATATGATGGTGATAAAATCGGGCCTAACCGCAACTCGGGACCTGCAAAAACTTCGAAAAATATGATGGTGATAAAATCGGGCCTAACCGCGACCCGGAACCTGCAAAAACTTCGAAAAATACGATGGTGATAAAATCGGGCCTAACCGCGACTCGGGACCTGCAAAAACTTCAAAAATACGATGGTGATAAAATCGGGCCTAACCGCGACTCGAGACTTGCAAAAACTTCGAAAATATGATGGTGATAAAATCGGGCCTAACCGCGACTCGGGACCTGCAAAAACTTCGAAAAATATGATGGTGATAAAATCGGGCCTAACCGCGACTCGGGACCTGCAAAAACTTCGAAAAATATGATGGTGATAAAATCGGGCCTAACCGCGACTCGGGACCTGCAAAAACTTCGAAAAATATGATGTGATAAAATCGGGTGTAACCGCGACTCGGGACCTGCAAAAACTTCGAAAACTATGATATTGATAAAATCGGGCCTAACCGCGACTCGGGACCTGCAAAAACTTCGAAAAATGTGATGGTGATAAAATCGGGTGTAACCGCGACTCGGGACCTGCAAAAACTTCGAAAAACATGATGGTGATAAAATCGGGTGTAACCGCGACTCGGGACCTGCAAAAACTTCGAAAAATACGATGGTGATAAAATCGGGCCTAACCGCGACTCGGGACCTGCAAAAAATTCGAAAAATATGATTGTGATAAAATCGGGCCTAACCGCGACTCGGGACCTGCAAAAACTTCGAAAAATATGATGGTGATAAAATCGATCCTAACCGCGACTCGGGACCTGCAAAAACTTCGGAAAATATGATGGTGATAAAATCGGGCCTAACCGCGACTCGGGACCTGCAAAAACTTCGAAAAATATGATGTGATAAAATCGGGTGTAACCGCGACTCGGGACCTGCAAAAACTTCGAGAAATACGATGGTGATAAAAACCGGGCCTAACCGCGACTCGGGACCTGCAAAAACTTCGAAAAATATGATGGTGATAAAATCGGGCCTAACCGCGACTCGGGACCTGCAAAAACTTCGAAAAATATGATGGTGATAAAATCGGGCCTATCCGCGACCCGGAACCTGCAAAAACTTCGAAAAATACGATGGTGATAAAATCGGGCCTAACCGCGACTCGGGACCTGCAAAAACTTCGAAAAATATGATGGTGATAAAATCGGGTGTAACCGCGACTCGGGACCTGCAAAAACTTCGAAAATATGATGGTGATAAAATCGGGCCTAACCGCGACTCGGGACCTGCAAAAACTTCGAAAAATATGATGGTGATAAAATCGGGCCTAACCGCGACTCGGGACCTGCAAAAACTTCGAAAAATATGATGTGATAAAATCGGGCCTAACCGCGACCCGGAACCTGCAAAAACTTCGAAAAATACGATGGTGATAAAATCGGGCCTAACCGCGACTCGGGACCTGCAAAAACTTCAAAAATACGATGGTGATAAAATCGGGCCTAACCGCGACTCGAGACTTGCAAAAACTTCGAAAATATGATGGTGATAAAATCGGGCCTAACCGCGACTCGGGACCTGCAAAAACTTCGAAAAATATGATGGTGATAAAATCGGGCCTAACCGCGACTCGGGACCTGCAAAAACTTCGAAAAATATGATGGTGATAAAATCGGGCCTAACCGCGACTCGGGACCTGCAAAAACTTCGAAAAATATGATGTGATAAAATCGGGTGTAACCGCGACTCGGGACCTGCAAAAACTTCGAAAACTATGATATTGATAAAATCGGGCCTAACCGCGACTCGGGACCTGCAAAAACTTCGAAAAATGTGATGGTGATAAAATCGGGTGTAACCGCGACTCGGGACCTGCAAAAACTTCGAAAAACATGATGGTGATAAAATCGGGTGTAACCGCGACTCGGGACCTGCAAAAACTTCGAAAAATACGATGGTGATAAAATCGGGCCTAACCGCGACTCGGGACCTGCAAAAAATTCGAAAAATATGATTGTGATAAAATCGGGCCTAACCGCGACTCGGGACCTGCAAAAACTTCGAAAAATATGATGGTGATAAAATCGATCCTAACCGCGACTCGGGACCTGCAAAAACTTCGGAAAATATGATGGTGATAAAATCGGGCCTAACCGCGACTCGGGACCTGCAAAAACTTCGAAAAATATGATGTGATAAAATCGGGTGTAACCGCGACTCGGGACCTGCAAAAACTTCGAGAAATACGATGGTGATAAAAACCGGGCCTAACCGCGACTCGGGACCTGCAAAAACTTCGAAAAATATGATGGTGATAAAATCGGGCCTAACCGCGACTCGGGACCTGCAAAAACTTCGAAAAATATGATGGTGATAAAATCGGGCCTATCCGCGACCCGGAACCTGCAAAAACTTCGAAAAATACGATGGTGATAAAATCGGGCCTAACCGCGACTCGGGACCTGCAAAAACTTCGAAAAATATGATGGTGATAAAATCGGGTGTAACCGCGACTCGGGACCTGCAAAAACTTCGAAAATATGATGGTGATAAAATCGGGCCTAACCGCGACTCGGGACCTGCAAAAACTTCGAAAAATATGATGGTGATAAAATCGGGCCTAACCGCGACTCGGGACCTGCAAAAACTTCGAAAAATATGATGTGATAAAATCGGGCCTAACCGCAACTCGGGACCTGCAAAAACTTCGAAAAATATGATGGTGATAAAATCGGGTGTAACCGCGACTCGGGACCTGCAAAAACTTCGAAAAATATGATGGTGATAAAATCGGGTGTAACCGCGACTCGGGACCTGCAAAAACTTCGAGAAATACGATGGTGATAAAAATCGGGCCTAACCGCGACTCGTGACCTGCAAAAACTTCGAGAAATACGATGGTGATAAAAATCGGGCCTAACCGCGACTCGGGACCTGCAAAAACTTCGAAAAATATGATGGTGATAAAATCGGGCCAAACCGCGACTCGGGACCTGCAAAAACTTCGAAAAATATGATGGTGATAAAATCGGGCCTAACCGCGACTCGGGACCTGCAAAAACTTCGAAAAATATGATGGTGATAAAATCGGGCCTAACCGCGACTCGGGACCTGCAAAAACTTCGAAAAATATGATGGTGATAAAATCGGGCCTAACCGCGACTCGGGACCTGCAAAAACTTCGAAAAATATGATGGTGATAAAATCGGGCCTAACCGCGACTCGGGACCTGCAAAAACTTCGAAAAATGTGATGGTGATAAAATCGGGTGTAACCGCGACTCGGGACCTGCAAAAACTTCGAAAAATATGATGGTGATAAAATCGGGCCTTACCGCGACTCGGGACCTGCAAAAACTTCGAAAAATATGATGGTGATAAAATCGGGCCTAACCGCGACTCGGGACCTGCAAAAACTTCGAAAAATATGATGGTGATAAAATCGGGTGTAACCGCGACTCGGGACCTGCAAAAACTTCGAAAAATACGATGGTGATAAAATCGGGCCTAACCGCGACTCGTGACCTGCAAAAACTTCGAAAAATATGATGGTGATAAAATCGGGCCTAACCGCGACTCGGGACCTGCAAAAACTTCGAGAAATACGATGGTGATAAAAATCGGGCCTAACCGCGACTCGGGACCTGCAAAAACTTCGAAAAATATGATGGTGATAAAATCGGGCCTAACCGCGACTCGGGACCTGCAAAAACTTCGAAAAATATGATGGTGATAAAATCGGGCCTAACCGCGACTCGGAACCTGCAAAAACTTCAAAAGTACGATGGTGGTAAAATCGGGCCTAACCGCGACTCGAGACTTGCAAAAACTTCGAAAAATATGATGTGATAAAATCGGGTGTAACCGCGACTCGGGACCTGCAAAAACTTCGAAAAATACGATGGTGATAAAATCGGGCCTAACCGCGACTCGGGACCTGCAAAAACTTCGAAAAATATGATGTGATAAAATCGGGTGTAACCGCGACTCGGGACCTGCAAAAACTTCGAGAAATACGATGGTGATAAAAATCGGGTGTAACCGCGACTCGGGACCTGCAAGAACTTCGAAAAATACGATGGTGATAAAATCGGGCCTAACCGCGACTCGGGACCTGCAAAAACTTCGAAAAATATGATGGTGATAAAATCGGGCCTAACCGCGACTCGGGACCTGCAAAAACTTCGAAAAATATGATGGTGATAAAATCGGGCCTAACCGCGACTCGGGACCTGCAAAAACTTCGAAAAATGTGATGGTGATAAAATCGGGTGTAACCGCGACTCGGGACCTGCAAAAACTTCGAAAAATATGATGGTGATAGAATCGGGTGTAACCGCGACTCGGGACCTGCAAAAACTTCGAAAAATATAATGTGATAAAATCGGGTGTAACCGCGACTCGGGACCTGCAGAAACTTCGAAAAATATGATGTGATAAAATCGGGTGTAACCGCGACTCGGGACCTGCAAAAACTTCGAAAAATATGATGGTGATAAAATCGGGCCTAACCGCGACTCGGGACCTGCAAAAACTTCGAAAAATATGATGGTGATAAAATCGGGCCTAACCGCGACTCGGGACCTGCAAAAACTTCGAAAAATATGATGTGATAAAATCGGGTGTAACCGCGACTCGGGACCTGCAAAAACTTCGAGAAATACGATGGTGATAAAAATCGGGTGTAACCGCGACTCGGGACCTGCAAGAACTTCGAAAAATATGATGGTGATAAAATCGGGCCTAACCGCGACTCGGGACCTGCAAAAACTTCGAAAAATATGATGGTGATAAAATCGGGCCTAACCGCGACTCGGGACCTGCAAAAACTTCGAAAAATATGATGGTGATAAAATCGGGCCTAACCGCGACTCGGGACCTGCAAAAACTTCGAAAAATATGATGGTGATAAAATCGGGCCTAACCGCGACTCGGGACCTGCAAAAACTTCGAAAAATATGATGTGATAAAATCGGGTGTAACCGCGACTCGGGACCTGCAAAAACTTCGAGAAATACGATGGTGATAAAAATCGGGTGTAACCGCGACTCGGGACCTGCAAGAACTTCGAAAAATACGATGGTGATAAAATCGGGCCTAACCGCGACTCGGGACCTGCAAAAACTTCGAAAAATATGATGGTGATAAAATCGGGCCTAACCGCGACTCGGGACCTGCAAAAACTTCGAAAAATATGATGGTGATAAAATCGGGCCTAACCGCGACTCGGGACCTGCAAAAACTTCGAAAAATATGATGGTGATAAAATCGGGCCTAACCGCGACTCGGGACCTGCAAAAACTTCGAAAAATATGATGGTGATAAAATCGGGTGTAACCGCGACTCGGGACCTGCAAAAACTTCGAAAAATATGATGTGATAAAATCGGGTGTAACCGCGACTCGGGACCTGCAGAAACTTCGAAAAATATGATGTGATAAAATCGGGTGTAACCGCGACTCGGGACCTGCAAAAACTTCGAAAAATACGATGGTGATAAAATCGGGCCTAACCGCGACTCGTGACCTGCAAAAACTTCGAAAAATATGATGTGATAAAATCGGGTGTAACCGCGACTCGGGACCTGCAAAAACTTCGAGAAATACGATGGTGATAAAAATCGGGTGTAACCGCGACTCGGGACCTGCAAGAACTTCGAAAAATACGATGGTGATAAAATCGGGCCTAACCGCGACTCGGGACCTGCAAAAACTTCGAAAAATATGATGGTGATAAAATCGGGCCTAACCGCGACTCGGGACCTGCAAAAACTTCGAAAAATATGATGGTGATAAAATCGGGCCTAACCGCGACTCGGGACCTGCAAAAACTTCGAAAAATATGATGGTGATAAAATCGGGCCTAACCGCGACTCGGGACCTGCAAAAACTTCGAAAAATATGATGGTGATAAAATCGGGTGTAACCGCGACTCGGGACCTGCAAAAACTTCGAAAAATATGATGTGATAAAATCGGGTGTAACCGCGACTCGGGACCTGCAGAAACTTCGAAAAATATGATGTGATAAAATCGGGTGTAACCGCGACTCGGGACCTGCAAAAACTTCGAAAAATACGATGGTGATAAAATCGGGCCTAACCGCGACTCGGGACCTGCAAAAACTTCGAAAAATATGATGTGATAAAATCGGGCCTAACCGCGACTCGGGACCTGCAAAAACTTCGAAAAATATGATGTGATAAAATCGGGTGTAACCGCGACTCGGGACCTGCAAAAACTTCGAAAAATATGATGGTGATAAAATCGGGCCTAACCGCGACTCGGGACCTGCAAAAACTTCGAAAAATATGATGGTGATAAAATCGGGCCTAACCGCGACTCGGGACCTGCAAAAACTTCGAAAAATATGATGGTGATAAAATCGGGTGTAACCGCGACTCGGGACCTGCAAAAACTTCGAAAAATATGATGTGATAAAATCGGGTGTAACCGCGACTCGGGACCTGCAGAAACTTCGAAAAATATGATGTGATAAAATCGGGTGTAACCGCGACTCGGGACCTGCAAAAACTTCGAAAAATACGATGGTGATAAAATCGGGCCTAACCGCGACTCGGGACCTGCAAAAACTTCGAAAAATATGATGTGATAAAATCGGGCCTAACCGCGACTCGGGACCTGCAAAAACTTCGAAAAATATGATGGTGATAAAATCGGGCCTAACCGCGACTCGGGACCTGCAAAAACTTCGAAAAATATGATGGTGATAAAATCGGGCCTAACCGCGACTCGGGACCTGCAAAAACTTCGAAAAATGTGATGGTGATAAAATCGGGTGTAACCGCGACTCGGGACCTGCAAAAACTTCGAAAAATATGATGTGATAAAATCCGGTGTAACCGCGACTCGGAACCTTCAAAAACTTCGAAAAATATGATGGTGATAAAATCGGGCCTAACCGCGACTCGGGACCTGCAAAAACTTCGAAAAATATGATGTGATAAAATCGGGTGTAACCGCGACTCGGGACCTGCAAAAACTTCGAGAAATACGATGGTGATAAAAATCGGGTGTAACCGCGACTCGGGACCTGCAAGAACTTCGAAAAATACGATGGTGATAAAATCGGGCCTAACCGCGACTCGGGACCTGCAAAAACTTCGAAAAATATGATGGTGATAAAATCGGGCCTAACCGCGACTCGGGACCTGCAAAAACTTCGAAAAATATGATGGTGATAAAATCGGGCCTAACCGCGACTCGGGACCTGCAAAAACTTCGAAAAATATGATGGTGATAAAATCGGGACTAACCGCGACTCGGGACCTGCAAAAACTTCGAAAAATATGATGGTGATAAAATCGGGTGTAACCGCGACTCGGGACCTGCAAAAACTTCGAAAAATATGATGTGATAAAATCGGGTGTAACCGCGACTCGGGACCTGCAGAAACTTCGAAAAATATGATGTGATAAAATCGGGTGTAACCGCGACTCGGGACCTGCAAAAACTTCGAAAAATATGATGGTGATAAAATCGGGCCTAACCGCGACTCGGGACCTGCAAAAACTTCGAAAAATATGATGTGATAAAATCGGGTGTAACCGCGACTCGGGACCTGCAAAAACTTCGAGAAATACGATGGTGATAAAAATCGGGTGTAACCGCGACTCGGGACCTGCAAGAACTTCGAAAAATACGATGGTGATAAAATCGGGCCTAACCGCGACTCGGGACCTGCAAAAACTTCGAAAAATGTGATGGTGATAAAATCGGGTGTAACCGCGACTCGGGACCTGCAAAAACTTCGAAAAATATGATGGTGATAAAATCGGGCCTTACCGCGACTCGGGACCTGCAAAAACTTCGAAAAATATGATGGTGATAAAATCGGGCCTAACCGCGACTCGGGACCTGCAAAAACTTCGAAAAATATGATGGTGATAAAATCGGGTGTAACCGCGACTCGGGACCTGCAAAAACTTCGAAAAATACGATGGTGATAAAATCGGGCCTAACCGCGACTCGTGACCTGCAAAAACTTCGAAAAATATGATGGTGATAAAATCGGGCCTAACCGCGACTCGGGACCTGCAAAAACTTCGAGAAATACGATGGTGATAAAAATCGGGCCTAACCGCGACTCGGGACCTGCAAAAACTTCGAAAAATATGATGGTGATAAAATCGGGCCTAACCGCGACTCGGGACCTGCAAAAACTTCGAAAAATATGATGGTGATAAAATCGGGCCTAACCGCGACTCGGAACCTGCAAAAACTTCAAAAATACGATGGTGGTAAAATCGGGCCTAACCGCGACTCGAGACTTGCAAAAACTTCGAGAATATGATGGTGATAAAATCGGGCCTAACCGCGACTCGGGACCTGCAAAAACTTCGAAAAATATGATGGTGATAAAATCGGGCCTAACCGCGACTCGGGACCTGCAAAAACTTCGAAAAATATGATGGTGATAAAATCGGGCCTAACCGCGACTCGGGACCTGCAAAAACTTCGAAAATATGATGGTGATAAAATCGGGTGTAACCGCGACTCGGGACCTGCAAAAACTTCGAAAAATATGATGTGATAAAATCGGGTGTAACCGCGACTCGGGACCTGCAAAAACTTCGAAAAATATGATGTGATAAAATCGGGTGTAACCGCGACTCGGGACCTGCAAAAACTTCGAAAAATACGATGGTGATAAAATCGGGCCTAACCGCGACTCGTGACCTGCAAAGACTTCGAAAAATATGATTGTGATAAAATCGGGCCTAACCGCTACTCGGGACCTGCAAAAACTTCGAAAAATATGATGTGATAAAATCGGGTGTAACCGCGACTCGGGACCTGCAAAAACTTCGAAAAATATGATGTGATAAAATCGGGTGTAACCGCGACTCGGGACCTGCAAAAACTTCGAAAAATACGATGGTGATAAAAACCGGGCCTAACCGCGACTCGGGACCTGCAAAAACTTCGAAAAATATGATGGTGATAAAATCGGGCCTAACCGCAACTCGGGACCTGCAAAAACTTCGAAAAATATGATGGTGATAAAATCGGGCCTAACCGTGACTCGGGACCTGCAAAAACTTCGAAAAATACGATG
The DNA here is from genome assembly GCA_964023275.1 of Norana najaformis. Taxonomy (NCBI): domain Eukaryota; kingdom Metazoa; phylum Annelida; class Clitellata; order Crassiclitellata; family Hormogastridae; genus Norana; species Norana najaformis. The sequence goes on along the minus strand of OZ029924.1, from coordinate 10,513,109 downwards.
GTGATAAAATCGGGCCTAACCGCGACTCGGGACCTGCAAAAACTTCAAAAATACGATGGTGATAAAATCGGGCCTAACCGCGACTCGAGACCTGCAAAAACTTCAAAAATATGATGGTGATAAAATCGGGCCTAACCGCGACTCGGGACCTGCAAAAACTTCGAAAAATATGATGGTGATAAAATCGGGCCTAACCGCGACTCGGGACCTGCAAAAACTTCGAAAAATATGATGGTGATAAAATCGGGCCTAACCGCGACTCGGGACCTGCAAAAACTTCGAAAAATATGATGGTGATAAAATCGGGCCTAACCGCGACTCGGGACCTGCAAAAACTTCGAAAAATATGATGTGATAAAATCGGGTGTAACCGCGACTCGGGACCTGCAAAAACTTCGAAAAATATGATGATGATAAAATCGGGCCTAACCGCGACTCGGGACCTGCAAAAACTTCGAAAAATGTGATGGTGATAAAATCGGGTGTAACTGCGACTCGGGACCTGCAAAAACTTCGAAAAACATGATGGTGATAAAATCGGGTGTAACCGCGACTCGGGACCTGCAAAAACTTCGAAAAATACGATGGTGATAAAATCGGGCCTAACCGCGACTCGGGACCTGCAAAAAATTCGAAAAATATGATTGTGATAAAATCGGGCCTAACCGCGACTCGGGACCTGCAAAAACTTCGAAAAATATGATGGTGATAAAATCGGGCCTAACCGCGACTCGGGACCTGCAAAAACTTCGAAAAATATGATTGTGATAAAATCGGGCCTAACCGCGACTCGGGACCTGCAAAAACTTCGAAAAATATGATGTGATAAAATCCGGTGTAACCGCGACTCGGAACCTTCAAAAACTTCGAAAAATATGATGGTGATAAAATCGGGCCTAACCGCGACTCGGGACCTGCAAAAACTTCGAAAAATATGATGTGATAAAATCGGGTGTAACCGCGACTCGGGACCTGCAAAAACTTCGAGAAATACGATGGTGATAAAAATCGGGTGTAACCGCGACTCGGGACCTGCAAGAACTTCGAAAAATACGATGGTGATAAAATCGGGCCTAACCGCGACTCGGGACCTGCAAAAACTTCGAAAAATATGATGGTGATAAAATCGGGCCTAACCGCGACTCGGGACCTGCAAAAACTTCGAAAAATATGATGGTGATAAAATCGGGTGTAACCGCGACTCGGGACCTGCAAAAACTTCGAGAAATACGATGGTGATAAAAATCGGGTGTAACCGCGACTCGGGACCTGCAAGAACTTCGAAAAATACGATGGTGATAAAATCGGGCCTAACCGCGACTCGGGACCTGCAAAAACTTCGAAAAATATGATGGTGATAAAATCGGGCCTAACCGCGACTCGGGACCTGCAAAAACTTCGAAAAATATGATGGTGATAAAATCGGGCCAAACCGCGACTCGGGACCTGCAAAAACTTCGAAAAATATGATGGTGATAAAATCGGGCCTAACCGCGACTCGGGACCTGCAAAAACTTCGAAAAATATGATGGTGATAAAATCGGGCCTAACCGCGACTCGGGACCTGCAAAAACTTCGAAAAATATGATGGTGATAAAATCGGGCCTAACCGCGACTCGGGACCTGCAAAAACTTCGAAAAATATGATGTGATAAAATCGGGTGTAACCGCGACTCGGGACCTGCAAAAACTTCGAGAAATACGATGGTGATAAAAACCGGGCCTAACCGCGACTCGGGACCTGCAAAAACTTCGAAAAATATGATGGTGATAAAATCGGGCCTAACCGCGACTCGGAACCTGCAAAAACTTCGAAAAATACGATGGTGATAAAATCGGGCCTATCCGCAACTGGGGACTTGCAAAAACTTCGAAAAATATGATGGTGATAAAATCGGGCCTAACCGCGACTCGGAACCTGCAAAAACTTCGAAAAATACGATGGTGATAAAATCGGGTGAAACCGCGACTCGGGACCTGCAAAAACTTCGAAAAATATGATGGTGATAAAATCGGGCCTAACCGCGACTCGGGACCTGCAAAAACTTCGAAAAATATGATGGTGATAAAATCGGGCCTAACCGCGACTCGGGACCTGCAAAAACTTCGAAAAATATGATGGTGATAAAATCGGGCCTAACCGCGACTCGGGACCTGCAAAAACGTCGAAAAATGTGATGGTGATAAAATCGGGTGTAACCGGGACTCGGGACCTGCAAAAACTTCGAAAAATATGATGGTGATAAAATCGGGCCTTACCGCGACTCGGGACCTGCAAAAACTTCGAAAAATATGATGGTGATAAAATCGGGCTTAACCGCGACTCGGGACCTGCAAAAACTTCGATAAATATGATGGTGATAAAATCGGGTGAAACCGCGACTCGGGACCTGCAAAAACTTCGAGAAATACGATGGTGATAAAATCGGGCCTAACCGCGACTCGTGACCTGCAAAAACTTCGAAAAATATGATTGTGATAAAATCGGGTGTAACCGCGACTCGGGACCTGCAAAAACTTCGAAAAATATGATGTGATAAAATCGGGTGTAACCGCGACTCGGGACCTGCAAAAACTTCGAGAAATACGATGGTGATAAAAATCGGGTGTAACCGCGACTCGGGACCTGCAAGAACTTCGAAAAATACGATGGTGATAAAATCGGGCCTAACCGCGACTCGGGACCTGCAAAAACTTCGAAAAATATGATGGTGATAAAATCGGGCCAAACCGCGACTCGGGACCTGCAAAAACTTCGAAAAATATGATGGTGATAAAATCGGGCCTAACCGCGACTCGGGACCTGCAAAAACTTCGAAAAATATGATGGTGATAAAATCGGGCCTAACCGCGACTCGGGACCTGCAAAAACTTCGAAAAATATGATGGTGATAAAATCGGGCCTAACCGCGACTCGGGACCTGCAAAAACTTCGAAAAATATGATGGTGATAAAATCGGGCCTAACCGCGACTCGGGACCTGCAAAAACTTCGAAAAATATGATGGTGATAAAATCGGGCCTAACCGCGACTCGGGACCTGCAAAAACTTCGAAAAATATGATGGTGATAAAATCGGGCCTAACCGCGACTCGGGACCTGCAAAAACTTCGAAAAATATGATGGTGATAAAATCGGGTGAAACCGCGACTCGGGACCTGCAAAAACTTCGAAAAATATGATGGTGATAAAATCGGGCCTAACCGCGACTCGGGACCTGCAAAAACTTCGAAAAATATGATGGTGATAAAATCGGGCCTAACCGCGACTCGGGACCTGCAAAAACTTCGAAAAATATGATGGTGATAAAATCGGGCCTAACCGCGACTCGGGACCTGCAAAAACTTCGAAAAATATGATGGTGATAAAATCGGGCCTAACCGCGACTCGGGACCTGCAAAAACTTCGAAAAATATGATGGTGATAAAATCGGGCCTAACCGCGACTCGGGACCTGCAAAAACTTCGAAAAATATGATGGTGATAAAATCGGGCCTAACCGCGACTCGGGACCTGCAAAAACTTCGAAAAATATGATGGTGATAAAATCGGGCCTAACCGCGACTCGGGACCTGCAAAAACTTCGAAAAATATGATGGTGATAAAATCGGGCCTAACCGCGACTCGGGACCTGCAAAAACTTCGAAAAATATGATGGTGATAAAATCGGGCCTAACCGCGACTCGGGACCTGCAAAAACTTCGAAAAATATGATGGTGATAAAATCGGGCCTAACCGCGACTCGGGACCTGCAAAAACTTCGAAAAATATGATGGTGATAAAATCGGGCCTAACCGCGACTCGGGACCTGCAAAAACTTCGAAAAATATGATGGTGATAAAATCGGGCCTAACCGCGACTCGGGACCTGCAAAAACTTCGAAAAATATGATGGTGATAAAATCGGGTGAAACCGCGACTCGGGACCTGCAAAAACTTCGAAAAATATGATGGTGATAAAATCGGGCCTAACCGCGACTCGGGACCTGCAAAAACTTCGAAAAATATGATGGTGATAAAATCGGGCCTAACCGCGACTCGGGACCTGCAAAAACTTCGAAAAATATGATGGTGATAAAATCGGGCCTAACCGCGACTCGGGACCTGCAAAAACTTCGAAAAATATGATGGTGATAAAATCGGGCCTAACCGCGACTCGAGACTTGCAAAAACTTCGAAAAATATGATGGTGATAAAATCGAGCCTAACCGCGACTCGGGACCTGCAAAAACTTCGAAAAATATGATGGTGATAAAATCGGGCCTAACCGCGACTCGGGACCTGCAAAAACTTCGAAAAATATGATGGTGATAAAATCGGGCCTAACCGCGACTCGGGACCTGCAAAAACTTCGAAAAATATGATGGTGATAAAATCGGGTGTAACCGCGACTCGGGACCTGCAAAAACTTCGAAAAATACGATGGTGATAAAATCGGGCCTAACCGCGACTCGAGACCTGCAAAAACTTCGAAAAATATGATGGTGATAAAATCGGGTGTAACCGCGACTCGGGACCTGCAAAAACTTCGAAAAATGTGATGGTGATAAAATCGGGTGTAACCGCGACTCGGGACCTGCAAAAACTTCGAGAAACATGATGGTGATAAAATCGGGCCTAACCGCGACTCGGGACCTGCAAAAACTTCGAAAAATACGATGGTGATAAAATCGGGCCTAACCGCGACTCGAGACTTGCAAAAACTTCGAAAAATATGATGGTGATAAAATCGGGCCTAACCGCGACTCGGGACCTGCAAAAACTTCGAAAAATATGATGGTGATAAAATCGGGCCTAACCGCGACTCGGGACCTGCAAAAACTTCGAAAAATATGATGGTGATAAAATCGGGCCTAACCGCGACTCGGGACCTGCAAAAACTTCGAAAAATATGATGGTGATAAAATCGGGCCTAACCGCGACTCGGGACCTGCAAAAACTTCGAAAAATATGATGGTGATAAAATCGGGCCTAACCGCGACTCGGGACCTGCAAAAACTTCGAAAAATATGATGGTGATAAAATCGGGCCTAACCGCGACTCGGGACCTGCAAAAACTTCGAAAAATATGATGGTGATAAAATCGGGCCTAACCGCGACTCGGGACCTGCAAAAACTTCGAAAAATATGATGGTGATAAAATCGGGCCTAACCGCGACTCGGGACCTGCAAAAACTTCGAAAAATATGATGGTGATAAAATCGGGCCTAACCGCGACTCGGGACCTGCAAAAACTTCGAAAAATATGATGGTGATAAAATCGGGCCTAACCGCGACTCGGGACCTGCAAAAACTTCGAAAAATATGATGGTGATAAAATCGGGTGAAACCGCGACTCGGGACCTGCAAAAACTTCGAAAAATATGATGGTGATAAAATCGGGCCTAACCGCGACTCGGGACCTGCAAAAACTTCGAAAAATATGATGGTGATAAAATCGGGCCTAACCGCGACTCGGGACCTGCAAAAACTTCGAAAAATATGATGGTGATAAAATCGGGCCTAACCGCGACTCGGGACCTGCAAAAACTTCGAAAAATATGATGGTGATAAAATCGGGTGTAACCGCGACTCGGGACCTGCAAAAACTTCGAAAAATATGATGGTGATAAAATCGGGCCTAACCGCGACTCGGGACCTGCAAAAACTTCGAAAAATATGATGGTGATAAAATCGGGCCTAACCGCGACTCGGGACCTGCAAAAACTTCGAAAAATATGATGGTGATAAAATCGGGCCTAACCGCGACTCGGGACCTGCAAAAACTTCGAAAAATATGATGGTGATAAAATCGGGCCTAACCGCGACTCGGGACCTGCAAAAACTTCGAAAAATATGATGGTGATAAAATCGGGCCTAACCGCGACTCGGGACCTGCAAAAACTTCGAAAAATATGATGGTGATAAAATCGGGCCTAACCGCGACTCGGGACCTGCAAAAACTTCGAAAAATATGATGGTGATAAAATCGGGCCTAACCGCGACTCGGGACCTGCAAAAACTTCGAAAAATATGATGGTGATAAAATCGGGCCTAACCGCGACTCGGGACCTGCAAAAACTTCGAAAAATATGATGGTGATAAAATCGGGCCTAACCGCGACTCGGGACCTGCAAAAACTTCGAAAAATATGATGGTGATAAAATCGGGTGAAACCGCGACTCGGGACCTGCAAAAACTTCGAAAAATATGATGGTGATAAAATCGGGCCTAACCGCGACTCGGGACCTGCAAAAACTTCGAAAAATATGATGGTGATAAAATCGGGCCTAACCGCGACTCGGGACCTGCAAAAACTTCGAAAAATATGATGGTGATAAAATCGGGCCTAACCGCGACTCGGGACCTGCAAAAACTTCGAAAAATATGATGGTGATAAAATCGGGCCTAACCGCGACTCGGGACCTGCAAAAACTTCGAAAAATATGATGGTGATAAAATCGGGTGTAACCGCGACTCGGGACCTGCAAAAACTTCGAAAAATATGATGGTGATAAAATCGGGCCTAACCGCGACTCGGGACCTGCAAAAACTTCGAAAAATATGATGGTGATAAAATCGGGCCTAACCGCGACTCGGGACCTGCAAAAACTTCGAAAAATATGATGGTGATAAAATCGGGCCTAACCGCGACTCGGGACCTGCAAAAACTTCGAAAAATATGATGGTGATAAAATCGGGTGAAACCGCGACTCGGGACCTGCAAAAACTTCGAAAAATATGATGGTGATAAAATCGGGCCTAACCGCGACTCGGGACCTGCAAAAACTTCGAAAAATATGATGGTGATAAAATCGGGCCTAACCGCGACTCGGGACCTGCAAAAACTTCGAAAAATATGATGGTGATAAAATCGGGCCTAACCGCGACTCGGGACCTGCAAAAACTTCGAAAAATATGATGGTGATAAAATCGGGCCTAACCGCGACTCGGGACCTGCAAAAACTTCGAAAAATATGATGGTGATAAAATCGGGCCTAACCGCAACTCGGGACCTGCAAAAACTTCGAAAAATATGATGGTGATAAAATCGGGCCTAACCGCGACTCGGGACCTGCAAAAACTTCGAAAAATATGATGGTGATAAAATCGGGCCTAACCGCGACTCGGGACCTGCAAAAACTTCGAAAAATATGATGGTGATAAAATCGGGCCTAACCGCGACTCGGGACCTGCAAAAACTTCGAAAAATATGATGGTGATAAAATCGGGCCTAACCGCGACTCGGGACCTGCAAAAACTTCGAAAAATATGATGGTGATAAAATCGGGCCTAACCGCGACTCGGGACCTGCAAAAACTTCGAAAAATATGATGGTGATAAAATCGGGCCTAACCGCGACTCGGGACCTGCAAAAACTTCGAAAAATATGATGGTGATAAAATCGGGCCTAACCGCGACTCGGGACCTGCAAAAACTTCGAAAAATATGATGGTGATAAAATCGGGCCTAACCGCGACTCGGGACCTGCAAAAACTTCGAAAAATATGATGGTGATAAAATCGGGCCTAACCGCGACTCGGGACCTGCAAAAACTTCGAAAAATATGATGGTGATAAAATCGGGTGAAACCGCGACTCGGGACCTGCAAAAACTTCGAAAAATATGATGGTGATAAAATCGGGCCTAACCGCGACTCGGGACCTGCAAAAACTTCGAAAAATATGATGGTGATAAAATCGGGCCTAACCGCGACTCGGGACCTGCAAAAACTTCGAAAAATATGATGGTGATAAAATCGGGCCTAACCGCGACTCGGGACCTGCAAAAACTTCGAAAAATATGATGGTGATAAAATCGGGCCTAACCGCGACTCGGGACCTGCAAAAACTTCGAAAAATATGATGGTGATAAAATCGGGCCTAACCGCGACTCGGGACCTGCAAAAACTTCGAAAAATATGATGGTGATAAAATCGGGCCTAACCGCGACTCGGGACCTGCAAAAACTTCGAAAAATATGATGGTGATAAAATCGGGCCTAACCGCGACTCGGGACCTGCAAAAACTTCGAAAAATATGATGGTGATAAAATCGGGTGTAACCGCGACTCGGGACCTGCAAAAACTTCGAAAAATATGATGGTGATAAAATCGGGTGTAACCGCGACTCGGGACCTGCAAAAACTTCGAAAAATATGATGGTGATAAAATCGGGCCTAACCGCGACTCGGGACCTGCAAAAACTTCGAAAAATATGATGTTGATAAAATCGGGCCTAACCGCGACTCGGGACCTGCAAAAACTTCGAAAAATATGATGGTGATAAAATCGGGCCTAACCGCGACTCGGGACCTGCAAAAACTTCGAAAAATATGATGGTGATAAAATCGGGCCTAACCGCGACTCGGGACCTGCAAAAACTTCGAAAAATATGATGGTGATAAAATCGGGCCTAACCGCGACTCGGGACCTGCAAAAACTTCGAAAAATATGATGGTGATAAAATCGGGTGTAACCGCGACTCGGGACCTGCAAAAACTTCGAAAAATATGATGGTGATAAAATCGGGCCTAACCGCGACTCGGGACCTGCAAAAACTTCGAAAAATATGATGGTGATAAAATCGGGCCTAACCGCGACTCGGGACCTGCAAAAACTTCGAAAAATATGATGGTGATAAAATCGGGCCTAACCGCGACTCGGGACCTGCAAAAACTTCGAAAAATATGATGGTGATAAAATCGGGCCTAACCGCGACTCGGGACCTGCAAAAACTTCGAAAAATATGATGGTGATAAAATCGGGCCTAACCGCGACTCGGGACCTGCAAAAACTTCGAAAAATATGATGGTGATAAAATCGGGCCTAACCGCGACTCGGGACCTGCAAAAACTTCGAAAAATATGATGGTGATAAAATCGGGCCTAACCGCGACTCGGGACCTGCAAAAACTTCGAAAAATATGATGGTGATAAAATCGGGCCTAACCGCGACTCGGGACCTGCAAAAACTTCGAAAAATATGATGGTGATAAAATCGGGCCTAACCGCGACTCGGGACCTGCAAAAACTTCGAAAAATATGATGGTGATAAAATCGGGCCTAACCGCGACTCGGGACCTGCAAAAACTTCGAAAAATACGATGGTGATAAAATCGGGCCTAACCGCGACTCGGGACCTGCAAAAACTTCGAAAAATATGATGGTGATAAAATCGGGCCTAACCGCGACTCGGGACCTGCAAAAACTTCGAGAAATATGATGGTGATAAAAATCGGGCCTAACCGCGACTCGGGACCTGCAAAAACTTCGAAAAATATGATGGTGATAAAATCGGGCCTAACCGCGACTCGGGACCTGCAAAAACTTCGAAAAATATGATGGTGATAAAATCGGGCCTAACCGCGACTCGGGACCTGCAAAAACTTCGAAAAATATGATGGTGATAAAATCGGGCCTAACCGCGACTCGGGACCTGCAAAAACTTCGAAAAATATGATGGTGATAAAATCGGGCCTAACCGCGACTCGGGACCTGCAAAAACTTCGAAAAATATGATGGTGATAAAATCGGGCCTAACCGCGACTCGGGACCTGCAAAAACTTCGAAAAATATGATGGTGATAAAATCGGGCCTAACCGCGACTCGGGACCTGCAAAAACTTCGAAAATATGATGGTGATAAAATCGGGTGTAACCGCGACTCGGGACCTGCAAAAACTTCGAAAAATATGATGGTGATAAAATCGGGTGTAACCGCGACTCGGGACCTGCAAAAACTTCGAAAAATACGATGGTGATAAAATCGGGCCTAACCGCGACTCGTGACCTGCAAAAACTTCGAAAAATATGATTGTGATAAAATCGGGCCTAACCGCGACTCGGGACCTGCAAAAACTTCGAAAAATATGATGTGATAAAATCGGGTGTAACCGCGACTCGGGACCTGCAAAAACTTCGAAAAATATGATGTGATAAAATCGGGTGTAACCGCGACTCGGGACCTGCAAAAACTTCGAAAAATATGATGGTGATAAAATCGGGTGTAACCGCGACTCGGGACCTGCAAAAACTTCGAAAAATATGATGGTGATAAAATCGGGCCTAACCGCAACTCGGGACCTGCAAAAACTTCGAAAAATATGATGGTGATAAAATCGGGCCTAACCGCGACTCGGGACCTGCAAAAACTTCGAAAAATACGATGGTGATAAAATCGGGTGAAACCGCGACTCGGGACCTGCAAAAACTTCGAAAAATATGATGGTGATAAAATCGGGCCTAACCGCGACTCGAGACCTGCAAAAACTTCGAAAAATATGATGGTGATAAAATCGGGCCTAACCGCGACTCGGGACCTGCAAAAACTTCGAAAAATATGATGGTGATAAAATCGGGCCTAACCGCGACTCGGGACCTGCAAAAACTTCGAGAAATACGATGGTGATAAAAACCGGGCCTAACCGCGACTCGGGACCTGCAAAAACTTCGAAAAATATGATGGTGATAAAATCGGGCCTAACCGCAACTCGGGACCTGCAAAAACTTCGAAAAATATGATGGTGATAAAATCGGGCCTAACCGCGACTCGGGACCTGCAAAAACTTCGAAAAATACGATGGTGATAAAATCGGGCCTAACCGCGACTCGGGACCTGCAAAAACTTCAAAAATACGATGGTGATAAAATCGGGCCTAACCGCGACTCGAGACCTGCAAAAACTTCGAAAATATGATGGTGATAAAATCGGGCCTAACCGCGACTCGGGACCTGCAAAAACTTCGAAAAATATGATGGTGATAAAATCGGGCCTAACCGCGACTCGGGACCTGCAAAAACTTCGAAAAATATGATGGTGATAAAATCGGGCCTAACCGCGACTCGGGACCTGCAAAAACTTCGAAAAATATGATGGTGATAAAATCGGGCCTAACCGCGACTCGGGACCTGCAAAAACTTCGAAAAATATGATGGTGATAAAATCGGGCCTAACCGCGACTCGGGACCTGCAAAAACTTCGAAAAATATGATTGTGATAAAATCGGGCCTAACCGCGACTCGGGACCTGCAAAAACTTCGAAAAATATGATGTGATAAAATCGGGTGTAACCGCGACTCGGAACCTTCAAAAACTTCGAAAAATACGATGGTGATAAAATCGGGCCTAACCGCGACTCGGGACCTGCAAAAACTTCGAAAAATATGATGGTGATAAAATCGGGCCTAACCGCGACTCGGGACCTGCAAAAACTTCGAAAAATGTGATGGTGATAAAATCGGGTGTAACCGCGACTCGGAACCTTCAAAAACTTCGAAAAGTACGATGGTGGTAAAATCGGGCCTAACCGCGACTCGAGACTTGCAAAAACTTCGAAAAATATGATGGTGATAAAATCGGGCCTAACCGCGACTCGGGACCTGCAAAAACTTCGAGAAATACGATGGTGATAAAATCGGGCCTAACCGCGACTCGTGACCTGCAAAAACTTCGAAAAATATGATTGTGATAAAATCGGGTGTAACCGGGACTCGGGACCTGCAAAAACTTCGGAAAATATGATGGTGATAAAATCGGGTGTAACCGCGACTCGGGACCTGCAAAAACTTCGAGAAATACGATGGTGATAAAAATCGGGTGTAACCGCGACTCGGGACCTGCAAGAACTTCGAAAAATACGATGGTGATAAAATCGGGCCTAACCGCGACTCGGGACCTGCAAAAACTTCGAAAAATATGATGGTGATAAAATCGGGCCAAACCGCGACTCGGGACCTGCAAAAACTTCGAAAAATATGATGGTGATAAAATCGGGCCTAACCGCGACTCGGGACCTGCAAAAACTTCGAAAAATATGATGGTGATAAAATCGGGCCTAACCGCGACTCGGGACCTGCAAAAACTTCGAAAAATATGATGGTGATAAAATCGGGCCTAACCGCGACTCGGGACCTGCAAAAACTTCGAAAAATAAGATGTGATAAAATCGGGTGTAACCGCGACTCGGGACCTGCAAAAACTTCGAGAAATACGATGGTGATAAAAACCGGGCCTAACCGCGACTCGGGACCTGCAAAAACTTCGAAAAATATGATGGTGATAAAATCGGGCCTAACCGCGACTCGGAACCTGCAAAAACTTCGAAAAATACGATGGTGATAAAATCGGGCCTATCCGCAACTGGGGACTTGCAAAAACTTCGAAAAATATGATGGTGATAAAATCGGGCCTAACCGCGACTCGGAACCTGCAAAAACTTCGAAAAATACGATGGTGATAAAATCGGGTGAAACCGCGACTCGGGACCTGCAAAAACTTCGAAAAATATGATGGTGATAAAATCGGGCCTAACCGCGACTCGGGACCTGCAAAAACTTCGAAAAATATGATGGTGATAAAATCGGGCCTAACCGCGACTCGGGACCTGCAAAAACTTCGAGAAATATGATGTGATAAAATCGGGTGTAACCGCGACTCGGGACCTGCAAAAACTTCGAAAAATATGATGGTGATAAAATCGGGCCTAACCGCGACTCGGGACCTGCAAAAACTTCGAAAAATATGATTGTGATAAAATCGGGTGTAACCGCGACTCGGGACCTGCAAAAACTTCGAAAAATACGATGGTGATAAAATCGGGCCTAACCGCGAATCGTGACCTGCAAAAACTTCGAAAAATATGATTGTGATAAAATCGGGCCTAACCGCGACTCGGGACCTGCAAAAACTTCGAAAAATATGATGTGATAAAATCGGGCCTAACCGCAACTCGGGACCTGCAAAAACTTCGAAAAATATGATGTGATAAAATCGGGTGTAACCGCGACTCGGGACCTGCAAAAAATTCGAAAAATATGATGGTGATAAAATCGGGTGTAACCGCGACTCGGGACCTGCAAAAACTTCGAGAAATACGATGGTGATAAAAATCGGGCCTAACCGCGACTCGGGGCCTGCAAAAACTTCGAGAAATACGATGGTGATAAAAATCGGGCCTAACCGCGACTCGGGACCTGCAAAAACTTCGAAAAATGTGATGGTGATAAAATCGGGTGTAACCGCGACTCGGGACCTGCAAAAACTTCGAAAAATGTGATGGTGATAAAATCGGGTGTAACCGCGACTCGGGACCTGCAAAAACTTCGAAAAATATGATGGTGATAAAATCGGGCCTTACCGCGACTCGGGACCTGCAAAAACTTCGAAAAATATGATGGTGATAAAATCGGGCCTAACCGCGACTCGGGACCTGCAAAAACTTCGAAAAATATGATGGTGATAAAATCGGGTGTAACCGCGACTCGGGACCTGCAAAAACTTCGAAAAATACGATGGTGATAAAATCGGGCCTAACCGCGACTCGTGACCTGCAAAAACTTCGAAAAATATGATGGTGATAAAATCGGGCCTAACCGCGACTCGGGACCTGCAAAAACTTCGAGAAATACGATGGTGATAAAAATCGGGCCTAACCGCGACTCGGGACCTGCAAAAACTTCGAAAAATATGATGGTGATAAAATCGGGCCTAACCGCGACTCGGGACCTGCAAAAACTTCGAAAAATATGATGGTGATAAAATCGGGCCTAACCGCGACTCGGAACCTGCAAAAACTTCAAAAATACGATGGTGGTAAAATCGGGCCTAACCGCGACTCGAAACTTGCAAAAACTTCGAAAATATGATGGTGATAAAATCGGGCCTAACCGCGACTCGGGACCTGCAAAAACTTCGAAAAATATGATGGTGATAAAATCGGGCCTAACCGCGACTCGGGACCTGCAAAAACTTCGAAAAATATGATGGTGATAAAATCGGGCCTAACCGCGACTCGGGACCTGCAAAAACTTCGAAAATATGATGGTGATAAAATCGGGTGTAACCGCGACTCGGGACCTGCAAAAACTTCGAAAAATATGATGTGATAAAATCGGGTGTAACCGCGACTCGGGACCTGCAAAAACTTCGAAAAATACGATGGTGATAAAATCGGGCCTAACCGCGACTCGTGACCTGCAAAGACTTCGAAAAATATGATTGTGATAAAATCGGGCCTAACCGCTACTCGGGACCTGCAAAAACTTCGAAAAATATGATGTGATAAAATCGGGTGTAACCGCGACTCGGGACCTGCAAAAACTTCGAAAAATATGATGTGATAAAATCGGGTGTAACCGCGACTCGGGACCTGCAAAAACTTCGAAAAATATGATGGTGATAAAATCGGGTGTAACCGCGACTCGGGACCTGCAAAAACTTCGAAAAATATGATGGTGATAAAATCGGGCCTAACCGCAACTCGGGACCTGCAAAAACTTCGAAAAATATGATGGTGATAAAATCGGGCCTAACCGCGACTCGGGACCTGCAAAAACTTCGAAAAATACGATGGTGATAAAATCGGGTGAAACCGCGACTCGGGACCTGCAAAAACTTCGAAAAATATGATGGTGATAAAATCGGGCCTAACCGCGACTCGAGACCTGCAAAAACTTCGAAAAATATGATGGTGATAAAATCGGGCCTAACCGCGACTCGGGACCTGCAAAAACTTCGAAAAATATGATGGTGATAAAATCGGGCCTAACCGCGACTCGGGACCTGCAAAAACTTCGAGAAATACGATGGTGATAAAAACCGGGCCTAACCGCGACTCGGGACCTGCAAAAACTTCGAAAAATATGATGGTGATAAAATCGGGCCTAACCGCAACTCGGGACCTGCAAAAACTTCGAAAAATATGATGGTGATAAAATCGGGCCTAACCGCGACTCGGGACCTGCAAAAACTTCGAAAAATACGATGGTGATAAAATCGGGCCTAACCGCGACTCGGGACCTGCAAAAACTTCAAAAATACGATGGTGATAAAATCGGGCCTAACCGCGACTCGAGACCTGCAAAAACTTCGAAAATATGATGGTGATAAAATCGGGCCTAACCGCGACTCGGGACCTGCAAAAACTTCGAAAAATATGATGGTGATAAAATCGGGCCTAACCGCGACTCGGGACCTGCAAAAACTTCGAAAAATATGATGGTGATAAAATCGGGCCTAACCGCGACTCGGGACCTGCAAAAACTTCGAAAAATATGATGGTGATAAAATCGGGCCTAACCGCGACTCGGGACCTGCAAAAACTTCGAAAAATATGATGGTGATAAAATCGGGCCTAACCGCGACTCGGGACCTGCAAAAACTTCGAAAAATATGATTGTGATAAAATCGGGCCTAACCGCGACTCGGGACCTGCAAAAACTTCGAGAAATATGATGTGATAAAATCGGGTGTAACCGCGACTCGGAACCTTCAAAAACTTCGAAAAATACGATGGTGATAAAATCGGGCCTAACCGCGACTCGGGACCTGCAAAAACTTCGAAAAATATGATGGTGATAAAATCGTGCCTAACCGCGACTCGGGACCTGCAAAAACTTCGAAAAATATGATGGTGATAAAATCGGGTGTAACCGCGACTCGGAACCTTCAAAAACTTCGAAAAGTACGATGGTGATAAAATCGGGCCTAACCGCGACTCGGGACTTGCAAAAACTTCGAAAAATATGATGGTGATAAAATCGGGCCTAACCGCGACTCGGGACCTGCAAAAACTTCGAGAAATACGATGGTGATAAAATCGGGCCTAACCGCGACTCGTGACCTGCAAAAACTTCGAAAAATATGATTGTGATAAAATCGGGTGTAACCGCGACTCGGGACCTGCAAAAACTTCGAAAAATATGATGGTGATAAAATCGGGTGTAACCGCGACTCGGGACCTGCAAAAACTTCGAGAAATACGATGGTGATAAAAATCGGGTGTAACCGCGACTCGGGACCTGCAAGAACTTCGAAAAATACGATGGTGATAAAATCGGGCCTAACCGCGACTCGGGACCTGCAAAAACTTCGAAAAATATGATGGTGATAAAATCGGGCCAAACCGCGACTCGGGACCTGCAAAAACTTCGAAAAATATGATGGTGATAAAATCGGGCCTAACCGCGACTCGGGACCTGCAAAAACTTCGAAAAATATGATGGTGATAAAATCGGGCCTAACCGCGACTCGGGACCTGCAAAAACTTCGAAAAATATGATGGTGATAAAATCGGGCCTAACCGCGACTCGGGACCTGCAAAAACTTCGAAAAATATGATGTGATAAAATCGGGTGTAACCGCGACTCGGGACCTGCAAAAACTTCGAGAAATACGATGGTGATAAAAACCGGGCCTAACCGCGACTCGGGACCTGCAAAAACTTCGAAAAATATGATGGTGATAAAATCGGGCCTAACCGCGACTCGGAACCTGCAAAAACTTCGAAAAATACGATGGTGATAAAATCGGGCCTATCCGCGACTCGGGACCTGCAAAAACTTCGAAAAATATGATGGTGATAAAATCGGGCCTAACCGCGACTCGGAACCTGCAAAAACTTCGAAAAATATGATGGTGATAAAATCGGGCCTAACCGCGACTCGGGACCTGCAAAAACTTCGAAAAATATGATGGTGATAAAATCGGGCCTAACCGCGACTCGGGACCTGCAAAAACTTCGAAAAATGTGATGGTGATAAAATCGGGTGTAACCGCGACTCGGGACCTGCAAAAACTTCGAAAAATATGATGGTGATAAAATCGGGCCTTACCGCGACTCGGGACCTGCAAAAACTTCGAAAAATATGATGGTGATAAAATCGGGCCTAACCGCGACTCGGGACCTGCAAAAACTTCGAAAAATATGATGGTGATAAAATCGGGTGTAACCGCGACTCGGGACCTGCAAAAACTTCGAAAAATACGATGGTGATAAAATCGGGCCTAACCGCGACTCGTGACCTGCAAAAACTTCGAAAAATATGATGGTGATAAAATCGGGCCTAACCGCGACTCGGGACCTGCAAAAACTTCGAGAAATACGATGGTGATAAAAATCGGGCCTAACCGCGACTCGGGACCTGCAAAAACTTCGAAAAATATGATGGTGATAAAATCGGGCCTAACCGCGACTCGGGACCTGCAAAAACTTCGAAAAATATGATGGTGATAAAATCGGGCCTAACCGCGACTCGGAACCTGCAAAAACTTCAAAAATACGATGGTGGTAAAATCGGGCCTAACCGCGACTCGAAACTTGCAAAAACTTCGAAAATATGATGGTGATAAAATCGGGCCTAACCGCGACTCGGGACCTGCAAAAACTTCGAAAAATATGATGGTGATAAAATCGGGCCTAACCGCGACTCGGGACCTGCAAAAACTTCGAAAAATATGATGGTGATAAAATCGGGCCTAACCGCGACTCGGGACCTGCAAAAACTTCGAAAATATGATGGTGATAAAATCGGGTGTAACCGCGACTCGGGACCTGCAAAAACTTCGAAAAATATGATGTGATAAAATCGGGTGTAACCGCGACTCGGGACCTGCAAAAACTTCGAAAAATACGATGGTGATAAAATCGGGCCTAACCGCGACTCGTGACCTGCAAAGTCTTCGAAAAATATGATTGTGATAAAATCGGGCCTAACCGCTACTCGGGACCTGCAAAAACTTCGAAAAATATGATGTGATAAAATCGGGTGTAACCGCGACTCGGGACCTGCAAAAACTTCGAAAAATATGATGTGATAAAATCGGGTGTAACCGCGACTCGGGACCTGCAAAAACTTCGAAAAATATGATGGTGATAAAATCGGGTGTAACCGCGACTCGGGACCTGCAAAAACTTCGAAAAATATGATGGTGATAAAATCGGGCCTAACCGCAACTCGGGACCTGCAAAAACTTCGAAAAATATGATGGTGATAAAATCGGGCCTAACCGCGACTCGGAACCTGCAAAAACTTCGAAAAATACGATGGTGATAAAATCGGGTGAAACCGCGACTCGGGACCTGCAAAAACTTCGAAAAATATGATGGTGATAAAATCGGGCCTAACCGCGACTCGAGACCTGCAAAAACTTCGAAAAATATGATGGTGATAAAATCGGGCCTAACCGCGACTCGGGACCTGCAAAAACTTCGAAAAATATGATGGTGATAAAATCGGGCCTAACCGCGACTCGGGACCTGCAAAAACTTCGAGAAATACGATGGTGATAAAAACCGGGCCTAACCGCGACTCGGGACCTGCAAAAACTTCGAAAAATATGATGGTGATAAAATCGGGCCTAACCGCAACTCGGGACCTGCAAAAACTTCGAAAAATATGATGGTGATAAAATCGGGCCTAACCGCGACTCGGGACCTGCAAAAACTTCGAAAAATACGATGGTGATAAAATCGGGCCTAACCGCGACTCGGGACCTGCAAAAACTTCAAAAATACGATGGTGATAAAATCGGGCCTAACCGCGACTCGAGACCTGCAAAAACTTCGAAAATATGATGGTGATAAAATCGGGCCTAACCGCGACTCGGGACCTGCAAAAACTTCGAAAAATATGATGGTGATAAAATCGGGCCTAACCGCGACTCGGGACCTGCAAAAACTTCGAAAAATATGATGGTGATAAAATCGGGCCTAACCGCGACTCGGGACCTGCAAAAACTTCGAAAAATATGATGGTGATAAAATCGGGCCTAACCGCGACTCGGGACCTGCAAAAACTTCGAAAAATATGATGGTGATAAAATCGGGCCTAACCGCGACTCGGGACCTGCAAAAACTTCGAAAAATATGATGGTGATAAAATCGGGCCTAACCGCGACTCGGGACCTGCAAAAACTTCGAAAAATATGATGTGATAAAATCGGGTGTAACCGCGACTCGGGACCTGCAAAAACTTCGAAAAATATGATGGTGATAAAATCGGGCCTAACCGCGACTCGGGACCTGCAAAAACTTCGAAAAATATGATGGTGATAAAATCGGGCCTAACCGCGACTCGGGACCTGCAAAAACTTCGAAAAATATGATGGTGATAAAATCGGGCCTAACCGCGACTCGGGACCTGCAAAAACTTCGAGAAATACGATGGTGATAAAATCGGGCCTAACCGCGACTCGTGACCTGCAAAAACTTCGAAAAATATGATTGTGATAAAATCGGGTGTAAC
This sequence comes from Norana najaformis, assembly GCA_964023275.1. Classification (NCBI taxonomy): domain Eukaryota; kingdom Metazoa; phylum Annelida; class Clitellata; order Crassiclitellata; family Hormogastridae; genus Norana; species Norana najaformis. The sequence goes on along the minus strand of OZ029924.1, from coordinate 10,494,111 downwards.
CGCGACTCGGGACCTGCAAAAACTTCGAAAAATATGATGGTGATAAAATCGGGTGTAACCGCGACTCGGGACCTGCAAAAACTTCGAGAAATACGATGGTGATAAAAATCGGGTGTAACCGCGACTCGGGACCTGCAAGAACTTCGAAAAATACGATGGTGATAAAATCGGGCCTAACCGCGACTCGGGACCTGCAAAAACTTCGAAAAATATGATGGTGATAAAATCGGGCCAAACCGCGACTCGGGACCTGCAAAAACTTCGAAAAATATGATGGTGATAAAATCGGGCCTAACCGCGACTCGGGACCTGCAAAAACTTCGAAAAATATGATGGTGATAAAATCGGGCCTAACCGCGACTCGGGACCTGCAAAAACTTCGAAAAATATGATGGTGATAAAATCGGGCCTAACCGCGACTCGGGACCTGCAAAAACTTCGAAAAATATGATGTGATAAAATCGGGTGTAACCGCGACTCGGGACCTGCAAAAACTTCGAGAAATACGATGGTGATAAAAACCGGGCCTAACCGCGACTCGGGACCTGCAAAAACTTCGAAAAATATGATGGTGATAAAATCGGGCCTAACCGCGACTCGGAACCTGCAAAAACTTCGAAAAATACGATGGTGATAAAATCGGGCCTATCCGCAACTGGGGACTTGCAAAAACTTCGAAAAATATGATGGTGATAAAATCGGGCCTAACCGCGACTCGGAACCTGCAAAAACTTCGAAAAATACGATGGTGATAAAATCGGGTGAAACCGCGACTCGGGACCTGCAAAAACTTCGAAAAATATGATGGTGATAAAATCGGGCCTAACCGCGACTCGGGACCTGCAAAAACTTCGAAAAATATGATGGTGATAAAATCGGGCCTAACCGCGACTCGGGACCTGCAAAAACTTCGAAAAATATGATGTGATAAAATCGGGTGTAACCGCGACTCGGGACCTGCAAAAACTTCGAAAAATATGATGGTGATAAAATCGGGCCTAACCGCGACTCGGGACCTGCAAAAACTTCGAAAAATATGATTGTGATAAAATCGGGTGTAACCGCGACTCGGGACCTGCAAAAACTTCGAAAAATACGATGGTGATAAAATCGGGCCTAACCGCGAATCGTGACCTGCAAAAACTTCGAAAAATATGATTGTGATAAAATCGGGCCTAACCGCGACTCGGGACCTGCAAAAACTTCGAAAAATATGATGTGATAAAATCGGGCCTAACCGCAACTCGGGACCTGCAAAAACTTCGAAAAATATGATGTGATAAAATCGGGTGTAACCGCGACTCGGGACCTGCAAAAAATTCGAAAAATATGATGGTGATAAAATCGGGTGTAACCGCGACTCGGGACCTGCAAAAACTTCGAGAAATACGATGGTGATAAAAATCGGGCCTAACCGCGACTCGGGACCTGCAAAAACTTCGAGAAATACGATGGTGATAAAAATCGGGCCTAACCGCGACTCGGGACCTGCAAAAACTTCGAAAAATGTGATGGTGATAAAATCGGGTGTAACCGCGACTCGGGACCTGCAAAAACTTCGAAAAATATGATGGTGATAAAATCGGGCCTAACCGCGACTCGGGACCTGCAAAAACTTCGAAAAATATGATGGTGATAAAATCGGGCCTAACCGCAACTCGGGACCTGCAAAAACTTCGAAAAATATGATGGTGATAAAATCGGGCCTAACCGCGACTCGGAACCTGCAAAAACTTCAAAAATACGATGGTGATAAAATCGGGCCTAACCGCGACTCGAGACTTGCAAAAACTTCGAAAATATGATGGTGATAAAATCGAGCCTAACCGCGACTCGGGACCTGCAAAAACTTCGAAAAATATGATGGTGATAAAATCGGGCCTAACCGCGACTCGGGACCTGCAAAAACTTCGAAAAATATGATGGTGATAAAATCGGGCCTAACCGCGACTCGGGACCTGCAAAAACTTCGAAAATATGATGGTGATAAAATCGGGTGTAACCGCGACTCGGGACCTGCAAAAACTTCAAAAATACGATGGTGATAAAATCGGGCCTAACCGCGACTCGAGACCTGCAAAAACTTCGAAAAATATGATGGTGATAAAATCGGGTGTAACCGCGACTCGGGACCTGCAAAAACTTCGAAAAATGTGATGGTGATAAAATCGGGTGTAACCGCGACTCGGGACCTGCAAAAACTTCGAAAAACATGATGGTGATAAAATCGGGCCTAACCGCGACTCGGGACCTGCAAAAACTTCGAAAAATACGATGGTGATAAAATCGGGCCTAACCGCGACTCGAGACTTGCAAAAACTTCGAAAATATGATGGTGATAAAATCGGGCCTAACCGCGACTCGGGACCTGCAAAAACTTCGAAAAATATGATGGTGATAAAATCGGGCCTAACCGCGACTCGGGACCTGCAAAAACTTCGAAAAATATGATGGTGATAAAATCGGGCCTAACCGCGACTCGGGACCTGCAAAAACTTCGAAAAATATGATGGTGATAAAATCGGGCCTAACCGCGACTCGGGACCTGCAAAAACTTCGAAAAATATGATGTGATAAAATCGGGTGTAACCGCGACTCGGGACCTGCAGAAACTTCGAAAAATATGATGTGATAAAATCGGGTGTAACCGCGACTCGGGACCTGCAAAAACTTCGAAAAATACGATGGTGATAAAATCGGGCCTAACCGCGACTCGTGACCTGCAAAAACTTCGAAAAATATGATTGTGATAAAATCGGGCCTAACCGCGACTCGGGACCTGCAAAAACTTCGAAAAATATGATGTGATAAAATCGGGTGTAACCGCGACTCGGGACCTGCAAAAACTTCGAAAAATATGATGGTGATAAAATCGGGCCTAACCGCGACTCGGGACCTGCAAAAACTTCGAAAAATATGATGGTGATAAAATCGGGCCTAACCGCGACTCGGGACCTGCAAAAACTTCGAAAAATGTGATGGTGATAAAATCGGGTGTAACCGCGACTCGGGACCTGCAAAAACTTCGAAAAATATGATGGTGATAAAATCGGGCCTTACCGCGACTCGGGACCTGCAAAAACTTCGAAAAATATGATGGTGATAAAATCGGGCCTAACCGCGACTCGGGACCTGCAAAAACTTCGAAAAATATGATGGTGATAAAATCGGGTGTAACCGCGACTCGGGACCTGCAAAAACTTCGAAAAATATGATGGTGATAAAATCGGGCCTAACCGCGACTCGTGACCTGCAAAAACTTCGAAAAATATGATGGTGATAAAATCGGGCCTAACCGCGACTCGGGACCTGCAAAAACTTCGAGAAATACGATGGTGATAAAAATCGGGCCTAACCGCGACTCGGGACCTGCAAAAACTTCGAAAAATATGATGGTGATAAAATCGGGCCTAACCGCGACTCGGGACCTGCAAAAACTTCGAAAAATATGATGGTGATAAAATCGGGCCTAACCGCGACTCGGGACCTGCAAAAACTTCGAAAAATATGATGGTGATAAAATCGGGCCTAACCGCGACTCGGGACCTGCAAAAACTTCGAAAAATATGATGGTGATAAAATCGGGCCTAACCGCGACTCGGGACCTGCAAAAACTTCGAAAAATATGATGGTGATAAAATCGGGCCTAACCGCGACTCGGGACCTGCAAAAACTTCGAAAAATATGATGGTGATAAAATCGGGCCTAACCGCGACTCGGGACCTGCAAAAACTTCGAAAAATATGATGGTGATAAAATCGGGCCTAACCGCGACTCGGGACCTGCAAAAACTTCGAAAAATATGATGGTGATAAAATCGGGTGAAACCGCGACTCGGGACCTGCAAAAACTTCGAAAAATATGATGGTGATAAAATCGGGCCTAACCGCGACTCGGGACCTGCAAAAACTTCGAAAAATATGATGGTGATAAAATCGGGCCTAACCGCGACTCGGGACCTGCAAAAACTTCGAAAAATATGATGGTGATAAAATCGGGCCTAACCGCGACTCGGGACCTGCAAAAACTTCGAAAAATATGATGGTGATAAAATCGGGCCTAACCGCGACTCGGGACCTGCAAAAACTTCGAAAAATATGATGGTGATAAAATCGGGCCTAACCGCGACTCGGGACCTGCAAAAACTTCGAAAAATATGATGGTGATAAAATCGGGCCTAACCGCGACTCGGGACCTGCAAAAACTTCGAAAAATATGATGGTGATAAAATCGGGCCTAACCGCGACTCGGGACCTGCAAAAACTTCGAAAAATATGATGGTGATAAAATCGGGCCTAACCGCGACTCGGAACCTGCAAAAACTTCGAAAAATATGATGGTGATAAAATCGGGCCTAACCGCGACTCGGGACCTGCAAAAACTTCGAAAAATATGATGGTGATAAAATCGGGCCTAACCGCGACTCGGGACCTGCAAAAACTTCGAAAAATATGATGGTGATAAAATCGGGCCTAACCGCGACTCGGGACCTGCAAAAACTTCGAAAAATATGATGGTGATAAAATCGGGCCTAACCGCGACTCGGGACCTGCAAAAACTTCGAAAAATATGATGGTGATAAAATCGGGCCTAACCGCGACTCGGGACCTGCAAAAACTTCGAAAAATATGATGGTGATAAAATCGGGCCTAACCGCGACTCGGGACCTGCAAAAACTTCGAAAAATATGATGGTGATAAAATCGGGCCTAACCGCGACTCGGGACCTGCAAAAACTTCGAAAAATACGATGGTGATAAAATCGGGCCTAACCGCGACTCGGGACCTGCAAAAACTTCGAAAAATATGATGGTGATAAAATCGGGCCTAACCGCGACTCGGGACCTGCAAAAACTTCGAAAAATATGATGGTGATAAAATCGGGCCTAACCGCGACTCGGGACCTGCAAAAACTTCGAAAAATATGATGGTGATAAAATCGGGCCTAACCGCGACTCGGGACCTGCAAAAACTTCGAAAAATATGATGGTGATAAAATCGGGCCTAACCGCGACTCGGGACCTGCAAAAACTTCGAAAAATATGATGGTGATAAAATCGGGCCTAACCGCGACTCGGGACCTGCAAAAACTTCGAAAAATATGATGGTGATAAAATCGGGCCTAACCGCGACTCGGGACCTGCAAAAACTTCGAAAAATATGATGGTGATAAAATCGGGCCTAACCGCGACTCGGGACCTGCAAAAACTTCGAAAAATATGATGGTGATAAAATCGGGCCTAACCGCGACTCGGGACCTGCAAAAACTTCGAAAAATATGATGGTGATAAAATCGGGCCTAACCGCGACTCGGGACCTGCAAAAACTTCGAAAAATATGATGGTGATAAAATCGGGCCTAACCGCGACTCGGGACCTGCAAAAACTTCGAAAAATATGATGGTGATAAAATCGGGCCTAACCGCGACTCGGGACCTGCAAAAACTTCGAAAAATACGATGGTGATAAAATCGGGCCTAACCGCGACTCGGGACCTGCAAAAACTTCGAAAAATATGATGGTGATAAAATCGGGCCTAACCGCGACTCGGGACCTGCAAAAACTTCGAAAAATATGATGGTGATAAAATCGGGCCTAACCGCGACTCGGGACCTGCAAAAACTTCGAAAAATATGATGGTGATAAAATCGGGCCTAACCGCGACTCGGGACCTGCAAAAACTTCGAAAAATATGATGTGATAAAATCGGGCCTAACCGCGACTCGGGACCTGCAAAAACTTCGAAAAATATGATGATGATAAAATCGGGCCTAACCGCGACTCGGGACCTGCAAAAACTTCGAAAAATATGATGGTGATAAAATCGGGTGTAACCGCGACTCGGGACCTGCAAAAACTTCGAAAAATATGATGGTGATAAAATCGGGCCTAACCGCGACTCGGGACCTGCAAAAACTTCGAAAAATATGATGGTGATAAAATCGGGCCTAACCGCGACTCGGGACCTGCAAAAACTTCGAAAAATATGATGGTGATAAAATCGGGCCTAACCGCGACTCGGGACCTGCAAAAACTTCGAAAAATATGATGGTGATAAAATCGGGCCTAACCGCGACTCGGGACCTGCAAAAACTTCGAAAAATATGATGGTGATAAAATCGGGCCTAACCGCGACTCGGGACCTGCAAAAACTTCGAAAAATATGATGGTGATAAAATCGGGCCTAACCGCGACTCGGGACCTGCAAAAACTTCGAAAAATATGATGGTGATAAAATCGGGCCTAACCGCGACTCGGGACCTGCAAAAACTTCGAAAAATGTGATGGTGATAAAATCGGGTGTAACCGCGACTCGGGACCTGCAAAAACTTCGAAAAATATGATGGTGATAAAATCGGGCCTAACCGCGACTCGGGACCTGCAAAAACTTCGAAAAATATGATGGTGATAAAATCGGGCCTAACCGCGACTCGGGACCTGCAAAAACTTCGAAAAATATGATGGTGATAAAATCGGGCCTAACCGCGACTCGGGACCTGCAAAAACTTCGAAAAATATGATGGTGATAAAATCGGGCCTAACCGCGACTCGGGACCTGCAAAAACTTCGAAAAATATGATGGTGATAAAATCGGGCCTAACCGCGACTCGGGACCTGCAAAAACTTCGAAAAATATGATGGTGATAAAATCGGGTGTAACCGCGACTCGGGACCTGCAAAAACTTCGAAAAATACGATGGTGATAAAAATCGGGTGTAACCGCGACTCGGGACCTGCAAAAACTTCGAAAAATATGATGGTGATAAAATCGGGCCTAACCGCGACTCGGGACCTGCAAAAACTTCGAAAAATATGATGGTGATAAAATCGGGCCTAACCGCGACTCGGGACCTGCAAAAACTTCGAAAAATATGATGGTGATAAAATCGGGCCTAACCGCGACTCGGGACCTGCAAAAACTTCGAAAAATATGATGGTGATAAAATCGGGTGTAACCGCGACTCGGGACCTGCAAAAACTTCGAGAAATACGATGGTGATAAAATCGGGCCTAACCGCGACTCGGGACCTGCAAAAACTTCGAAAAATATGATGGTGATAAAATCGGGCCTAACCGCGACTCGGGACCTGCAAAAACTTCGAAAAATATGATGGTGATAAAATCGGGCCTAACCGCGACTCGGGACCTGCAAAAACTTCGAAAAATATGATGGTGATAAAATCGGGCCTAACCGCGACTCGGGACCTGCAAAAACTTCGAAAAATATGATGGTGATAAAATCGGGCCTAACCGCGACTCGGGACCTGCAAAAACTTCGAAAAATATGATGGTGATAAAATCGGGCCTAACCGCGACTCGGGACCTGCAAAAACTTCGAAAAATATGATGGTGATAAAATCGGGCCTAACCGCGACTCGGGACCTGCAAAAACTTCGAGAAATACGATGGTGATAAAATCGGGCCTAACCGCGACTCGGGACCTGCAAAAACTTCGAAAAATATGATGGTGATAAAATCGGGCCTAACCGCGACTCGGGACCTGCAAAAACTTCGAAAAATATGATGGTGATAAAATCGGGCCTAACCGCGACTCGGGACCTGCAAAAACTTCGAAAAATATGATGGTGATAAAATCGGGCCTAACCGCGACTCGGGACCTGCAAAAACTTCGAAAAATATGATGGTGATAAAATCGGGCCTAACCGCGACTCGGGACCTGCAAAAACTTCGAAAAATATGATGGTGATAAAATCGGGCCTAACCGCGACTCGGGACCTGCAAAAACTTCGAAAAATATGATGGTGATAAAATCGGGCCTAACCGCGACTCGGGACCTGCAAAAACTTCGAAAAATATGATGGTGATAAAATCGGGCCTAACCGCGACTCGGGACCTGCAAAAACTTCGAAAAATATGATGGTGATAAAATCGGGCCTAACCGCGACTCGGGACCTGCAAAAACTTCGAAAAATATGATGGTGATAAAATCGGGCCTAACCGCGACTCGGGACCTGCAAAAACTTCGAAAAATATGATGGTGATAAAATCGGGTGTAACCGCGACTCGGGACCTGCAAAAACTTCGAAAAATATGATGGTGATAAAATCGGGCCTAACCGCGACTCGGGACCTGCAAAAACTTCGAAAAATATGATGGTGATAAAATCGGGCCTAACCGCGACTCGGGACCTGCAAAAACTTCGAAAAATATGATGGTGATAAAATCGGGCTTAACCGCGACTCGGGACCTGCAAAAACTTCGAAAAATATGATGGTGATAAAATCGGGCCTAACCGCGACTCGGGACCTGCAAAAACTTCGAAAAATATGATGGTGATAAAATCGGGCCTAACCGCGACTCGGGACCTGCAAAAACTTCGAAAAATATGATGGTGATAAAATCGGGCCTAACCGCGACTCGGGACCTGCAAAAACTTCGAAAAATATGATGGTGATAAAATCGGGCCTAACCGCGACTCGGGACCTGCAAAAACTTCGAAAAATATGATGGTGATAAAATCGGGCCTAACCGCGACTCGGGACCTGCAAAAACTTCGAAAAATATGATGGTGATAAAATCGGGCCTTAACCGCGACTCGGGACCTGCAAAAACTTCGAAAAATATGATGGTGATAAAATCGGGCCTAACCGCGACTCGGGACCTGCAAAAACTTCGAAAAATATGATGGTGATAAAATCGGGCCTAACCGCGACTCGGGACCTGCAAAAACTTCGAAAAATATGATGTGATAAAATCGGGTGTAACCGCGACTCGGGACCTGCAAAAACTTCGAAAAATATGATGGTGATAAAATCGGGCCTAACCGCGACTCGGGACCTGCAAAAACTTCGAAAAATATGATGGTGATAAAATCGGGTGTAACCGCGACTCGGGACCTGCAAAAACTTCGAAAAATATGATGGTGATAAAATCGGGCCTAACCGCGACTCGGGACCTGCAAAAACTTCGAAAAATATGATGGTGATAAAATCGGGCCTAACCGCGACTCGGGACCTGCAAAAACTTCGAAAAATATGATGGTGATAAAATCGGGCCTAACCGCGACTCGGGACCTGCAAAAACTTCGAAAAATATGATGGTGATAAAATCGGGCCTAACCGCGACTCGGGACCTGCAAAAACTTCGAAAAATATGATGGTGATAAAATCGGGCCTAACCGCGACTCGGGACCTGCAAAAACTTCGAAAAATATGATGGTGATAAAATCGGGCCTAACCGCGACTCGGGACCTGCAAAAACTTCGAAAAATACGATGGTGATAAAATCGGGCCTAACCGCGACTCGGGACCTGCAAAAACTTCGAAAAATATGATGGTGATAAAATCGGGCCTAACCGCGACTCGGGACCTGCAAAAACTTCGAAAAATATGATGGTGATAAAATCGGGCCTAACCGCGACTCGGGACCTGCAAAAACTTCGAAAAATATGATGGTGATAAAATCGGGCCTAACCGCGACTCGGGACCTGCAAAAACTTCGAAAAATATGATGGTGATAAAA
>OZ029924.1:10224836-10484620 GCA_964023275.1 Norana najaformis | reverse complement strand
CTTCCCGTTTCGACTCCGGTGTTATCGGGGAACCGACCCGGACTATGATGTACCGGGTATTTTCTTGGTCTGCGTTGTTTCCGGTCTCTTACGTACCGGGACTCTACTTGGTCTGCGTTGGTTTTTCCGCGGGTCTTCCCGTATCCCGCTCTCTGAATTTCGACCGGGAGAACCGCGGCCGCAACTTTACCCGAGTTTCGCACAACCTGTTATGTTCCAACTATCGTGACTTACTCGACCGTCTCGCGACGCTCCAACAAGGCGGGCCCAAACCCTGCGGATCAACGCGGAGCCAGTCAGAAATCAGACAGATTGGTTTGTTTCGGTTGCGACTTCCTCAGGAGCGCACGGACCAATTTCTAAACGGCACGGGTTTCTGTCGTACGGCAAATGCTACCCCGGGTTCACACAGACCTGTTTACTCGTATTTTCCCCGAGCCTCGCTCAGCGGCTGTTCACCAACTATCGTGACCTACTCGACCGTCTCGCGACGTTCCAACAAGGCGGGCCCAAACCTTGCGGACCAACGCGGAGCCAGTCAGAAATCAGACAGATTGGTTCGCAACGGCTGCGACGTTCCCGGGAGCGCACCGATCCGATTTTTCTCTTACGCGGTCAAAGGGGTAGCTTCCGCAACTTTCCCACTTGTTTTACACAGACCTGTATTTATTTCTTTCGAACGGGGTCTTTCCCCGGGTTCTGTCCAACCGCTCACCGTCGTGACCCAGGCCGCTTCGCGATCTACGGTAGAGCCCTAGCTCCACTCGGATCGGCGCCGTCAGCCCGAAGCCAGACAGTGATTATCTCGGTCGTCCCGCCGGGAGCGCACAGATTAGTCTTTTCCGCGGACTCTACCGTCCGTATATTTTATCGTAACCGGGACTGTATCGAACACGGGCTTCTCCGGACGTCACCCTCGTCCGTATATTTGTATACGCTATGAATTCGCTCACAGAACGATATCAAAACACTGTAACTCGTATATGTGAAGGCACGCATCCATCCTTCACGTCTATAGCAAATCACCATGCGACACGGTTTATTCAACCCTCGTTTCCTATTGACATCGGGTTGCTTATATACTAGCGCTTACGATAGAACGTAAATAAAGGTGTCTAAAAGTGCTCGATTAAAACAAACATCTAGAGACCTATAAATTAAAACAATTATGTGCATTATATAACTAAAAATAAACTAAGAACTTTGCTCGGCCTAAATATTAAACTATTATTATAATCAGCTTAAATTTATTAAAAATTAATTTATAAAAATCCTACACAAGTAACGCGGCCGAACCGTGCACATAAGCACAGCATTTAATGGCTACCTAACGCGTGTCATAATTACTCCCGCCTTTTACCCAACAGGCTTGTCTTGTGGCCGATCCGCCACACTCTCCCCACCTTACTTAGATGCGGAGCATCTCCGACAAAACCGGGGACCTAAATCGATCGTGACACAGAAACATCTCCAACTCAGATCCATTTAGAGGGCAAGGAACCAGTATACCTTTGGTTATAGGGCGGTTACTCAGACTCGGTAATCTCTGCTACCATGCACGTCCGCCAGCTAACGGTGAGAGCCTCAACAACTGAGTGAGCAAACAGCCCATACGCCCAGTGCCCTTACCCTTCTTCGACCGTGTCAGCGACAGCCTCATTACTGGTGCAAGAGACTCAAACCTCCACCCTACTGGCAACCTGTCCAGTTCACCAGATCACCAACCTTAGCGTGGCCCTCTGTCATGAAACTGAGCTCTACCTAACCGCAAATGGCAAGGAGACTTAGGAGAGAAAAGTCACCAACTATCTCCCGATCTTGTCAATACACACCAACTCCATCAGATCAGATCATGCGTGTACAACCCCGAAAAATATTGACAAGGCAACAGCTAAACCTGCAGGCCCGCATCGCTCTGTGGTCTAAATTAATATTTTTTTTTTTTTTTTTTTTTTTTTTTTTTTTTTTTTAAAGATACAAATTATTTACAAACATCGCTTATAACAGTACAATGCAATCAAATTAAAAGAAACTATACAAGAAGCATCATCTATACAATCGCAACCTAACAGACATCACTACCGCAATATCTAACTATACAAGTGTCAGCTAATGCAGCGACTAGTTGCGACAGCATTAACGTATGATATAAAAACAATATCCAATCGAAATTATGTACATCAAACACTCAAATCTCGAACGTTGAGCATATCAGCGATTTTCCGCAATTAAAACAGGCGTATGCATATTTCCGCAACATAGTACATCACAGAAACTCAATATTTTCTGTTAAACACGAACTCAGCAGTTAAAGCACTAGTACTGCCAATCGTTACACAGAAATTAGCACAGTAAAAATTGTCATCAAACAGAAACATAAATCTCTCACTCCAACCTGTCTTAAACCCTCCGCAATTAAGCGGTACTTAGTACCTCAAGTCTTTATACATTTCGGTACTAAAATATTACAGGCAAGAATTATGATCAAAAGAAACTCAGTACGTATTCTTGAACAGTCCATACCACTTCGCAAATAAACGGCAATTGCGTATCATCATCGCAGTTACGCTTAAAAACTACGATACTTCAACATAAATTTCCATCAACACGCAATACGCACTTCGTATTTTGTAATCAGTCTGCAAAATCTTCGCAGTTAAACGGTACATATAATACAACAACTCGTAGCTAAATAAGCATACACAGTCAAAATGAAATTTCACATCAAAAGCAAACTAAACATTCAGTATTCGAAAACTGTCGTATAAACTCCCGCAATTAAGCGGTTATCATTGTCCTCGCGAAGGGACTCTTGTTTTCTTTCGGTAGCTTCGAAAGTCACTCTTAAGAATCACTCGCCGTTATGTCTAACAATAGTAATCGTCCATCCAACGAGGCGGCCGAATTGGTCGTCGAGGAGGGTTTACTTCGTTGCATGTTTCAGGAACAGTTAATTCCGGAGGATTCGCTTCGTTACACGTCTCGGGAACAGTCAATTCCGCCGAGGTGCCTTGAGGGTCCTCCAATTCAACCTCCGGTTCTTGCTCTCGAGACAGGACTTCTAAATTTCCGACGTCGACAATATGGTTATCCTCTTTCTCTGGTAACCAAGTTTTCGGAGGTTTACCATGATAAGGCTTCAATTTATCGACGTGTACCACCAGTGGTGTGGCTTTGGAATTCTTCTGTATCCGATATAACACCGGACTTAGAACTTGAACAATCAAGAATGGTCCCGTGTAGAATCGGGCCCATTTTGCTTTCCTTCCGCTCCTAAGCCGAGGGTAGTAATAGTAAACCCAATCTCCATATGAAAACTGACTAGGTCTCACTCGTAAGTCATACGTTTTCTTCTTTCTTTCTGCAGTTCTCTTCAGTTGCTCCCGTACTAGACGATAAGCAGTTTCCATTTTCTCTTTCTGTTTATCCACATATTCTTCCAGGTTACCGTAGGAAGAACTCTCACGTTCCACTATCTGGGCAAGAATCAAATCTAATGGCGTATGATTCTCTCTTCCCAAGAACAGGAAATTAGGAGTTCTTTGGGTAGCTTCATGTTCCGTCGACCGATATGCCGCCATCACATATGGTACATGAACGTCCCAGTCCTTCTGTCGTTCCGATACTACTTTCCCGATCAACATGTTCAGAGTTCGGTGAAACCTTTCGATCATTCCGTTGCCCGACGGCCGATAGGGAGTCGTCCGTATTTTATCAATCTCCATCAGTTTACACAGCTCTTTGAACAGAGCTGATTCGAAACACGGTCCTTGATCCGTCAATATCTGGCGTGGCATACCGAATCGAGAAAAGACGTGCACCATTAGAGTTTCTGCAACAGTAACGGCCTCTTGGTTTCTAATAGGTAGTGCTTCAGCCCAACGAGAGAAATAATCTATCGCGGTCAGGATATATTTGTTCCCTTTGCTGGATACCGGGTGTGGTCCCGTAATATCAATTCCAAATCTCTCCATTGGCTCACCTACCACCGGACTCTGCAAATAACCCTGTCTTGGTGGCTTTTCTCGTCTATACCGAGCACAGCGATCACAACGTTGACAAAACCGTCTAACATCGTCCTTCCAGCCTGGCCAATATGCCCGACGTTGTAACTGGCTCATGCTCTTACGGATCCCAAAGTGTCCTCCAGCGAAACTTCCATGGGTCAATTCAAGCATCTCCTTTCGTCGAGATAAGGGTACGACCAACTGATAACGTTCAACTTGCCCGGTACTGCCTTGAACCCAGACTCTGTGCAGCACGTCTTGGAGCACTGTCAACTGATTCCAGTTGCTCACCAATACTTTGATTTCTTCGCAAGAAGGCGAGAGTTCTTGTTCGGTTGGATGGTGATTGGACTCCTTCCAACTAAGAACTGGACCAATACTACGATCGTTCTGCTGCTCTCTTCGTAGAATCTCTTTAGTCCAACCAGCTTCCTGGCCTGAATTTCCATCGGTCAAATCTGCGGGCGGTACCTCTTCGATAGGACGTACCCACGCCGCCTCTCCCATCAATCGTTTACTGTCGTCTTCAATACACTGTCCTTCAGACGGGCCCCGGGACATGGCATCTGCATTCCCGTGTTTTGTCCCTGCTCGGTGACAAATTTCTAAGTCAAACTCTTCTATCGTCTCCAACCATCGAGCCTGCTGACCAATCGGTTCCGGAGTTCTGCGCAACCACTGAAGTGCGGAATGGTCCGTCCGCAGGAGGAATTTTCTGCCCAACAGGTACTGACGGAACTCTTTGAGAAAGTAGACCACAGCTAGCAATTCTCTTCTGGTCACATTATAATTTCGCTCTGCCGACGATAATAGTCTGCTTGCATAGGAGATCACTTTTTCTTGTCCTTCCTGCACCTGTGATAACACCGCTCCGATGGCATAAGCGGAGGCATCCGTGTCCAATATATACTGCCCATCATCGTTGGGTAGTGCCAATACTGGTGAAGTAACAAGCCTTCGTTTTAGTTCCTCGAAAGCCTCTTGGCATTCATCGGTCCATCGAAACGGAACATTCTTCCTAGTAAGGAAGTGGAGCGGTTGGGCAATCACCGCGAATTCTGGTATGAAACGTCGATAGTATGAGCAAAGTCCTATAAAGGATCTCACTTGTCGCAAGTTCCGAGGAACGGTCCAATCTTCTACAGCCTTGACCTTATTCGGGTCTGTGGCTACCCCTTCATCACTCAATATGTGTCCAAGGAACAACACTTTCTGTTGAAGCAGGTGGCACTTGGATGGCTTCAGTTTGAGGTTATACTCTCGTAGTCTTCTGAACACCATCTCTAACCGTCGCATATGTGTCTCTACATCCCTGGAGAACACAATTATATCGTCTAGATAAACTAGACAAATATCGTAATTAAGTCCAGTCAAGACCAAGTTCATTAACCGACAAAACGAAGCGGGGCTATTACACAATCCAAATGGCAACACTCTGAATTGGAAACTTCCCCTTCTTGTCACAAAAGCGGTCTTATGCTTGTCTCTCGGATGCAGGGCCATCTGGTGGTACCCTGACCTCAGATCGAATGTACTATACCATCTGGCTCCTCCAAGTGTATCCAAACTCTCACGGATTAGAGGTAACGGATGGGCGTCTTTGCGCGTTTTAAGATTTAACTGTCTGTAATCTACGCAAAAGCGCATACTGCCATCTTTCTTCTTTACCATTACGACATTGGATGCCCAATCCGACATTGATGGCTCCACAATTCCTTGGTTCAACATATCTTCTACCTGACGATCAATCTCTGGCAACATAGAAAGCGGCTGTCGTCTCAGTGGTTGACGAACAGGTTTCTCTTGCTGGGTATCAATCTCATGCTGTATTATCGAAGTAAACCCATGGTCACTCTCACTCAGCGAAAACGTTGTGCTGTAGGAAAGCACTAACTCACGTAACCGTCTCCGCTCGTCCTCTGAAACGTCAGGTGGAACCTCTTCCCATAATCGTTTCAGGACCTGTTCTGCTTCAGGTTGGTTCGGCTGCTCTGTCACTCCGGTCACCATACGGATCTTCGAAGATGTCTCTTCTTCAGTATTTTTGTGCTCTTCCCCGAACTGTTTAGCTTCGGCATCAATCAATTCAACACGTTCCAACCAACATTCGGTCCTTTTCTTTACAACCGAGTTTTTGTTCCCAACGTTCAACATTCTTATCCACACTTTCGGTTCCTTTCCTGTAACCAAGGTGCGTCCTATCATCAGGTCTGGTGTCAGTTCCGCTGGCACGGTGGTCCAGTCTCCGTTATCCTCTCGGAAATGCGGATATACTACTGATGCCGGAACGTCAACCTCGCTTCTAGGAGGAACTACAGTGTCTTCCTGAACGACTACTCTTCGGCACATAGATTCAGCAACGGCTTCTTTTAGAGGGATTCTTTCGCTCCCTAACCATACAGACCGACTAGCAAAGTCCCATCTAGCCTGATTACTCTCTAGCCAGGACAATCCCAAGATCACTTCGGTCACTTGGTCTGTCACTAAACATGGTAACTGGTACAACTTCTTTCCAATACGAATCTCCAGCGTAGTTTCACCGTCCACTTTTATCTCGCTTCCGTTCGCAGCTAAGAGACGCTGCTCCGATGGTGTCAACTCGGTGCTCAGTACAAGACGTCGTGGCACAAGTGACATCTCACTCCCTGAATCCATCAGACAATGAAGTCGCTTCCCTTCTAGTCTAGCGACGACATAAGCCATCCTGCTACCCTTGACCAAGCGATTCTGAACTTCCTCTTGGATGTGTTCTGCTTTAGGAGGTTCATTGTTACTGCTTTCTCTACCCGTTTCGGAAACTCGTTGAGGACAAAACCTTTTTATGTGCCCTTTTTGTCTACAGATGTAACACTCGATATCAGGGTTTCTCAACCGTCCTTGCGGAAATAACCGTTTCTGCGTACCGTTCGTATCGGTTTTCCGTTGACCATCAGCGCCTCCTTCTAAACCGCCCTCTCTCTCTTGCGGTTTTCCCGGTACAAGACTGGGGTCTTGCTTACTGGTAAATCGCCCAATTTCTTTAGACAGATTCTTAATCTCCCTTTCGAGATCTTCTAAACGACGATTTTGTTGCTCGTCGGCAACCGAGGATTTCCGATCCTCTCTTGTAACTTTAATTCGGCCATGCCTACGGTCAATATCAGTAGCCTGTGATGAAGATCGACCATAAGCGTCTAATCGAACGGCGTGCTTATACGCAGCCTCAAGGTTATCTGGTTCTTTCTCTCGCACCTTCTGAGCCAAATCTTGGTTAGCGAGCGCATCAATGAACGCGTCGCAAGCAACCGTTTCGACAATATCGCTTGTGGGTCCCGGATAGGCCAAAGCCATCAGCCTCCTTATTTCCTGCACTACATTGCTCAAGCTTTCTCCTGGAGCCTGTCTGTAAGTGCGAAGTTTCATTCGATAAAGACTGGTCTGGTCTTCGGATCCGTATCTGGCTTTAAGCCTTTCAACGAGTTCATGCCAGGTTACGTTTTGGTGTGCACCCATATCCCACAACAGTTGAGATGCGGGCCCTGTCAGAGCACACATTAATTGGTCTGCTTTCTCTTGGTCACTCCATGCGTTACAACGAGCACAGACTTCGAATTTCGCCAAAAATGCGGCAACCGCCGTTTTTCCATCATATTTTTCAAGTTTAATTCGTATCCCTCGGTCGGTCGCCTTTCCGTTTCTCTTCTCAGTAATACGCGTCTTTTCCATACGCTTTTTATAATTCCTCGTAGTTATCTCACGATCACTTGGTTCACTTTCCTCTGCACTACTCAATGTAGACCGATGGTGGTCGGTTACATGGCCCTCGGAATTCCCGAAATCTGCCACTTTGACTTTAGTACGAAATCTCTGGGAACTTTTCCCGTTATTCGTACGTCTCCGGCCGCGGCCGCCAATATCACTCATTGCCTTCATGTCAAAGTGGCTACGTTCTTTGAACTCGGTATCCTGGCCTGTAGAGCGTCGCTCTCGTGTCGCTTCCCAAGCAGAAAGATCTCTGTCCGTTTCTCGGTCTTCGCAGCGTCTTTCGTATTTGACGGGAGCTCCCGAGGCAAACGTATCTCTCCCAGTTTCTGGGTAAATCCCGCGTCTCTGACTTTCGCGGGACATTTCCCGAGTTTTTCGACCAAAAGCATTTCTGTCGTTTTCCGGGTACTTTCCGCGTCTCTCACTTTCGCGGGACCATTCCCGTTCTTTTCGATCAAAAACCTTTCTATTGGTTTCCGGGTTTCTCCCGTGTCTCTGACTTCCGCGGGACATTTCCCGAACTTCCCGACCAATTGTCTCTTTGTCGGTTTCCGGGTACTTTCCGCGTCTCTCACTTTCGCGGGACCATTCCCGTTCTAATGTCTCTCGGCCAAACTTCTGGTAAGACTTGCGTCTTTCACGTTCACGAGCTATCTTCAGACCGGAATTTCTGTCACTCGATACCGCATCTCTGTCTGTCTCTGAATCGGTCGCGCCATCTGACGAAGATTGTCTCCCCTCAACTTCGTATTTTTCAGGCAGAAATTGCCTCCACGATTTTCTCGACTGTCCACCTTGAGAAAGTTCTCGTCTCTCTGGGTAACCTCGGCTCCGCGAGTTTCCCGAAACTTCGGCCTTCGGAAATCTCTGTTCCTTCTCTGGGAACACTTGGCTCCGCGACTTTCCCGACACTTCGCCTTCGGAACATTCTTCACGTATCTCTGGGTAACCTCGACTCCGCGAGTTTCCCGTAACTTCATCCTCAATGTTTCCTCGGCGATCTTCCGGGTTACCTGGGCCCATAGGGTTCCCCGAAATTACGCTTCGGATCACGTCTGAGGGTTGAGCCGTTAGAACTGACATTTCTTCCAGCCTGTTACTCAATGTTATCACAGTCTGCCGTAGGTAAGACATCTCAGCCATCCAGTCCATTTGATTTCTGGTGGAACTGCCATGGTCTTGGTCAGCCACCCGCGAACGCACCTCATCATCGTAACACCAACGTATCCCAAAAGTACTTGTTTCCTTCTCTCTGCATATAGGTCGCGGTACTCCAACCTGTTCGAATGCTCTTGGCATACCTCCGACGATATTCTCGTGTATATAATAACTCTGGTTGTCCTCAGCCATTTCTGTCATCCATGGGACCATTCTTGAAAACTTTTCGTAACCCGCGAGAGAAAACAAATTTCTCTCAAGATCTCTCTGCGTCCCAGCTTCCGTTTCAATTGTAATAGGCGCGTCTTGCGCAGATATTTCTTTACACAACGTTCGCGTATCTGGAAATATCTTTGGGCGAGCACCTCGGTAGTCCACACTTGCCTGCTCAAGGTGGGGATTATCATCTGACTCGTCATCTGCATCTTCAAAAACTTCCTCTGGTCTACGGAAAGAAAACGCTGGTACCCCACTTCTGGTACCACTTTGTGGCGTTTTCGGTCGGGCTAACTGTCCACGGGGTGGGGGTAACTCTAGCCCAGTTCTACGCTCAGAGCCACCCGCCTCACTGCCCCTTGCACTCTCACTGTACAATGGTCTTCTTGTATCATCTCTTCCCATACTGTCTGTTCTCTCCAAGGAAGGCCTAGGATAGGTCGCTTCCCTAAGGGAATCAACACTGTAACTCTCGGTCTCGGGATCCGACTTTGCCTCTTCCGCGGTCGCCGGATGGGCAACGTCCTGAGGATGGCCTTTACTCAGAACAGGGTTCGTTCCTTTACTGGCAATAGTCGTTCCCTTTCTCCGTGAGGACTTTCTTGTAACTACCATTCTACATCTTGTAACTCTCCCGTTACCGCCAATATTTTCAGGCACCAGTCGTTTTCTCGGTCCCGGGAACAGGGAAGTCTCACAACGAGCCTCTGTGTCTTTCCGCCCTAGGCACAAGGATATTGGGCGACACATCTTCCCACTATCTCGCTCCATTTCCGTGTATAGGATTTCCGGAGTAAGTTTCTGCACCAGATCTCTGTTGGCAGTTATCAACCAACAGTGCTTCAGGGGATAGGATACCCCTATGGAACACTCAAGAGAAGGTCCCCTCTCTAACCTTCTGTAAAACACACCAACCTTCGTACCGACCTACGCACGAGGGGGCCCTTCCCCGTACTTCAGTCAGTCCTCTGATCAGTGTGTGGCGACAAGCATATAGAGGAGTCGGTATCTTCCCGTTTCGACTCCGGTGTTATCGGGGAACCGACCCGGACTATGATGTACCGGGTATTTTCTTGGTCTGCGTTGTTTCCGGTCTCTTACGTACCGGGACTCTACTTGGTCTGCGTTGGTTTTTCCGCGGGTCTTCCCGTATCCCGCTCTCTGAATTTCGACCGGGAGAACCGCGGCCGCAACTTTACCCGAGTTTCGCACAACCTGTTATGTTCCAACTATCGTGACTTACTCGACCGTCTCGCGACGCTCCAACAAGGCGGGCCCAAACCCTGCGGATCAACGCGGAGCCAGTCAGAAATCAGACAGATTGGTTTGTTTCGGTTGCGACTTCCTCAGGAGCGCACGGACCAATTTCTAAACGGCACGGGTTTCTGTCGTACGGCAAATGCTACCCCGGGTTCACACAGACCTGTTTACTCGTATTTTCCCCGAGCCTCGCTCAGCGGCTGTTCACCAACTATCGTGACCTACTCGACCGTCTCGCGACGTTCCAACAAGGCGGGCCCAAACCTTGCGGACCAACGCGGAGCCAGTCAGAAATCAGACAGATTGGTTCGCAACGGCTGCGACGTTCCCGGGAGCGCACCGATCCGATTTTTCTCTTACGCGGTCAAAGGGGTAGCTTCCGCACTTTCCCACTTGTTTTACACAGACCTGTATTTATTTCTTTCGAACGGGGTCTTTCCCCGGGTTCTGTCCAACCGCTCACCGTCGTGACCCAGGCCGCTTCGCGATCTACGGTAGAGCCCTAGCTCCACTCGGATCGGCGCCGTCAGCCCGAAGCCAGACAGTGATTATCTCGGTCGTCCCGCCGGGAGCGCACAGATTAGTCTTTTCCGCGGACTCTACCGTCCGTATATTTTATCGTAACCGGGACTGTATCGAACACGGGCTTCTCCGGACGTCACCCTCGTCCGTATATTTGTATACGCTATGAATTCGCTCACAGAACGATATCAAAACACTGTAACTCGTATATGTGAAGGCACGCATCCATCCTTCACGTCTATAGCAAATCACCATGCGACACGGTTTATTCAACCCTCGTTTCCTATTGACATCGGGTTGCTTATATACTAGCGCTTACGATAGAACGTAAATAAAGGTGTCTAAAAGTGCTCGATTAAAACAAACATCTAGAGACCTATAAATTAAAACAATTATGTGCATTATATAACTAAAAATAAACTAAGAACTTTGCTCGGCCTAAATATTAAACTATTATTATAATCAGCTTAAATTTATTAAAAATTAATTTATAAAAATCCTACACAAGTAACGCGGCCGAACCGTGCACATAAGCACAGCATTTAATGGCTACCTAACGCGTGTCATAATTACTCCCGCCTTTTACCCAACAGGCTTGTCTTGTGGCCGATCCGCCACACATGTATTCATATATGTCTATCTGTCTGTCTGCATAGATAAATGTATGTATGTTTGTATGTATGAATACAATTAATATAGCGTCTTTTAAGAGCCGATCAAAAGATATCTACTCAAAGATTATCCCAACCCAGTCGGCAAAGCAGAGATCTTTAATTTCAGTTCAAAGATGTCAGTACCAGACAGATGGACAGACAGATAGACAGACAGACAGACAGACAGACAGACAGACAGACAGGCAGGCAGGCAGACAGGCAGGCAGGTGAGTGTGTGTTTGCGTGCGTGCGTGTGTGTGTGTGTGCACATCTTGTCTCTGTGCGAAATATGCACATGCTGAGACGATTTTTGTTTGAATTTCTATATGTATTCGCATAATGATTTATTATATTTTGAAGTTTTCAGTAAAAGTTGTTTTACATTTACAGGGTTATTTTTGTACTGCTAATGTAGTCTTCTTTTAAATCTGCCCTGATCTTAACGACTATCGTCACCTATCGTAATGCAATGTTGCGTTGCATTTACATAGCGCCTTTATAAATATCCAAAGATAATAACTTTTTACAAAACATCTGAAATAAGTGAGAAAAAACTTTATATATGGCCCAGAAAAAGAGATGCATTGGTTTATGTGGGACCGTATCAGACTCGCTCACAACGCGGGCCATACATATATCCTTCTCGACTAAACGTTTTAGGTAATTTAATATAAGACGAGCAAGCTATACTCAGGCCTAAAGCCTATTTCGGAACTTTTGAAGCAGTAGCGTAGAAGTTAAGCAGACAATAATGTCTAGTCAGTAGTTAGGCCTATATAATTTGTCAAAACGGGTAAACTTAATCCGTAGGCCATTTACTTTCTAAATCGATGTATTCTAAAAGGCATTCTTTCTTAAGTATGTAATAGCATCTCAATTTTTTAAATTTCAATTTCGACTATTAGAAACAAAGCAGGCCTTAGGGATGCAATAAGTTAGCACGCAGAGGACCTCGGTGAATTGACCTATACGATCCAATCTCAGGTATGAGAGAGAACAGAACAGTCTCAACCCCAAAATGAACTTCATTCTTTCTTTTTAAATTGGATTACATGCATGTGGACAAGCTTGTTAACTAACCCTTTGGACCTAAAGAGACAGAATTTACTAAATTACAAATGGGCTGTGACATTTTCAATGAAAAGTTATTGCGCTATAAAACATCCCGTTTTTGCATTCGAGTTATCTTCGATGCAAATGGCGGATTTGTTTGTGCCTTATGGTGGCCGTCGGCTATAAGTTGTTTCGTTTTTAGGTTGAAGTTGCGCTGTATAAACAGATCAGCCAAAGTTTTATAATCAGCTTGGTTAAACTTTGCTTTGCAAGGATATAGGATATAGCGGTTTTAACGACTTATACGGCGCCAAGTGGAGAGTAAGTTATGCTTAAGCTGTGTTATGAGCATATTACCGGAGTCGTCCAGAATCCCCCAAACCCGAAACCCCGAAATCGTTGAAAATACACAACAGCCCGATTTTCCGAAAACAGTTTTATAGAAAGCGGTGGAAATCCCGAAAACTGACATGGACTATTTAATCGGCAATAGTAGCCGAATGTATAGGATCTGAGTGATCCCCCATGTAATATCCCTTCCCGTCGTGTAGACATTGACTTTCAGGAAAAAATCCTGATTCCGCCATACAAACGTTATCCTCTTAATTTTCGGGAATCCGGGTCGCACTTAGAAATCGATTTCGGGGATCTGGTCGAAATTCGTTTCGGGGATTCGCACCTCCATATTACCTCTGTGCTGGCTTCCTGTTCAGCAAAGGATTTGTTTCAAATTGTGACTTACAGTTTATAAAACACTGAACTACGGCCAACCACAGTACTTAAAACCAGTCCTTATTGCCTAGACTTACCATTATTCTGCAAAGTCATCTGATAGTGTTTCTTTGGTCATACCTTGGGCTAGAACTGTTCTCGGTAAACATGCTTTTTCTGTTACTGGACTGAAATTCTGGAACTCTCTCCCTGCGTCTGTTTGTTCAGCTGAGTCGCTTCTGTCATTTTGTTCTCAACTTAAAACTTACCTTTTTCAGATTTGCTTATCCACTGTAGGCTGCCTATTTGTCCTGTGGACTGACCTTCTGGATGTTGACCTGATTGCAACTTGGCTCTGGTGTGCTATTGGTTGATGTCTTTGGCATTAGACACTGGCATATTAGAAGTTTCTAATTATTGTTATTATTATTATTAATTAAAAGTTGTTAACGGTGAAACTACTGGTATTTCAGTTCTGCAATGCGTTGAGGTGACTACAACATTTCGGTTTTCAAATAATAAACTGGATCAATTTAATATAAGACATGCATGCTGTATGTAAAGCCTTTTGCAGAACTTTTTTAAACACTAGCCCGATTATCGTAGAAGTGGTGCAGACACTCCAGTTTCCATAGTTAGTCAAAACAGGGTAAACTTCATCGGTAGGCTGTTTAGTTTTGAAATCGGCTTATATTGCAAAGCATGGGGTCTGAAGTGTGTAAATATATCCCAGATCATCAAGAGACTGCACTGACTTCTGATAGAACAGGTTCAACGCTAGGTTATAAGGTTTTAAGTTTCATTCTCGTTTTCATTCTCTACTGACTCCATAATTGTTTTCATTCCGTATGTATGATAAATTTTAAAGTTACTGACCTACATTTTTTTGGGTAATTCTCAAGAAACGGTTGCATGTGGTCACCCAGTTTGTAAACACATGGCTACCCCAGATTGCAGGAGAAAATAGAGCTCTGCATGCTACCGGAATGATTATCGAATAAGTAAGTAAGTACTGATTGCAACCTGATGCCTCCAACCACGTGGCTTTGTAGGCTACAGACATTATTAAGCAGTGAGCCTATGACTAATACACCAGTCTGCATGAAATAATCGTTATGCTTCCTTGGACAAGTTTCGGATTACGTGTGTGAATCATGGCCCAGGTACCCACCTTTCAGGTAAGTACCTGGGTCTTTGGGTGCCAGATGACAGGCCTATTTACAAGTAGGGCAACCACAAGGGGCCATTTCTAAAGAATTACCTTGTTGTGCTCCCTACTATCCATGACATATGACTTTTGTGGACTTTAGTTTCGACAGTAACAACGTGGTATTTGTAACGTTATGTAATGAACGGTTTTATAGTGTTTCTTTGAGTGTGTAGCACTTGAAGGAAAATCTTGCTAGCCTAAATGATGATTAAAGAACAATGAGTTCATCTAAATTGTGCAAATATGTGCAACAAATGCTCAAGCAATGCACAAATAACTGAAAACACCATCGACTTTGTGATGTAGAGTTGCTGAAATTTAAACCATGCTTCCGCTTGGAGAGAATTCTGGCAGTCTGCCAGCTGGATTACAGCCGCTGAGTGGTATGATTCCACTTTCAACACTTATCGAGTTCATGCTCCAGAGAACGTATCACGAACTGACCATTATGGCAGAACTGTAAGTTGGTTTTTCTAATAAGTTCCTGCTGCTGCTTTTTATTTTTTAATTTTCCCAAGATATGTTATCTCATGGAATTTGAAAAAGACTCTGGAGAAAATAAAAAGTATCTTTATTCTCACTTTTTGGTTTGTTACTGTCAGGGTGGAAGATGTTTTGAGATTTCTGCTGCACGTGTGCCCCAATACCAGACTTGGTTATAAAATCAGTATGCTGACTGTATGCTGTTGGTGGGGAGATCAGGCAGCAAATATTTATGTTTAAAGGGAAATACATAGAGTGTTAAAAAATTAGCAGTCTTCTATTTTGGGTCTTACTTTGATTGCCTTTGAGGAGTTTCTTTTGAAGAGATGTTATAGAAATTTTGCATTTGTGTGTACAGTTATAAATTACAATGCTGTCTATTGTCTTCAAAAGGCCACCATAATGTCTAGCTCTAGACCACAACGACTGTGCCTTATTACTATGCAGTTGATGTCTTTGAGTGTTTGAATTCTGTTGGTGTCAGCTGTTTGAGACATTACTTTTAAGAGCTATACTCTGGATTTTTGTTATTGTTTGGCAGACTACCAAGAAAAACCGATATGGAAAGGTAAGAACTTTGGAATTTTTCCAGCTTGTCATTACTCACACAACATATATTTACAGGAATTGCTTTGCTTATTTGATAGAAGATCTGAGTTCTGCTTATCAGTTGAGAGAACATTTTAATTTGACAAAGATCCATTCTTTGTAATGTAATAAAAAAAACTTTATGTAGAGCCAATGCCAAGCTTTTGCAGAGGTTTATCCACTGTTGTGGGGCACGGTAGCCAATTAGATAGAACACTCATCTTGTAACACAGAGAGTACGGGTTCGAGCCTACCCTGAGATGAATACTGTGTAGGGACCTTAACAAGTTCTTCATGGACAAATTGTTCAGTACCATCGACTGATGCTTTATCATAAAATAATGAAGCTTAATAAATAGCAATAACTTTGAATCAATTGATACCTCATGCATTATGATAACAGCAAACACAAGTATCTGTTTTTCGTTTTAAACCCTAAAGTGTTAAGCACTCAAGGATGACGTAAAATGATTTCAGATAGAAGAAATTATACCCAGAACAGCTCTGTTGCTTTTTGCCATTTGCTGTGCTACTTTAAAGTGTGCAGTGGCTGCTTTAAAGTGCTATATATGTTGCTGCCCTGAAGTGATATATATATATATATATGTGTGTGTGTGTTGTTGCTTTAAAGTACTTTGTTGTTTAAAACTGATGTATTTATTTTTTAGGAAAATTGAGATTTCCGAGTTTGCGAGTCGAACGCGGCAGATGTTTGTACGACTTTTGGCTCTGGTCAAATGGGCAAACAGTGTCAGCAAAGTGGAAAAGTGTGCGGTTAGTAAAACTTTAAAAATGAATAATAAGCATTCCTCTCCTTTTTAGGTCCTAAAACAGCAGTCCTAATTCCAGAGTCAGACTCGGAGGCGAGACTGTTACATTAGACAAAGTGCTGCTTATGCTTGAAGCTTAACAGTACTTTGAGGTAGATGACTGTACCATAGTTGGTTGTTATTCATTCTGTTACGAGCTTAGCATTTATCTTTATGTATGTGGTCCATTTTGCAGAATGTTGGTCTCTGGTAACATTTAATCCAGTGGCTGCAGGTACCAGCTTCCCTGAGTTAACTCTGTGTAATGACCCCGGACAAGTTGTTCGTACACATTTGTCTCATTCCTTAGGCTTTGTTCTTTACTTGAGTACATGAAAATTGAAAATAAATAAATAAATTTACTATGCAAAACATTTGGTCTTGCTATGTACTATGCAGCTGAGCATGACAGTATGCTGGACTCTTGTTGTAATACACACAGTTATGATATGTATTCTGATTGAGCATTGCAAGGGATGTAGATCCAGAATTTAGTCCAGCTTTAGAGCATGACCTCACTGTAAAGCAACTTCCTTATTGGATAGAATGTGGTATTTGGCATTATAAGGTGAGTCTTTTGACTGTCTTTGCTGCTCAGAGTACTCAAGCACATGCAAGGTTTGTTGCAGCTTTTTGTATGTGTTGCTTTGCCTATGATGCTGGAAGAAAATAAAGGTGATCTTGAATTTCTTGGTTTTAAATTTCAGCGAATGTCAACATTCCTTGACCAGCAACAGGAGCTCTTCATGGAAACGGCTGACTCTCTAGCTCGCATGGCACGAGAAACGCTTGTGCATGCAAGGTATTCCAAGAAAACTTATTAATTATTTACTTATTATCTATCTGTTGCTACTGTTACATGTTTATTTAACCCTTAACCGACGAGAGAAATTTTTCCGCCTAGGCCCTGACGACGAGCGATTTTTACCGGAAAACGCCTATTAATTAAATAGTTTTCAACTTGTTGTATCTCAGTCAGTTCTTGACCTACAGACATGTGGTTACCATCAATCTTTAGCATTTTATCTCCTCTTCCCATCCATTCGTCTAGTTTTTGATACAAAAATTTTTGGGTACCCAAAGTTGCCCCAAACCGTACCCCACCTCATGTTTGAAACGTTTTTCATGTTCAGGTTCCTATGGAAAAACATTTTCAGGGACAACATATGTAGTGTCAGCACAAAAATCGTGCAGAAATCAATACTAGACAAAACCTCACAAGAATTTTGAAAATATTTTCATAAATGAAGGAGATACAGTATTTTTAGTATGTAAGATGAAGTCGTACAAATTGAAGGAAATATAAGAAAACACCTGAAAAGTAAGAAATGTCTAACTTATCAGATCTTGGTCATTCTTCGACATACAGACTTGAGGTTAATATCATTCTTTAGCATATTATTTCCTCTTTCAAACCATCTTCCAGTTTTTGAGAAAAAAATTTTGAAGGTACCCATAGTTGCCCCAAACTGTACTCACCCCATTTGAAAACTTTTTTCATGTTCAAACCCCTATAGAAAACATTTTCAGTGACAACTCATGTGGTGTCAGCACATGAACTGTGCAGCAATTAATATCAGACAAAACCTCCCAAAAAAGTTTGAAAATATTTTCATAAATGAAGGAGATATAATATTTTTAGTATGCAGACAGTAGTCGTACCAGAGGAGTAACAAGAAATGCCTAAAAAGTAAGAAATTTTTAACTTATCAGATCTTGGTAATTTTTGGCAAACAGACATAAGGTTAACATCATTCCTTAGCTTTTTTATCTACTCTTTC
Source organism: Norana najaformis (assembly GCA_964023275.1). Classification (NCBI taxonomy): domain Eukaryota; kingdom Metazoa; phylum Annelida; class Clitellata; order Crassiclitellata; family Hormogastridae; genus Norana; species Norana najaformis. The sequence goes on along the minus strand of OZ029924.1, from coordinate 10,466,425 downwards.
AATCCTTCTGTCCAGTTTTTGATAGAAAAATTTTGAGGCACTCAAAGTTGCCTACTCACCCCATCACCTCCAAACACATACATAGTAATACAACCACGACATCAAAAACACTGCAGCATGCACACCAACAGGACAACAACAGTAACATTACAACAACCCAGGCACACAGAGAGGCAAACACACTGACGTTTGTTTCCTTTAAAAATATTTGGTAGCTCTCAAAAGGGCCATTTTTATGAATGCCTGAGTGCACCGGATGGTCACCTTGAAGATGGATGAAGCCTCCTGAATCGACTCCTTTTTCTCAATAGACTGGACTGAACAGTTCTAAGACGACATTTTAGAATGGAAATTTTAACAGTTGTATCGATGTGGTATATTGCTTACCTTCCTTACACTCCACAGAACCACTATCTGATTTTGCTCGTTGCAAATGTGGAAGCATAAAACTTTGCACAAAGCAACTTTACATGCTTCACAATCATATCCAGTCTTCTTGGGGCAGCCTTTGGGATTCTTGATCTTGTTCTCTAAAACATAAGATGCTAGAGGAGAAGTAGGTTTCCATTTTATTCTGTGGGGTTTACCTGCCTTCTGTGCATTTGACCTACTCTGCTCACCATGCAGGCCTGGTCTGTTCAACTAGCACATCAAAAAAGCTTATCCAAAAGCAGTTAGAAAAATTTCAAAAATGGTGCATCAGGGGCTGGTCCGCCAAAGACGTTTGTAAATGGAACAGTTAGGGGTCAAATTGTAAAATCTGCTACTTGTTCAGTCCTGTCTATCTCGCCCAAGTCATCCGCCTGACCCAGTTTCACGGTCCGCTAGCGTGTATCCGTAGCCGTCTAATTCGGAGTCGATGTCAGAATGTTCTTTAGCCAAAACCACTTTATCTTCTTCACTGGTGGCAAAAGACAGGTTTTTATTGTCAGATGAGTCAAAACTGTCATCATCTGATGCAAATTCATCAAGAATTTGCCGAATTTCGTCGTCAGTAAGGCCACAACAACAACACGCCGCCATTTTGGGTTATTTAAATTCGTGATTTAAATGTCCGATTTGATTGGTCGATTTTTATGTTTATAACCGAATTCTAAAAATATCTTCCACTTATTTCTGTACTTAATTATAATATCTTGGCCTAATTGATGTAAGGTTTCAAAAATATAACGTTTGTGATAGGCTGAGAGCCGTCTACATAATAGTACATGCCCACTACCAATTACTACCAGCTCGTCGTGACCCATATACTACCAATCACTACCTACGCGTCTGTATTGGGTTAACAAGTGAGCATTTGTTTGTCAATGCTAAAGAGTTCAGACAGCTAAACATGAGTTTACTTGACTCTTATTTGACTCTTTGGAGTTCAGATCTTAAATTGGCCTCTCATTCCTGAGTTGTGGTGCTGTAATGCCTAAAAAGTCTTTCTATCCTTAGTTGATGAGATTTACCTAAATTCCCTTTGAATCTTCAGTTGCTGAGTTAATTTTATTTTCTGTGTTGCTCAAAACTTGAAGGAATTCTGTTTGAAGCATTGGTTGAGATTAACCAAAATTAATCATTTTTATTGTATAGGTTGCCAAGTTTTGCACTGCCTTGTGCTGTGGATGTATTAACGACTGGAACATACCCACGGCTGCCATTTTGCATAAAGGTGAGCCATGCTGAATTTCAAAAGGAACTAAAAAATCAATATTGCGACAGCATCACATAGCAGTCTAATTCACTGCAGGCATAATTTCAAGTTTTTAGGAGAAATTTTCTAGCAATTGAAGTTTAAGTACTAGCATGATTACACCTGTTTACTCATGCAGCTTAAACTTTTGTAATGTAATGTATGATATGACTTCAGTAGCACACTTCAACTGAAAGAAATTGTGCAAGACTGTTTTCTGTAATTATCTACCTGAATTTGGTCATAACGAGTGAACAGATGTCGGCTTTTATGGGTTATATTTAGATTAGTAGCTGTTTAGTATTTATGATTTGAATAGAGTAGAAAGGTGCTATGTAAATGTCCAAGTTTTGTTACTTTACTTCTGGTTTACCTGATCCATTGAATTTTGACCAGGATTCTTCAGCAGATTATGATTTTTGGCTACTAATTTTATCTAATCTGGAAACTTCTGTAGGACCATTATCGTAATGCAGGAAGCATCAATGATTGCTTCTAAGCAAAACTGCCTTGCATTTCAAATTACAGTCCATTGGACAGAGCCATGCAGTTAAGATCTCTGAGGCCCATTAGACTGAAGAAGGCTATGGATGTTAAGCAATTTGAAGGGGATGAGATTTCGGTCCTGACCTAGACAACATCACAGTTTCATGGCTTCACTTGAAACACCATCGATTGATGCCTTTTGCATTATGATTACAGAGCTACAGAAGTAATTAGATTAGATTATACTAATCTATGTGCATTAACTAATATTAAGTACAAACCGCTTTTTTACATTTTGGAAACTTTCAAAGTAATTAGGTAAGATTACTTAAACTTATTGGATTTTGACTGGGCTTCTCCAAGGAATTATGATTTTTAGTTTGACTACAGTTTCACTTGAAGTGACCATCAATTGATGCCTTGTGCATCATGATAATGGAGCTGCAAAAGTCGTTAGGTTAGATTACTTAATATTGTGACATTGTAATTTCTAGGAGAAAATTGTACCACCAGACCTCATAACTCCGGCCGAAAAGAAACAGACACTTGAACGACTGACGCAGATCATTGAATATCGAATTGTTACAACAGATCTGCCGGCCCAGATGTGCAATCCAAAAATTGGTGAAGACACTGCTTTCATTTTGTTCCCTTGTGTCAAAACGAAATAAATTATGTATTTTTAACTGCACAAAACAAGAGAAAAACAATAAAAATAGTAGTATCATGAACTTTTCTTACAGTAAACTTTTAATTAGAACTTGTAAGCACAATCATGAATTCTACCTTTTGCAATTAATGTGAATGATGAAATATCATTAGACAGGAAGTAGTAAACCTAGAGCTCAAACAAAACTAAATTTAAGACAATAAGTGAAATTGAGGCAACATGATATGCCTCCAAAGAATTACATAAAAATTTTTAGTTCAGAGGTTATGTACCAAATTCCTTCAAGTGGCTTTAAATGTAAATGTAAATTTGTTTGTTTTCCCAGGTAATGGAAGAGTCAAGTTTACCGTTGAACATGAATTTGAGGTTAGTTTGTTCTTGCATGATGCCTGGAGTTTCTATGAAAACTGTTGGAAACTTGGGACAAATTTTACATTTCTGGTACTTCTTATCTGTGGCTTCTACTTGGGGTTAGCATAAGGGGCTGCTCTTCATTTTCTTCTTACTCATCTTATTCTTGCTTCTCTGCACCTTCTTCCTCCTCCTTTCTGCTTGAGATTAAGAGATTTTGACTTTTTCCCAGCATCTCTGGTTTGTTTCACGTGGTTAATTCTTTCCATTATTCCATTCAGGTGACCTTGACCCTGATGGGGGATGACCCAAACATTCCATGGCGTCTGCTGGACATCGAGATCTTAGTGGAGGATCCAGAAACAGGAAGTGGCCAGTCCCTCGTCCATTCGCTTCAGGTCAACTACATCCACCAGCTGGTCCAGTCACGTCTCATGGAAAACGAGAAACCATTGCATGAACTCTACGACTGCCTACGTAAGCAACAAATTTTTCTTCATGCAGTGGTTTGTAATGTAACTGCAGCTTTTATAGAACATGATCTAATTTAATCTCATGACTGCTGTAGTACCGTTTAGCATAATGCTCAAGGCATCAACCATCGGTTGCTTCTAAGGAAAACATGTTCCAGAATCATCCACTGGACAGAGCTAGTTGCAATCCATAAGGCCTTGAAACAGAATATGGGCTACAGAAGATGAGTCATCCAGAAAAATGAAACTGCAGCCCTCACCTAAACAACATCACAGAACTTGCAGAGCAGACAGAAATAACTTTTTCCAGAGCTTTGAGCTAGCAATCAGGAAAGACCAGGAAACTGTTTATCTAAGGACCTCTTGAAGATGCCTTCACTACCCTAAGTGCATATTGTATTTTCAAAGTTATAATCAGGTTACATTCTTAAGCTAAATTCAGTTGTATCGGCTGTAATCAGTTGGCGGAATGTATCCAAATTTCCAACCACTTTATGTCAGCATATCTGTTTTAACGAAGGTTTTAGTAGATTCTGGTAACCAGTGTTTGATTCTGATGAGCATTTTGCTTCCTGTTTATCAGATACATTCTGCCAGTCTCTCCAGCTGGAAGTTCTTCACTCACAGGTAAGAAATTTTCTGCCATTTTAGCCATTTTGGTCCTGTTTGTAAAGCTCTGTAGCTACAATTTTGAATTTGTTGTAAATTTTGTATTATCAGATCTGTAAGTAATGCAGTGTGATGTAATGATGACATTATATGGCTTCGTCATTAGCGAGCTGCTTCTAGTTTGCTTTATAATGTCAGTGGTTGTACTCAGGCCAGTCACTTGAAAGGCCTAATCACCTGTTTAGTCATAACTGCTGGCACAAAGACATTGGCAGACTTTGATGATAACAGCCATAGTCTTCAGTCATGAGGATAAGGTTAAGTCATTAAGGATAAGTCGTGAGGTCACCTGTCTCTCTGGAGATTTCAATGACTTGAGCATTGAAACTTTTATTGACTTCTGAGCAGCTGCTGTTTTTCTTTAGCCGAGCTGTGTTTTAGTTGTTTCCTGTGGTTTTGGTAAAAATAAAGGTCTTTGATGATGATGATGATGTCCTTGTTTTCTTAGGCCCAGGTGCTCATACACCAGAGGGGACTTGGTGAGAGTCTTAAAATTGAAAAGTATGAAATGGGAAAGCGACTGTGCATCTCCTACTGGAGGTATGACCCAGCTAATCTCTACATTTGACTCTTGTTTTTCTAGAGTACTCCTCCACCATGCCAAGTCTCTTTTGTCTATCCAGTTTCCTGGCTTACTGTTTCAACTTAAGACTTACTGTTTTGGCTTCTTTATCCTCTGTAATTTATTAGAATTTGTTACCGGCATAAGCTGGGATGTAAACAGCAAGAACTGAAGGGCTGAGATCTTTACTTCATAAGACATACTATTTCAACATGCTTACCATAATTGTCCTGTATAAGGTTTACCATTTCTGCTTGCTAATCTTTCTGTAGGATGCATGTTAGTCTGCTGTTAGTTTGGTGGATGGTCAACGGAGATGTTGTGGATTCAAATACTCACGAGGGCGGGATGATGTTTTGAAATTTCTGCTTCACTTGCCCCGTGTGGTGAACTTAGCTGTAGAATGAATACATTGGCTGTACAGAGAAGATCAGGCTGTGAGAGCTAGGATTGGCAACCCACCTCAGGTGCGGAGACTACGATAAAGTTGCTTACACTTTATACACGCGGATGCTTCTCAGGGTTAGATCAAGAGACTGCTGTTCTTTTATCTTACCTCCTTAAACTGCATTTCTGTGTCATCAACCTGGTCATGTTGATTTGATCAGACTGGTCAAGTTTTATAGCAGTGCATTTACTTTTCCTGTTTTTTTTGCAGAGATCCAATCAAGAAAGAGGGAAAACCATATCAACCAGGTCAGTTGGCTGTCCTTTGCATTGAAGACTTTTCTATCTAAAGAATACAGAGGGTTAACTTGACTTAGAAGGTTTTTTCATTTTGCATTTAAGAAATTTCCTGTCTAATTTCTGGAGACCAGAGGGTAGTTAAAAAAGATATTGTTTGCATTTAAGAAAAGATTTTCATTTGCGTTGATCATAGTTTCCAGAAGGGAACAGTTTCATTATTCATCTCAATGTTACTTGTAATGAATTTTTACCAGACATTAAAGGAAAAGGTTTAATTTTGAGATCAATTCTAATGATGCCTCTCCCGAGGAATGGAACTGACTACCGATCTTTCTTCAAAGCTCAAATTCTCTTTTTCCTTCAAGAAATGCCTCATAAATCTCTACGTCTTACTAACTTTCAGACATTTGGATGCCTATCTGCACGACTACTTGGAGGCTAACTAACTGTGCCTTGGATTCACATTTCTGTGTGATGTCACAAATTTATTTAATAAGAATAATAATAAGAATATTAATAACAATATGCTATTTTGAATCTTACAGGATATAAGCTTGAAGTTCATGTTGATTCAGCCGACAAAAACAAACCGCTGCAGCTGTCGCATTTTCCTCAGGTGCAAGGATCGGAAAGCATCAAGGTGCCACAAGCAATCAAGGTAACAATGCACCTTTACAATAGAAACTAACTTAGGAAGGAAAACTCTTTCACTGTTACATAGAAACTACTTTACCTTTACTGTTTCAGTGGAAACTACTTTACGAGGGAAACTCGTTTCCAGGTACCTTAATGATGGGAACCGTATGATGTCTTGAAGTGGGAGAGCATTTCCATTAGTTACACCTGGAGTTGATGAAGGTGGGCTAATGCTTTACTTAGATGTCCAGATACATGCATATATAAATGCATAAATATACATACATGCACGTACATACATCTCTCAGAGGGATGTTTACCTATGTACATAAATACATACAAATATGCGCATGCATATACTGGTACATACATTGCTTCCATGCATGATCACTGTGTATGGTTTGGGGCACTTCAGAGGGGTTCCTAAAAGTGGTACCATAGTAATGTCCATTACATATCTACTGTTACGTGTATATAGAGTGTGTTTGTTGCTTACAGAGTGATTGCCTGTCTCTGGAGAAGTTCTTTGTTAATACCATACAAGTTCGAAGTCTGGCTCGACTGAAGGTTAACACATCAGTTATCATTTTATTTAATCTAATCCGTCCAAAGTGATAGCATATTTTACTTAATCTAGTCTGATATTAATAGGCAATGTATCTTTGCAATATGAAAGCCATTGGATCACCAGAGAGCCTTGTGGGCCTTGATGAATGAGCTCCCAAAAAAAGTGGAGAGGACCACATGATCTTCTCCAATCTGATCTTCTCCAATCTTTTGGGAAAATTGGAGTTCTGACATATGACATAGTATGTAACAATTGGAGCTATGACATATGACATAGATGTAACAATGTGGACCACATGTTAGGTCCAAGTGGTCCTAACATCTAGGACCATATGGACTGGAATTGTGGAGAAGGATCTGACGGGCCTAAGCACTGTCCTTCATATAGCATAGGATAGAAGGTGTTAGTGCCATATCACTGACGTGGCCATATCACTGAGCTCGCCACCTGAGAGAGATACGACAGCTTACAAGGCTTTGGTTGAGTGATCTTATCTGTGATCTAATCTTATCTGTGATCTAATCTAATCTGATGACTTCTTTAGCTCTGCTGTCGTAATGCAAAGACATCAATCGATGGTTGCTGCAAGTGAAACCTTAGTTAGAAGTTGTAATCCTGATGGGGAAGCAAGGTTGAAATCCCATAGATGTAGCTTAGAATTGAGTTGGTTTATTTTGTATTTATTTTTAATTGAGAAGGGGTTGAAAAAAGAGTAGATCAGATTTTAGTGAGACACTAATGGTTGCTGTCTAACATGTGTCTTAATGAAAGAAGAACAGAATCTCACAAAACATCAGCCTTCTGGTGTAATGTTTTGTAAGCAAACATTACTGTTGCATCAGTCGTTTGAAAGAATTGTTTTGCTGTTTGCTGTACGTTAATCTTTATTAATGTTAACTTTTTAGGATCTTGAAAGGGAGCTGCGATTAACTGTCATTGGCCAGTGTGAGTTTTCAACTCTACATTTGTTGACAAGTTTTACAATGCTGACAATTTTTAAACAAATGGTTGATCAGTTTACTGCTTTTAATTAAGGAAGACAAATTTCCTTCCAACTGTGTTCTGCTGTTTCAGGTGAAATTAAAGACTTGCCTGTTGTGCTGTACATTCCACTATTGATGCCATGCTTAGAGTCAGAAAAACTCTCGGTCACGGTTGACACGATCAGAGGATGCTATCTCGTCTCTCTTACACAGAAAGGTATGCTTGACTTTGTCGTGACGTCTCTAGTAGGGTGTCCATTATGAGTTCTTTCTCTTTCTACTGAGTCAAGTTTGACCTGGTTGAGCAATTTTTCTGAGGCTGTGACGATCTAATCCAATGACTTATATAGTAAAGTATCCTGTATCCCACAAGTGAGATATAGGGGAGGCGCTCACTTTCTTTTCTTTAGGCCCTTGAGCTGGCAGTGGACGAATCTCTAGGTCCTAGACACATGGCCGGTGCATCGCAGGACTTGCCATCCGCTTATGCCTGTACCAAATTCTACTGCTTGGTAGCAGAGGCACTATGTGCACAAACAACTTGCCCAGGGTTGTTACACGGAGTTGAACCCGCAACCTTACAATCATTGACCAAATGCATTACCGGCATGTGTAGTGCTGTCATCATAGGGCACAAGGCATCTATGAATAATCGCTTCAAGGAGCAAGGCGCACTTCTGAGTGTTTGATAAGGTGACTGATTGGTTGGGCAGTTTGCATTAATACAGGTTTGCAAATTTGTGCCTTATTTGTATAGGGAACCTTCAACCTTAAGTAAGTCCTAAATGCACCAGGTTCTTATCAGATTTGAGATTGTCCCTATTTAGGACCATGAGCTAAGTTCCAAAGCAGGTTTGAAATTATCTATATTTCTTGAAGCATTTTTTATTCAAATCAGATTTCTTTTCTTGTTTCTTATTTGATTTATTTATCTGGTTTCTTTTTTACAGAGACACCTTTGACTCGTGAGATTGAGGAATGTCTGAATTCAGACAAAAAGGACCTCAAAAAGTTGCTTACAAACCTCAGGTGAAGATAATTATAATCACTATTCACTGACAGCTCTGTTCTGTGTTTCTGATCTTCTGGAGCTTTGGCGTGATGTATGGGTGTAGTTTCAAATTTAACGTGAAGCAACCACTGATTGGAGCCTTTTGCATGATGGTAATGGTGCTACGAAAGTCTCTAGATTAAGTCTTCTCTAGATTAAGTTGGATCTTTTGAAAACATAGATGCAACTAAGTGCAAGTGATGATCTACTATCCTCGTTCTGTTTTTGCCACAAGTGCATTTAATGGTTTTTGTATTTTTACCTCATTCTTAGTTCTTTTTCAATGTTTTGTCATCATTTCTGCATTTATTAAGTGGTTTTTGTATTTTTACCTCATTCTTAGTTCTTTTTCAATGTTTTGTCATCATTTCTGCATTTATTAAGTGCTACTGTCTAATGACAAAGCATTGATTGATGGCACTGAGCATCTGTGTGTGAAAGACTTGCTCACTGTCCCTACACAGTAACCATTTCAGGGGAGACTCAAACCCACACACTTCATGTTGTACGCTGATCGACTACCATGTCACATATCTTCTGAGTACACAGCTGTCATCGTTGCTCATCCTTGATGACAATCCTGTAACTTTAAGCAGGGTGTCAACTCTCACTCTGGATGTCAACTCGCTCTCCTATGATTACTCACTCAGTCGATGGACATATGGCGGGTTAACAGATGCATTACTTACTTACTTAGTGCATGAATTACTTGGACGGGAATCCATTAGTTGGGCTCTGTGTGTGGAAGCCACTGGTTACTTTCTAGTCATCTGAGCATTGTTTGCATACTGATGGACTGTTTGTTGCTAATGAACTTTATCGTAATTTAGGCAAGGTAGAGAGTACGTGTGATTAGTTTCTCATGAGACGATGCTATACAGATTTCTACTTACAATCATAAACAGCTTCGATGAGGTGTTAGAGATGCTCTTATATCCGTATCGTTGCAGGTATTGGCTGATGCTGGAGAGATGTCGTCAGTCGCTGCAGCAGATGCCAGTGGAATGCCACAATGAGCTTCCTTTCATGAATGTCTCTGGTCATCAACTGGAATCACTTGGAAAGCACTGTCTCTACATCCGTCTCCCAATGCAGCTTGACCACTACCTGGTAAGAATGACAATGATGCTGCTGCTGCTGATGATGAGGATGAATATGATGATGGTGATAATGGTGATTTATTATGATGATGATTATGATAATTATTATAATGATGGTGATTATGATGATTATTATAGTGATGGTGATTATGATGATGGTGATGGTGATTATGATGATTGTTATGATGATGATTATGATGGTGGTGGTTGTAGTGAATTTAGCCTTATTTATTTAACTCGTAAACAGTGTTTTAATTTGTAACATTGCTTATCTGGTGTTTTTATTTTCTGTTTGACTTCTTTTTATTTAAAAGTACTATTTAGCCCAGTGGACTAAATATCAACTTTTTTGCTGATGTTTGTAAAACCTTCAATCAGTCAGTGGTGGTGGTGATGATGATGAAAATGAGACTGGTTGTATTGGTACTAACGATGATGATGATAATGATAATGACCAAATGACAAAGATGACTGTAGTTATGGTGACAACGATGATGTTGACAAAGATGATGGTGATTATGAGATTGGAAATTGTTTCCAGGTGGTTGAGGTAGTGATGCCAGCGGAAAAAGGCTCCAAGAAGCCGTTCTACAGCTACTACCTGCTCAAGGTCCATCCAGAGGGAATAGAAGTGGAAGGAGGAGGAATCACAATGGAAGCTTCTTCAGGAACTATCCGAAATATGGATGGAAATGACCTGACGCCGCTGTTCCTGCGACCGGGTCAGATTCTGAAGCTGGATCCATTTGCGCTGACGAGGGGCCAGTGTGGCAAAGTCATGGGTATGTGTCAGAGACCGATTTTTAAAATGTATTCATGCTTATAACTTTTTACGATAAGTTATGTTTCGATTTTTAAAGTTTTGATGTCTTTAAGCTTTATTTAGTTTTAACTGTCAGTGTTTTATCAATGCAATGTCTCGAGTGGTTACCCTGCTTAATGGACTTGTCTCCAACCGTTCTCAAGCCGAAGATTGGCTGCATAATTCACAATTTTGTGCCATCTGCTTCTGTCCATCCTCTGTTGTAATAACTGGTCAAACAATAATTCAGTCCACGACTTTGTCTATCCATGTCATCTTAAGCCTTCCCCGAGCTCGTGGTCCAGGATGCATTAGTTTAATGTCTTTCGTGGCAGCTTTGTCTAATGCAGAAGGCATTTGTCAAATGTTTTTGTGCAATTATCAGGTGATGCTCAGAACCTCAGGTAATCTGTGTTTGTTGTCTTTTTTAGATTTTGAATCAGATGACCCAAGTCACCTGTCAAGAAAGAGAAAGGTGTGTACCACTCTTGTTGAACTAGTTTCATACATTATGCAAATTCTGAAACAGCCACCAGTTCAATAGTATTTGGGAGTTTTTAAACAGATGTTTTCAAATCCTAAGCAGCTGTAGTCATAACTTATGCATTTTTTTGTACAGCTGTATCTGTAATTTATGCACGTTATATGCAGTTTTTAAGTGGTTGTAAACTTAAACAATAAAAACGTTTGAGCAGCATTATTTATATGCAAATTATGCAAATTTTTAAGTAACTGTATCAATTTATGCAATTCTTTGTGCAGCATTAGTCATAATTTATGCCTTTTTACAGTTGCTGAATTCTTGCATGATGCAAGTATTTAGCATCTGCCTTAATAAATTATGCAGACTTAAGCAGTGTGTTCATAGATTATATCAATTAAACATTCAATATATCGTGAAAGAAATTTAATCTGAGTTAAACATATTTAGTGCGTGAACACAAAGATTGTCGTTAAACAGTTTTGATAAGTTTGAAGTTTTACCATCAGCTGGATGTTGTAGTTACTGATGGGAGGTGATGCAGCTGATGAAAGCAGTGGAAAGATGAAGAGACCTCGAGTTTCTACGTACTTCATATCGGAACTGACACACATCGTCGCCCTCTGCGAGGACAAGCTGCCACTGGTCGCCCTTGCCGGAGAGGTAAAAAGCTCATTTTTCCCCTGTTGTCATGGTTACTGTCACGATACCAACCTCTGTATCTCTTCCGTCCTCTTGCTGCCAGGATTGTCTGTGTTACTGATGTTTGTAGTGCGAGTACTCACTTCTTAATGTGCATTGAGTGGGCTGAGTCTCTCCTGAGGTCCTGTGGTGCTACATAAATGCAGAAATGACAGCTAATACTATTTACGGTAATCTAAACAAGGCTTATTGTGTCTACACTCTGATGCTTTGGGCTTTTTTTATCTGTTTTATATTCTGAATGTTAGTGTAGTTCATTTAATGTAATGCTTATTATCTCAATTTATATTTTTAATGCACCCTTCATTTGTAATTTTCTGTTATCTGTTTCAAGTTTTCTCTTTTCTATTCAGTTGCCTGTTGAGTCTTCCTAAAAATGTGTTGAGTCTTCATAGAAATGTGTGAAGAACTGACTGATTTAGGAATTAACAGTGTTAGCTGATTCCCTTAGAAAGATTTCTGGTTGTTTTGTAGCTGACGAAGAGGGGCATTGCTCACACAGGAATTTCAGTTGAGGGAGAGGGGGTTGCTCTTTCTCTGTCTTTGCTACAGTGAGTAGGATTTATGTTGTTCATTAGCATTCATCATTCTCACTGTCAGTGTTCATCTTCATCATCTTTTAAGAGGTACTTAACAAGGTCTTTAGTAAGTATTTTGATAGATACTTACATACATACATACATGCACACATTCAGGCATCATGGATCATTAGTTCTGGTGGGTCATTACATTACGCCTACGATTCCTCGCTCAGCCGATGGACACATGGCGTGTTAACAGATGTCTGTCTTACTTACTTACTTACTTACTTACTTACTTACTCTGGTGTGTTTGGTGATATAAAAAGTGTTATGTTATTGGACTATTTGCACCTCAGTCCTGAGTGATCCTCAGGATGAAGTTTCTGAGGCATTTCTATATGGGCATGTAAACAAGTAATTATAAATGCACATTTTTATAGCTCCTCCATAAGGAACTCCTCGGCAGTGCTCCCAACTTGGCAATGCAGGACCACGATGGAACGAAATGGTCTTCAACTGCTGGTGAAATATCGCAGAGAAAATACAACGTGGCACAGGTTGCATGGCATCGTGCTCCAGAAGGAAGGCTGACTGTGGCATTGTACCAGTGTTGCACTGTGGAAGTGTGGGATGTTTCTTTTATCTGTACAGTTTACTTTACATGTTTTGTTGAATAAATGTTGGTGTGGTTATCTGTTGTGTAGGGGTTTGCCTTGTCCAGACATGCCACGAAAAGCTGCTGAGCTTCTCAAGAACAATCTTCTGTCATTTACGTTTCGCATTCAGAGGAAAGAGAAGGCCATGTGGTGTGTTGAGGTATGTCGAAAATGGAGATGGAAATTTTCATCTATTTATGAGAGTTTCATCTAGTCTGAGATTTTTATCAATTTTTCATCAAAATAAGGTTTTCATCTATTTTGAGTTTATCGTCTGTTTGTGAGATTTTCATCCATTTCTGAGACTTCATCTAGTCAAGAGATTTTCATCTTGTCTGTGAGATTTTATCTAGTCTGAGAGTATCATCATCAGTTTTTGGATTCTCATCTGAGCAGAGATTTTTATCAGCTTTGCTTTATGTTGCTACCATGAACCTAAGTTTCTGCTAGATCTGATTGTCAATGTAGCATTTTACTTCAAAACTTTATTTAAGGTTGGATTTCAACTGCAGTTGTTTTGTTCTTCTTCCAGAACATCTTTACGAATCATCCAATTAAAAGCACTAATATTCATGAGCAAGGTAAATTATTTTTACTACGGCCAATCATTAAGCTAAGTTGTGGTGCTACATACATTTTCAGATTCATACTTGGACATACCTAAATAAAAACTACAGTATTCATACATGGATATATGTACGCATGCATACATGATGTATATGTATTTTACATATCTATATATACATATACATAAATATGTGTATAAATATATTACATACATAAGTGTTGCCTTGGATGCAATGCTGGCCGGTAAAGTGAAATTAAGCAATGCCAAATGTGGACTGATGTTAACAGAAGCATGAAGTAAATGGGCACAGTGGTCTGTTCTGTAGCCTGCTGAGCCTGTATTCCAACGACTGTGGGTTTAAGGCTGCTGAGCGGACTCCATATAATGACCCTATTCTAGTTGTTTGCACACACTTGTCTTGCACCTCAGAATCAGACTTACTTGGTGGTCTTGCACATGTAATAAGTGCAATAAATATATAACTTATATTTGCAGATCATACATAGCGAACAAACAGCAATCACTGAGTTTGATTCGAGAAAGGTAGAAGCAGGTGCAGCGACCCGTCATAATGGATTCATGTGCATTTTTTCCCTTACAGGTCCTGAACAACGAGTGTTCTACTGTTACGACAAGATGTCCTTGGAATCAATTGATAAGATCATTACTCGACTCATGGCCGACTGGAATGCTGTCTGTCAGCTGTTTGCAGCCGTTGTTGAATTCTCTGAAGTCTACAGCAGTGGTTAGTAGTAATTAGTAATTATTTTTTGCTGAATAGTAATTTTGAATGATTCTTCATTCTTGTCATCAGCTGCAACTGCAGTGACTGAGTCAGTTGATAGTCTTCACTTGAATGTTTTCTTTTTTTTCAGACAATCCTGAGTTGATTAAAAACATAGAAGTGAGAAGCTACAATTACAAACATCTTAATCTGGCTTATGGACCTCAGAAATGCTATATGGTAAGTGGACTGAAATGTTCCTTGAAAGAGTAGATGGAAATGCTTAGCTGTATGTTGGGAGAAATGTTTCTTTGGAAGTAGGCAGAAATGCTGTATTGGAAGAAGGCAGAAATGCTTTATTGGGAGTGGGCAGAAATGCTTTATTGGGAGTGGGCAGAAATGCTTAATAGTATGTGGGCAGAATGTGTTTTTGGGGGGGGGGGGTAGGTAGAATGTTAGGCAGAAATATTTCTTAAGGATGATACAGAGGTTTTAGGAACATGTCAACAGCAGTTATTCCCTTCTTGAAGAAATTTGTTAATTCTAGTCAATGCTTAAACATTAATATTAAATGCTAAATGCTGAATAGTAAAAGTTAAAATATTCATTGTTGGTGCAATTTATCCAAAGGTGTCTGTTCAATACAACCAAAACGAGAAGCAGTTCAAACTGCTTTTCGGGACAATTGGCCAGTCTCCCTTACCCAACTGCCACACCCTTGTCTCAACTTACCTCGAAAAGGATCTCAACAGTACAAAGTCTGTGGCACACCTCTCAAGGGTAAGTCGTCTTCTGTCAGCTCCGATGGAGAAGTAGACAAATTGTTTTATAGTTACTTCTATGAAATTTTTCACGTATTTGTCAGTTGTGATGGAAAATATGGCAAGAGGCATAAAAGGTGCTATATAAATAGCAACATACATACAGACTGATACTAAATATACTGTTGATCTCAAAGGCGCTATATAAACAACCAGATATTACATTCATGGTTATTCACAATCTAGTACATGCATACAGTTGTGTTGTGATCCAATGATCACTGATGCGATCCTGCTAGGTAGACATTGTGTAATGACTCTTAGCAAGTTGTGCACACGTGACTGTCTTATTACCAAGCAGTGCAACTTGGTGTGGGAGTTCCCGGCAAATCCTACAATATGCTGGTCCTATGTCCTGCAAGTACATTACGTTGCCTTATTTAACTCGCTGTCTTTGTTCTGTTCTTGCAGGTACTGATGCAGACCTGTTCGGTATTGATGTCGATCTGTAAGCTTAACACATCTCCAATTATTTGGCTTAAGGTGAGTCCGGATTTTGAAATACAATAAATTTTATTTATTTACTTCAGCTGAATCTGATGATTTGCACACACAGAACCATCATCTCCTGCCTTCTGTTGTAAGATGACAACTGAGTGAAGCACTAGTCTTTAAGAGTTTCTTTTGCATGGTGGGCTGTTTCATAGTGTGCTGGTGTTGTAATCCAACGATTGCGTGTTGGAGAATGCTGAGTGAACAGCGAGTAACAACCCTAGAAAAGTTGTTGGCAAACACTTGTCTTGTACCTCAGATTTAGATATACTGACCTTGATTTTGTAATAAGTATAATAAGGAAATAAATAAAAATAATGTAAACGTAAATACTTAGGTGCATCATGTAAATATCCAGATTCAAGTCCTTCCCACATGGTTAGCAACATAGATTAAAGCTTAGTTAATTACAGGTGCTATATGTATAGAGCACAGAAGGGCAAAGAAAATGCCCCAAATTATGTAACAGTCATGTGTGATTTTAACCCCATGTTCATAGGTGTAAAGCCACTGTTGCAGTCAGCTGCTTCGATACGGACTAATTGGTTAGTTTTTGTTTTAATTGTGTTGTGATTTGCGAGCATGTAGCCATTTTCATAGGGATTTGGACGCCTGATGCAATGATCCATGTAATTACTTATGAAGTTGTGTTGTGATTTCAGAGCAAGATGCAACCGGTTCAGATGTTCACAATTCTTCCCGTTTCGTCTGTCCACTTCCGTATCATCTATCGCAGCAATCAGTGTATTGACATCCAGTGCATCAATGCATTCGAGGTCTCAGTTCGCGACGGCGCCTACAGCGTCTTTGACACGAGTCGTGTCATCGAGGTCCTCATGCCTATCTCCGGTCTCCAGGTCTGTCTGTGTGTCTCTATCTGTCTATGTCTCTGTTCCTCTGTCTCTGTGTCTGTATTTGTAGTTAGCAACTTCTGTAGCACCGGTGGCTGATGCACAAGGCATCAACTGATAGTGCTACAAAATTAAGCCACAATCAGGTCAAAAAATGTCCAGAAAGTCAGTCTGCTGAAACGGACAGGCAGCTTATGGGGGATAAGCGAGCTGAAAAAGGTGAGTCTAAAATTGAGACCGAAATGACACAGGAGACTGAGCAGAACAAACGAGTGCAGGAAGAGCGTTACAAAATTTAGGTCCAGCAACCAAAAGCTCGTCCACCAAGAACAGTTCTGGTTTTGGCAAACTGAGAAATGCAACCAGATGACGCCAGATGACCTGATTGAATTATGATAGGTCTGGGGAATGAAGACTGATTTTAAGTATTGTGGCCAAAGTTCAATGTTTTGTAAGTGGCGCCCCAATTTGAAAACAGATCTGTTGCTGAACTGAAAGCCAATGCAAAGATGTACATGAGGTTGTGCTCATGTTTGGATGTATCAGTTATGGCTCTAGCCAGAGTTTTGAACTCTTTGAAGTTGCTGCATGATTTGCTTCGTGATACTGGTAAGAAGCGCGTTACAGTATTCAAGGCAACTGGAGACCAATTTTGAAGTTTGAAATTGGTTTAAATGAGAAGTCAAATTTTGAAAAAAAATGGCAGTTTTCACTGTGTGTTCACCATCTGTTTTTTGCATATGTCTGTCTGTCTGTGTGGCTGATTGTCTATCTACCTGTCTCTTTGGCCCTGTCCCTCTGTATGTCTTACTTTATATCTGTGGGTGTTTTGGTATATCTTGATATGTGTGCCAAATTGTTGTTAAATTCTGTTTAATGATTTAAATCATCTGGGTTGCAATTTGCTGACCTCACTGACCTCTTTAATCTTTTCATTTTATGCATAATCGATTTTCAGTTCGATCATGTTTTATTGTTTTATCGTCACTGATGATCATTTCAATCAAGTTTGTCATTTTCATCAGTGACGATCAATGAATTCACTCTTCATCACCAGTGATCATTTTATCATGTTTTATTGTTTTCATTTAGTCATTTCTGAGTTTGTTTGTGGATGAGTCAAACGTGGCCAGCCAAGCACGTCGACGCATGACGGCCGATGACGATAATCCTCTGTCTCCGGTCATCACAGACCCCATGGACGCTTTCCTCGCTTCATCGAATCCACCGTCTGCTGCAAGGAACATGGTAAGATGCAGTTGTAAATTATTTGATATCTTTTGGCTTGAAAACTTGATGATAGGAAGTTGTTTTGATGACGGTTGCTTCTGTGGAGAATAGTGATTGTGAAGATGAACGATGCAGGAGTTGCTTTTGGTGATGGGGAATATGAGGTCAATGATCGTGGTGATAATGATAGTGGTCATGGTGATGATAGAGATGGTGATTATGATAATGACAGCAATGATTATGATGCTGGTACTGGTGATGACAATGGTGATTGAGATATTGATGACAGTGTGATTGTAATGATAATAGTAATGGTAAGGAGAAGGCAATGCATGATTTCTGTTGCAGCCATAAACCCCCAACACATAACTAATTCTTTTTCGGCGTCAGTCAGAAATGTGTTAATGCTCTATGTTAATGTGATAATATCTGATTAATAATGATAAGATAATAAAATGATGCATAACTTTTTATTGCTCCATTTTTGCAGATCATTGCCCCATCGCCTTCAAACATAATGAGTCCCTCTCCAGGAAATCCATCTCTTCTTGTTCCCTCTTCTCCCTCATCGTTTGTTCCCGTTCCGTCTCCAGGGTCACTTGGGATGCACATGCCATCGCCAGCTGCTGCAGCCTTCATGGCCGGTGCCTCAGGTAAAGAGCCAGTAAAATACAAATGGATTTTGAGAATTTAATCTGGTTTATTTATTGATTAACTGGCTGGCGGATTGATTGAATGAGTGAGCACCATAATCTTTTTGATTGATTGAATGATTACTTGATCAGTCAGTTGAACTGACTAATCTGTTGATTGATTGATTCGGTGATTTACTGATTTAGTCTGACTGACTTAATGACTACCATGTCCGTCTGATTGAGTGGTGGATTGATGATCAGCTGATTGATAATCAGTTCTTGATCAATCAGTCAAACTACCTGATCAGTTGATTGATCAAGGCTTGACTAATCCGTTGACTGTTTTATTGATTAATTTAGTCTCACTAACTGATTGATAGATTGTTTGATCAGTTTAATTGATTATATGCATAGGTGCTTACTAAATATGTTGGATTGATTGATTGATGGATTGATTTGGAATGATGGGTTGACTGATGGACAATTGTTGGAATAGTTGTTCTTTATGTTATAGGAATGGCTGATGGGGGGAGCTCCCCATTTCCTGGACCGTCGGGACTTGTCATGCCGTCTCCAGCAACGGCCCGCAATTGGCCTGGTTCGCCTATGGTCCATGCATCTCCTGCTTCACGGATGGGAATGGCTCCATCTCCTGGACATCCATCTCTCCAGGCTTCACCCAGCCAACATAAGGAAATGGACCACGCAAAGATGGGTCGGTTTGAATAAATGGACTAGGTAAGGTAAGGTAACTATGGGAAATGAAGATAGATGAAGGTAATTATGGAAAAGGAAGAGAAGGTGAAATTGGTATAAGAGGGTAAGGTAACTGTGGGAAAGAAGGGGCAGGGTAGGTGAGGTAAATGCAGAGGTAAGGGAAGGCAGGGTGATCTGACTTTGGGAAGAAAAGGTAAGGTGAGGCAACTACTAGAAGGTCAGGTCAGGTTAAGTGTGGTATGCTTCCAGTGGGAGGGAAAGGTAAACAAGATTTTACTGAGACCTTTGTGCTGTTACAATAAGCATCATAACATCATTACATCTTTCTGTCCCCCTCTCTCCTTAAATATTGGCTCTTCACAAATTGTATGATTAGATTAGATTTGATGCTATAATGCGTTTTTTTTCTAAACAGCAGTAGCTCGGATGTTTCCGCAGCGACCTTGGGCTACTCTTGTGCCAACAATTCTGTCGCATGAGGCTCTGGACAAACTGTTAACCCCGACAGTAGGCACATCAAGTGGAAGCGGTGGAATGCAGTGCTCTCCGCTGGAACGATTTCTCGGGTGCACCTTTCTTAAACGGCATATGTTGCGCATCGTCACTTCAGATGAAGCTGTAAGAAACGTTATAGTTTTTAAACGTGTCGGGTAGAGTTATGTTTTGCTTGTGTGGCTAATCTAACTGGTTGGTTATCTGGTTGACTGGCTGACTGTGTGTGAGATTCACTGTTTGGCTGGCTGATCAGTTGGCTGATTAATTGGCCAGTTGGCTGATTGACCAGTTTTTGGCTGATTAATTGCCCAGTTGGCTGATTGACCAGTTTTTGGCTGATTAATAGGCCAGTTGGCTGATTGACCAGTTTTTGGCTGATTAATTGGCCAGTTGGCTGATTGACCAGTTTTTGGCTGGTTGACTGGCCATTTGGCTGATTGACTGACCAGTTCTGTTGGCTGGTTGAATGACCAGTTGATTGGTTGGCTCATTCACTGGCCAGTGAGCTGATTGTCTAGCCATTTAGCTGGTTAATGGCCAGTTAGCTGATTGACTGACCAGGTAGATGATTGACCAGTTGGCTGGATTAACTGACTGAGCAGTTAGCTTATTGATTGACCGGTTGTTTGGGTGGTTGACTGGCCAGTTGCTGGTTGACAGACCAGTTGGCTGGTGGACTGACCATTTGGCTGATTATTTGGCCAGTTGGCTGATTGACTGAGAGGTTTGTTATTTGACTGCCTGGCTGGTTGGCTTCTTGTGGACTGATCAGATAGCAGAGAGACTAGATAGATGCGTTTTTGGTTGATTTTCTGGCTGCCTGACTAATCGGCGGAATGTATGACCCGCTGACGATTGACATGGCTTGGTTTTGTTGAACCATCTGTCAGTCTTTGCTTCCTGTATGTTTTCATTTGTTTGTGGCTTGTTTAATCAGAAGTCTGAATGGAGGACTTTGTAACCTATTGTTAGAGTTCTGTTGGCTCTGGCCATAAAACTGAATTCCATAAATTCCTAAAGTTGTTGAGGTGTCTCTTTCAGTGGAATTAATTAATCTTTTATGCTTGTTTAGATCACAAACATCCAGGTGAATAATGAGCCAGGTGTCGTGATGTTCAAGTTTTCCTGTGGTCTCCAGTGTCGAGTATTTCTCAATCCTACAACTCTACAGTCGTTGTGCCTCAAGGTTGCACTAGTACCAGGTAAGAACTGACCATGACGTCAATCACAGGTAAAAACTGATTAGAACACCTGTGGGCATGACAATCAGGGCAGCTAATCTGCTTGTGGATGCTGATTGATAGGTGATTACAACAGCTAAGCTGGAACAGATTACCAAAACTAATTTGGTGGAAGCTAATTACTCACTAAACCCTCCTTGTAGCAAACAGCCTCTCCCTCTCTGCTTTCTCTCCGTCTGTCTGTCTTGTGTATGTTGTTCTGTCTCTGTCTCTCATGTCTGTGTGTGTGTGTGTCTCTCTCTCCCTTCTTCCAGTTGCATTACATTATTATTATTTTCTGGACTTGGGAATCCCACAGACTGTGAAAGATTATATAAAGGTTCTGGAGTGCTGTTATTTCAGTTATGATTATTATTATTTATTATGTCTATAATTGTGATACTTAATAATTAGACTCCATATGTATTCTGTGCTGTAGAAGAGATTAGAAGCAGTAATTATGAACAATAATGAAGAGCAGATGCCATTAATTTTTATTCTAAGTTTTTATATCTTTAGTCAAGGTACAGAGCTTGTTGGGAATTGACTCATTTTTTATCATGATGTAATAATGGTAGTAGTTATAATAATAATGATAATAATAATAATAGTATTATTATCATTATTATTAGCACTTTTGCCTTGCCAGGTCCTGATGGAATTACCCATTTCAGATGCAATTTTTTGATCTCCCAACATTTTTTAAAATCCCGAGGAGCATAACTATCTCGAGTATCATAATACTAATAATAATTTTGAACCCCTGAGCCCAGTCAACACTTTGGGGTCAGATTTCATTCGTGAGGTTGGCCGCCATCTGTCAGTCATCATTGGTGACCCTTGTAAGGTAAACTTTCTCTCCCATTGTCTTTCTATCTGTGTCCAGCGCTCTAATGCTGTTGCATTCAAAGGGATTTTCCCAGACACTTCTGTGGACATGGCCTGATTTTCCAGACATTTCCTTTTACTCCTGGCTTAATTTTTAAAACCTGAGGGATTATACCTACTTCAGAAAAGAAATTATAATAATTAAATTAGGTTGCATATGTGGGATGTGATGGTGTAGTGGTATGGCCGGTGCCTCGTAACCAGAGGGTCGCAGGTTTGAATCTACCTCAAGCCACTGTGTAGTGACCTTCGACAAGTTGCTCACCCACAATTTGCAGGTTGATTGTCTATGAGAAGGCAAAGGGAAGCCACCTCACTCATTCCCGGGTGACATAAAGCCAGTGGGCTTGCCTTTGGGCAGAGAACTCATCATCATCAGGTTGCAGATATAGTGCATGTTGCGTTGCACCATAACACAAGGTTGAAGAAAAGGGCTTGGAGGTATACATCTAGTGTGGCAATTCGGAAAGTCCAGAAATGCAGCTGTAAGCTGTATACACTGATTACATGAATTAGAGTTTAAATGAAAGAAACAACTAGCGAAATCTAATCGAGTTGAAGAAATCTGACCAACTGAATTTCGTAACTGCTTAATTGTGAAAAAGAATATGTAAAAATCAGGTGCAGCATAAATTATATTAACAGTGGAATGGAAATGAAGTAGTGTAACTGATGTAAATGGTGCAACTTGTTTATGATGTGAACAGTGTAAACTAAATAATTAGTGTACTTTTTGTAATGTACATGCTGTGTGCTCATTGTAGCATAAATGAGGTAATATATATCTTGTATTATAAATAATTAGTACCAGGCATAACTGATGTAACGTAAGTGCATTCTTTGTTTTAGTTTAGTTTTGTTTTGGTGATTTTCAGAGGTGCAGAATCAGTGGGATTCTGAGGAACTGGCCATTCTCGAGAAGTTTTTTGAAATGAAGGTATGTCTGCTGAGCAAACTTTCACAATCTCCTGTTCTCTGCTTTTCACACTGACTCTTGTGTCTCACATCAAAACAGTGTTTGTCTCTCGGGCCATTTGCTGGACAAATTTGTGCTTTCTTTCAGTTCCTTCATGTTAGTCACTTGCAAATGCTGTACAATAACTACATTAAACGGGATGCAAAGGGCACGCTCAGAAAGGATAACAGTCCAGCTTACTATAAGTATGGCTGCCTATTAATGCAGCAGCACGTGAGACGGCTATTAACACCAGTGTAACGAAAACCAAACAGTTCAGGCAGAAACAGCATTAACTGAGATCAGATGCAGTTAATTACTAGATTGTGTTGCTTATGATGTTTAGGTTGACTGTGAACCATATAAGCCAAATGCGTTGCTGGCGTTTTCCTACATCCTGAAAGCTCCGACGCACATCCTCAAAGATTTCATCCAGATCATGCGAATGGAAATTGTGAGTGCACTTTAGCATTTTTGTATTGGTTCATGCATGCTAAGTAAGAATGAACCAAACATCAACTCAAACCTATCAGGCCTCCTCATGTCGTGGACCTTCGTTAAACGTCTTCCGCTGCATGTGTGTACTTTTGCATCTGACAAACATTTTCAGCCAACCTTCAGATATCAGTTAGATGGTCATGTGTGCAGCGCCTTTGTGAGGTACTCAAAATGTGCTATAGGCAGTGTTGTGATACATCATCGTTATCATCAACTCTTTTGTTGATTCCAAATGTAACAAGTGACATTTCACAGATAGTGTACAGTTAACCCGGATTCAAAAAGCTGAATCTGAAAGGACCAGAGTCCCACTTACTTAGGGTCGCCTATTAACACAGAGTAAAGTTAAATGGCAGTCAAAGTATAAGTTGAACCAAAGTGTAAATATGAATGACCTTGCCGATACAGTATCAGATGTGATGCATAAAGTTTTACAGCGAGAACACAAGCAAACTGAACTATGCTATGAACAAACCTTACATAAAAAGAAACCATACATAAAAAGAAACCATACATAAAAAGAATCCATACATAAAAAGAAACCATACATAAAAAGAAACCGTACATAAAAAGAAACCATACATAAAAAGAATCCATACATAAAAAGAAACCATACATAAAAAGAAACCGTACATAAAAAGAAACTGAAAATAAGCTATACACAAGTGTAATTGCTGAGAACTAAAAATGTAGCACTGTTCCATACACAGTGAAAACATAAGCACACTAAAACATGATATCCACAACCATACGTAAAAGGAAACTAAAAATAAACTACACAGAAGGCAATTTACACCATGAGAACTTAAAACAAGCAGAATACTACGTTGCATTCAATTAGCAGTCATGTGTTTGTTTAAATGATTTTGTATCTGCTTCAGAAATAGTTTCAGATTTGGTAAAGGACTGTTAGCTGACTGTTAGCTCATTCCAAACTGACTGACTGCATTTAATATTAAATAACCAGGTGTTAGTAAAAGCAAAACTGCCGTAGGAATTGCTTTGGAATGATGATCAGAAATGGTTAGAAAGTAACCAGCAAAAGCCGAGGGCAACATATTTAATGAGATCATAATTTGTACTGAGTAGAAAGTTCTTAGAGGACATTATTCAGTCATGTTCAGCTAATATGATCATTCATACTTAATGGGATCCTACATATTCAGTAGGTTGAGTGGGATATTGAGTTAATTCGTGTTTGGTGACTGAGATAATTCATGCTGAGCAGTCATTCAGGTACAGTTGAATCATGCATATACAATGACTGCATATTCAGTGGGATCAGTCATTCATTGCAGTCATGCATGTTTGGCAAAGTCATTCATATTCAGCATGAAGTCATACATATTCATTTGGATCATTCGCAAGGAGCTCAGATATTATGGAAACTCGGTGAGAACATACACATTCCATGTCTTGGTGGAGGTATTTTACATCAAATGCATTGGATCATCAATAATGATTACATTACCTCTGCAAATTCAAAATTTGCCTAATTTGCATTTATTTAACCACAACTGCATAGTTTTCTCATTGATTACCAATGACTTTAATTGTATGGTCTATTTTTGGTACTTTTATGGTATATTATTAGTTCTTCAGTTTGATTCTTTGTTTGGTGGGTGCATTTCCTTTCCTTTAAGATATGTTAAACATTTCCTGAAGTTCAATGTTGCCATCTGTATTGCTTGTTAACTGATGGCCCTAACTAAGTGGGATTATGGTCCCTGCTGGGTCTACTGTTTGCTACACATTAACCTTGTATTTTTGGGATCAATAAACAGAGATGAATATTACGTAAGTTCATGCATATTCAGTGAGATCAATCATGCATATGCAGCAGGGTCATTCATATTCAGCATGAGAGCATGCATATTCAGTAGGATCGTGTGTATTCTGTGTCAAGCACATTACATAAATTCATGCATATTTAATGACAGCACTAACCTGTGATTTCTTTATCTAACCCTATTATCGTGTTGTGCGTATGGCTGCAGATGCCGGATCGCAATCTCAAGTGGTCGGTTCAGTGGTGCATGCTGATTCCATTCGGCTTCAGCAACATCAGTCCTGTTGGATCAGTTGCCGTGACGGTCAACAGCCGAATTCTCTTCTTGGTCAGTAGTTTGGTTGGCAGTCACTGAAATGACATTTGCTCTTTTGGCGTTTCTGGATATTAAATGATTCTGAGAGGTCCTTAAAGGCGCTATGTTAAGTATCTCATTACTTACACACTAGTCGTACATACATATACACACATATGCATACACACAGTGCCTCACACATATACATACACTATAAATGGTTACATCATGGCTCATCTTGGATTTCTGAGGCACTATCATCACCAGACACTCGATGCTTCTTGCTGTGTTGGAAGTGAGTGCATCATTTGACACAGTGGATCGTAACAATCCTCTTACTCGACTTAGAACATCGTATGGTACAGTTGGTAAAACTATGGAGTGGCTTAACTCCTTCCTGGATGAGCAAATGACGATTCTGACTGTTGGATTGGAAAACTCGGTTTCGGCACCACTTCTGTTTAACGTTCTGCATGGCTCTGTTTTGGGGCCTCTTCTGTATGTGCTGTACACAGCCGATCTGACCCAGCTCATCATCGATCGAAATGATCTCAATCCTTTTAAGAGCCATTCTTAAGCAGGTGTGTTCATGTGATTTAGCTTCAGTTGACTCGGAATAACGTCGGCCTTCCCCCTCAGCAGCCGCCCTGCGATCCACAGTCGATCATCATTCCGATCCTTTACGACACAACGAACAACGTTACTTCGACACTCGAACAGAAGATGATGAGCATGACTGCGTCACCCGCCGTTGCACAGCTTCTCAAGACGTGCATGGAGTTCCAAGTCAAGCCGAACGAATGTTCAATTCTTCCCTGTGTTCGCGAATTGGTTACAAACCTCACCCTTTGAGGCCATCGAAACTACTGTGAAAATTATGTGGTGTGTCATTCGAACAGTGCTGTCATTAGACATGGATGCTGTACATCTATAAAGGTAATTGGAAGGCGCTATATAAATTTTTAGTTACTCTGCATTATGTTGTCACAAAGGTGTTAAGAACTGAGTGAATCAAATGCATATTGTAGTGGGAACTAGTTCATCAACTGTGCAATGGCTTCTGGCCATTTTTCACATGAAATTCTAAATTTATTGAATATAACACAAATTGCTGTTATTTAGCTGGCATTAGTATGCAATACGATGGTCTTCTTGGTTGTGTGCTTGGTCTGTAATCTGATGATTGTGGGTTTGAGCCTGCAAAGCAGACTCCGTGTAATGGTCTTGGACAAGTTGTTTGTGCACACTTGTCTGTGTTACCAAGCAATAGAATTTAGTTTGGGTTTAAGCTAAGAAGTAAACGGTAAGTCCTGCGATGAACTGACCCTGTGTCCAGGACCTTGAGATTTGTCCATTGCTGGTTTATGTGCTAAAGAGCACGAAATGAGCGCATCCCCTACGTTCCACTGTGGTACATGAGAGGTTTACTTTATTACTTTGTCCTTGTGTTTTCTCTTATTACTTGATTTTGTGCAACTAGAATCTTGTAGCATTGTATTTTCTGGTTACCAATTTGAGATGCATTCAGTTTGTGTAAGCATTTGTGACAAGTTTTGTTAAGTGAAACTGTAGTTACTCAGTTTTCGATTGCCTGCAAATTTTAAATCCCAGTTACCTATTGTATGCAAGAGGTTAAGCGTGTCTTCCCCCGTTGTCATCTATGTTTGTAAGTACTCCAGAAGCTCATAACACTGAATTTGGGAGCTATTCCAAGAACTTGGCTAAACTCTTGTTTGCAGTTTGTTTTCAAATGCTCTGGCACAAGGCATACTTGACACGAGTTCTATTTTATGGCTAAAGGACTAGGGACTTTTAGTTGCAGTCGAGCAGTATGTATATGTGTATGTATACACTGTGTCCGGAAAAATTCCAAGGTTTTACGGTAAATATGAAAATAATTAGTAAACATTAATCGATTTTTAAAATTCCAAAAACAGTTCAATCCTGAAATATTATTTGCACTATAATTGTTGTTTTGGCGTAAAAATTTTATAACAATTTTGTCTTCCTTGCTGAACGCCATTTTTCTAGCAGCTTTCTTTACAAAATATAAAATTCAAATACGTCACTGTGACGTAATTTTAAACGGGGGCCGTTAATAAATTACAAAGAATTTTGTTGGTAATTATGTACGGATCAAAAAGGTTTTTAAATTTTTAAATTGATTATTATCTACTATAGTTTTTTTCATTCATATTTTAGAGCCTTGGAATTTTTCCGGACACAGTGTATATACTGGAAATATTTCAGCTTACACATATTTCAGTATACACATGTAGTTCTAGCAGACAGGGACCTACTTCTCTGAACTGCAGTTTTTAAACTAAATCTAAAATTAGATATTTGCTCCAGAAACAAGAGATCACATTGTATAAACCGTTAATTATTAACCCTACTGAATCCAAAGTTTCCTACTCATAAAAATGGCTGAGAAATTGCTCATCTTTTACAATTATAACAAAGCCAACATATCAACCAGTAAATCACTGTTAGTGTAGATAATTCAAAAGGGAACAACAAAAGTAAAAAATCCCCAACGTAGAATTCGTTCAGTCCGCTGCCAACTGATTGAATTCGAAAGTTTTTCAGTCACCAGGAAATCGCTTGGATGACAGTTTCTACTTTTTCCTATTCCACAGGAACTTGTCGCGATTTCTATTCGCTTCTTCTGCAGCATCTTCATAGGTCTTTCGACCACCACTAGCTTTCAGCTGCTGCCATATTGCCTCAGCAGGGCCTTCAAGCCTTTAATTAACATTAAAACCCTTTGCAGCATGAACATAACAGTAACATAACAGTTTCAATCCGATGTTCCAAGTTACAGGCAAAACAAAGATTTGCCAAGAAGTAGAATGTCCAACTTTTTTGTTACAGTAATTTTACAGCAGAATGAACGTTTAATCATTGTAAAACTTGCAGTCAACAGCGAGTTACAAAGTTTATCTGTTTAAAAGTTTTAAATTCACTTGTTTTTGGCCACCTTTCCAGGATATTCAGATGCTTCTTCATCATAGAATTGTCTGCGTTCCTCTGGCATGCTTCGCCACACTTCCCCAAGAAGGCCCATGATGTACCCAAAGTTTGGTTCAGTCTCTTCAGGACAGTGCATCAGCACAAAAAGCTTGAAACAGCCTAACTGACACTTAAAGAATGACAAGCTGCTTGCAGTTCTCAGAGATGCTGAGTGTTCATAAAAGTGATTTTTTTCCAGTTTCACATATTTAATTGAGTAACTCAACTTACTGATGTCAAAGATTAACTCAGATAAACAGCAAAATTGTATTCACAGAAAAGAAACCTCTTACAGTGCATTAAAGTCCACTGTGATCAGCTTACTGTTCAGAGGTCCAACAAAGTCAATTTTTACAGCCATATGCAGTTTGTTACATTCCAATTTATAAATAGCATTTAGCTTAGGATGGAGCATCTTTGAGAGGCTTTGACATGCAGTGCGTTATCTCTGGATAAGTACCTACATACACACCTATAAAATTAGAACATTAACAGGTAACTAATTCTGCTGTCAAGCCTCAAGTGATAAGGCAAAAAATGTAGGAACTTTTCTTGTTCGTTTTGCTTAATCATTTAATTGCCTTTTGTTTGTCAATATCCTCCTGCATTTGCATCAGTTTGTCCTTTTGCATATTCATAACAGCACTCAGTTCTTTATGATTGGATTCTAGATTTTGCTCCCCTGTTTTATTGACTTGTACCAAGAAAATTATCATCTGCTGTTAACAGTTTGTGCAGCACAAAATTAGTAACTTACATGTTGCTGATTGCCGTCATCCTTTCTCGATGGGTTGACCCCAAGGACACATCTTGCAGATTCTCTTTCAGAAACATTGTCCAGCCTGAGTACCTTCGTTTATGCCCATCCAGCTCAGTTCCCGATTTTGAGGGCATTGGTGTCTGCACTCCATAAGTCCTTGTTTGAGGAGCCATCCTGTTCAGAACTGAAAACTGTAATAACATTTTTTAATGATGTCAGTTTTGAAGCTGGACTAAATTGGGGTTCGTGTTCCCAACTGCGTTATGTCAGAATTCTTTAATGAAGCATGTTTTCCGGTTTATGTGTGTATGAATGAATGATTGCATGGATGTAGGAATGTATGAATGAATGAATGAATTTTTGTATGTATGTATTTGCATTAGAAACTTGTTATAACAAAGTCTTGGAGCCGTATCAAGACCCAAGGCTGAGTTGTACTGAGGTCATTTTCTAAACCAAACCAACTTTGGGATCCATTTTCCGACCGCGTTATATAAGAATTCTTCTTATAACTAAGCATATTATAACAAGACCCCAGTGTATTTACTCTGGGAAATTGACCTCTCAGTTCAGTATGACTTTATAAAGTTCAAGATACTGAGACTGTTCGGTGGCCACATGTCTGGCTCGATGAAGTTAACATTCTCCTGACGAAGAAAGTTGATCGTATTTCTGGCTGTGTGAGATGGAGCTCCGTCTTGCTGTAATGTCCAGTTATGGCGACCACATGTCGCTTGAATTACAGGCAGCAAACCTTGTCTCAGAACATGTTCACAATAGTATTCACTGTTTACTTTGGCGCCTGGTTCAACGAACACAATACTAGTTTTCCCCATTCGAGACACACCAACTGATACCATGATACGGCGGCTGAAATGGTCACGTTCTCGTATAAGTCGACTTTCCTGAACTTGCATTTTCTTTGTTTCAACGGAATAAACACGGTCATTTTGAGAATTAACTGGAGTGGCAACGGTGAATGTCTTTTTGTCATTGTAAAACTTGCAGTCAACAGCGAGTTACAAAGTTTATCTGTTTAAAAGTTTTAAATTCACTTGTTTTTGGCCACCTTTCCAGGATATTCAGATGCTTCTTCATCATAGAATTGTCTGCGTTCCTCTGGCATGCTTCGCCACACTTCCCCAAGAAGGCCCATGATGTACCCAAAGTTTGGTTCAGTCTCTTCAGGACAGTGCATCAGCACAAAAAGCTTGAAACAGCCTAACTGACACTTAAAGAATGACAAGCTGCTTGCAGTTCTCAGAGATGCTGAGTGTTCATAAAAGTGATTTTTTTCCAGTTTCACATATTTAATTGAGTAACTCAACTTACTGATGTCAAAGATTAACTCAGATAAACAGCAAAATTGTATTCACAGAAAAGAAACCTCTTACAGTGCATTAAAGTCCACTGTGATCAGCTTACTGTTCAGAGGTCCAACAAAGTCAATTTTTACAGCCATATGCAGTTTGTTACATTCCAATTTATAAATAGCATTTAGCTTAGGATGGAGCATCTTTGAGAGGCTTTGACATGCAGTGCGTTATCTCTGGATAAGTACCTACATACACACCTATAAAATTAGAACATTAACAGGTAACTAATTCTGCTGTCAAGCCTCAAGTGATAAGGCAAAAAATGTAGGAACTTTTCTTGTTCGTTTTGCTTAATCATTTAATTGCCTTTTGTTTGTCAATATCCTCCTGCATTTGCATCAGTTTGTCCTTTTGCATATTCATAACAGCACTCAGTTCTTTATGATTGGATTCTAGATTTTGCTCCCCTGTTTTATTGACTTGTACCAAGAAAATTATCATCTGCTGTTAACAGTTTGTGCAGCACAAAATTAGTAACTTACATGTTGCTGATTGCCGTCATCCTTTCTCGATGGGTTGACCCCAAGGACACATCTTGCAGATTCTCTTTCAGAAACATTGTCCAGCCTGAGTACCTTCGTTTATGCCCATCCAGCTCAGTTCCCGATTTTGAGGGCATTGGTGTCTGCACTCCATAAGTCCTTGTTTGAGGAGCCATCCTGTTCAGAACTGAAAACTGTAATAACATTTTTTAATGATGTCAGTTTTGAAGCTGGACTAAATTGGGGTTCGTGTTCCCAACTGCGTTATGTCAGAATTCTTTAATGAAGCATGTTTTCCGGTTTATGTGTGTATGAATGAATGATTGCATGGATGTAGGAATGTATGAATGAATGAATGAATTTTTGTATGTATGTATTTGCATTAGAAACTTGTTATAACAAAGTCTTGGAGCCGTATCAAGACCCAAGGCTGAGTTGTACTGAGGTCATTTTCTAAACCAAACCAACTTTGGGATCCATTTTCCGACCGCGTTATATAAGAATTCTTCTTATAACTAAGCATATTATAACAAGACCCCAGTGTATTTACTCTGGGAAATTGACCTCTCAGTTCAGTATGACTTTATAAAGTTCAAGATACTGAGACTGTTCGGTGGCCACATGTCTGGCTCGATGAAGTTAACATTCTCCTGACGAAGAAAGTTGATCGTATTTCTGGCTGTGTGAGATGGAGCTCCGTCTTGCTGTAATGTCCAGTTATGGCGACCACATGTCGCTTGAATTACAGGCAGCAAACCTTGTCTCAGAACATGTTCACAATAGTATTCACTGTTTACTTTGGCGCCTGGTTCAACGAACACAATACTAGTTTTCCCCATTCGAGACACACCAACTGATACCATGATACGGCGGCTGAAATGGTCACGTTCTCGTATAAGTCGACTTTCCTGAACTTGCATTTTCTTTGTTTCAACGGAATAAACACGGTCATTTTGAGAATTAACTGGAGTGGCAACGGTGAATGTCTTTTTGTCATTGTAAAACTTGCAGTCAACAGCGAGTTACAAAGTTTATCTGTTTAAAAGTTTTAAATTCACTTGTTTTTGGCCACCTTTCCAGGATATTCAGATGCTTCTTCATCATAGAATTGTCTGCGTTCCTCTGGCATGCTTCGCCACACTTCCCCAAGAAGGCCCATGATGTACCCAAAGTTTGGTTCAGTCTCTTCAGGACAGTGCATCAGCACAAAAAGCTTGAAACAGCCTAACTGACACTTAAAGAATGACAAGCTGCTTGCAGTTCTCAGAGATGCTGAGTGTTCATAAAAGTGATTTTTTTCCAGTTTCACATATTTAATTGAGTAACTCAACTTACTGATGTCAAAGATTAACTCAGATAAACAGCAAAATTGTATTCACAGAAAAGAAACCTCTTACAGTGCATTAAAGTCCACTGTGATCAGCTTACTGTTCAGAGGTCCAACAAAGTCAATTTTTACAGCCATATGCAGTTTGTTACATTCCAATTTATAAATAGCATTTAGCTTAGGATGGAGCATCTTTGAGAGGCTTTGACATGCAGTGCGTTATCTCTGGATAAGTACCTACATACACACCTATAAAATTAGAACATTAACAGGTAACTAATTCTGCTGTCAAGCCTCAAGTGATAAGGCAAAAAATGTAGGAACTTTTCTTGTTCGTTTTGCTTAATCATTTAATTGCCTTTTGTTTGTCAATATCCTCCTGCATTTGCATCAGTTTGTCCTTTTGCATATTCATAACAGCACTCAGTTCTTTATGATTGGATTCTAGATTTTGCTCCCCTGTTTTATTGACTTGTACCAAGAAAATTATCATCTGCTGTTAACAGTTTGTGCAGCACAAAATTAGTAACTTACATGTTGCTGATTGCCGTCATCCTTTCTCGATGGGTTGACCCCAAGGACACATCTTGCAGATTCTCTTTCAGAAACATTGTCCAGCCTGAGTACCTTCGTTTATGCCCATCCAGCTCAGTTCCCGATTTTGAGGGCATTGGTGTCTGCACTCCATAAGTCCTTGTTTGAGGAGCCATCCTGTTCAGAACTGAAACTGTAATAACATTTTTTAATGATGTCAGTTTTGAAGCTGGACTAAATTGGGGTTCGTGTTCCCAACTGCGTTATGTCAGAATTCTTTAATGAAGCATGTTTTCCGGTTTATGTGTGTATGAATGAATGATTGCCTGGATGTAGGAATGTAGGAATGAATGAATGAATTTTTGTATGCATGTATTTGCATTAGAAACTTGTTATAACAAAGTCTTGGAGCCGTATCAAGACCCAAGGCTGAGTTGTACTGAGGTCATTTTCTAAACCAAACCAACTTTGGGATCCATTTTCCGACCGCGTTATATAAGAATTCTTCTTATAACTAAGCATATTATAACAAGACCCCAGTGTATTTACTCTGGGAAATTGACCTCTCAGTTCAGTATGACTTTATAAAGTTCAAGATACTGAGATTAACCGTTGTAAAGAATTTCAGTTGATGATTGGTGTTGTTTGTCCTGGCGTGGTGTAATTCCAAATCAGCGTTTGTTTATTTTCAGTTTTTGGGGGGAACTTTGGAATGGAATGATCAAAAAAGTGTTCAAGATCTAATTCGAGCCAACATATTGGATTCTTCAAAATAGTCATTGAAGAACATTGATCAAAATCTGAATTGAACCAAACTTTTTTTAATTTGCTCCACTTGTTCAGAACAAAATGCTCAGAATGTAAATTGAAGCCTAACTAATTTCTGATGTTTTACCTTTGGAACCAATTCATTAGAACAAAATACATGGAATAAATTAGTGGTGCTCAGTCGTAATTGCTCATTTATATAGCGCCTGTACTAAAGGCACTTTACAAAAGAGGCATTCCCAACTCGGCAGTGCAAAACTGACTGAATACAATGGTTTTCAACAGCTAGGAGAATAGAGGCCATTAATGGCTCTGGTCTTGACAAAGTCATGGGAGCCCAAAAAACTGATTTATGTCGTGAATCTGTGGGGATCAAATTCAGCCATTGAATTCCTGTCTGTCTGTCTGTCTATGTCTGTCTGTCTGGGTGTTTGTCTTGTCTGTCTCAGTTTCTGTGCAGTTGATGTCTGGGTCTGTCTTCTGGTATGTGTCTGTCTGTACCTGTCTTTCTGATTCTCTGTCTGTCTGATTCTCTGTCTGTCTTCCGGTGCCTGCTTGCATGACTTTGACCAAATGAAAAGATCGATGACTGATGCCCAGTTGATCTCTGATCAGGTGATCTAAGGACACTTACCTGTATCGGTTGTTGGGCCGACGATTATAATCATCGGCCTTTTATGAATCACTTCCACCCGCCGCCTCTACCATGGCCTACCATCAACACACACATGCACGGTTTCAATGTTCAAACCCAGACGGATAGATACAAGAAGACAATCAAACAGAAACAGATAGGTACAAGAAGACAATCAGACAGAAACAGACTGACCGGCAGACAGATAGGTAAACAGACAGGCAGACAAACAATTACACATAGACGGGTCGACAAACGTGGATCAGTAGCCTACAAATCCCTACATTAAATTCTTCATTGGGTTGATTGCGTGTTGCTAAGTCCCACTTAATCCTTGCCCAGAGCGCATATTCGGTTTCCTGACCTGGTCCCTCTTTTCCACTCGCTCACGTCCTTCCTCCCATCTGTCCGTCTGTCTGTCTGTCTGTCTGTCTGTCTGTCTGTCTGTCTGTCTGTCTGTCTGTCTGTCCAAATTAGCTCCGCCCAGTTCACACTGCATTTTTAATGGGGACAATTTATAATATCATCAGTATCATCACGAGTAGCGAGATACATCTAACGTGCTTCACGTTGTCACTTGTCGGTGCAAGTGTTAAGATTTAAAACATGAATTGAAATACGATCTGAAGGTATGAAATTTACTGTACAGGCTCATTCTTGACAACACAGACATATATAAATATATATATAATCCCTGTAATACATGTTACAGGTCGCTGTATCATATATATATTTCATTTGTCACAAAATGGTCTGATGTGACCTTGCCTCAAGTAAGATTCCGGTAAGCACAGGTTTTGTTTAGTGTAACGTAAATGTAAATCTCCGAAATTTCTCGGCGTCACACAAAAGGAGCGTCAGGGAGACCGGCGTTACACGGGCTCTATATCAATTCAAGTCCGCAGGAGCCATGTTAGTGTAACCGGGTCTTAAGTTTAAGAGGTGTGGAGTGAGCAAAGCGTTTGGGAGTTACAATACAACTGTAATTTGATAGTGTCCTCCTTACAAAGTTCCTAAGTGTAGACCCCTACGTTGAAACCTGCACAGCAAATTTTAAGAACCATCAACAGACTGGACGAGGTAATGGAATGGAAACGGGGGGGGGGGACTAGGCTATCAGGATGACCACCACCATCCATGTTCTCAAACACAGCCCATCCTAATAGCTTCTCTCCCTCTTCTCTCTCTGGTATTTTGAAACCGGACTTGGTTCTTGGCATCTTTGGACAACCTCACTGACTAGACGCCGCTCTCGTGAATAAGCTGGTGCCTGTCACTTAGCTTTTAAGTAGCGCTTTAGAAATTTCGAGTTTACGATTGCGTTTACGATTGTAGTTTGGTCCACGTGACAAGGCTCACGAGGTGTAGCAGGAGACCAAATTCACGAACGCTTAATATTTTATTCATTCTGAAACAACCCCAACATCTGCTTAAAGAAAAGCTGAGGAGTCAGCGAGTCTTGCCCAGCGTGGCCGATCGTAGTCGTGTCGCTTTGAGTCACTTCGCTTCACTACGAGTCGCCACGAGTCGCTTCACTTAGAGTCGCTGGAGTTCTGTTAGGGTCGCTTCAGATGTCGCTTCAGATGGCATATATTATGGCTGTCGCTTCTGCGTGTATCGGTGTACTTTGAGTCGCTTCGCTTCCTATTATGTCGGCGACCACGGAACCGGTTGCGAAGGGCCGGTATCCGTCGTCGGCAACGATGAGTTATCGGTAGGCCTACACCGGGTAGGCCGGTAGACCATTCGGTATACCCGTAAACTTTAGACTGGGTAGACGATGAGTTATCGGTACACCCGGTAGACGGGTCACGAAGTGCACGGTATGGAGTGTTAGAATACACGAAGGGAGGGGCAAACTGCCACAATAACTGAATATTTTGAGATTTTAATGAGGAAAATCATAGCCTTGAAAACTCAGCCACTGCCGTAGTTGGGTGGTGCCAGTTCCAAGCCTGGACAAAAGAGGAGGGCGACACTACTCGTCTTCGTTAAGACACAGCGTCGCTTTTAAAAACAAAATATACACACTCATAGATAGGAAGATGAAATGTGAATTAAGTTATAAACAGAAGTTGCTTTTATTAATGAGAATACGTGTTGCGGAACTCATTTTCACAGTAGTACAATATAGGACAATGTACATGGCCGTACATAACGCTATTTATATCAATTATATTCAGAAATCAGCCGATCTATCGATGACTACAAGAGGGTCCAAGTCCAATCAGAATAGGCGAACGTTGTTTCTTTTCAGGGGGATGAATTATTGTAAATACTGCAGTGAAGGTAGTCAGCTAATCAGTGGGTACAGCTTTTTACGACCTGTGTTCTTGCAACGAGTTTCATAGTTACATTAAAGCTTAGCTAATAAGAGAATTAAAGATTAGAAATTAGTTCGGAAAATTGGGAAATTAATTATGAAAAATTGGAAAAATTGTTAAGAGAAATGCGAAAATTAATCAATTTTAAGGCAGTCTAAATTAATTCAAAACAACTGAAAATTAATTTTAGAAAATGTTGGAAATAAATTTCAGAAGAAAAGTTGAAAATAAATTCAGAAAAATAAGGAAAATTGAAAAATTAATTTCGTAAAATGGAGCTGCACCGAATCTGCACAGCTGGTTGCCAAGCAACACCCGTCTCCTCCCCATCCGAAATTGACCGAGTTTAAATCCAGTTTTTAAAATTTTTTACCCGACGTTTTTAAAAATTTTTACCCGACAATAACAGATGGTAGTTAAAATCGTTGAAGGACAAGGCATTATATAAGCATCCAGGTGCATACATATATCCATACATACAGTCATACATACATTCACACATACATACATTCATACCTACATTCATTCATAAATACATTCATGCATACATACATTCATACATACATACATGCATTCATACAAACATGCATACATACATGCATGCATTCATACATGCATAAATGCATACATTCATTCATAAATACGTACATACATACACACATTCATACATACATGCATACATACATACATGCATGCATAAGAGGTTAGATTATCAGGGCCTGGATTACCGACAGGTAAGCCGATGATAAGCTAATCTGACGAGCTGATTGACGTATGAATGGTGCCACGCCTGCTATTGAGTCTGCTATAGGGGGATTGTGTTCCTAATCTATTTTCCAACTAGGGCTGCGATCGATTGGCGAGAATCCGAAACAGGAAACATGGATCGAAGAAAAATATTGGTACACACCATGTTAGCCCTGCTTCATGCTTATCTGAAAGATTCTAAATATAGGCTGCGCTATATCAATATGCCAAAAGCATACATGTACATTACATGCCCGCACACATAATACATACATAGATACACACACACATAGATACCTACAATCCAAATACATATATACGTAATACATACATGCATGCACCCATACATACGCACGTCAGTACTTACACATACATTCATACATGAGTACTCACGCATGTATGAACATCAAAATGTTCATTCAGATGTATATTTGACTGTATGTTTGGATTATATTTCGCTGTATATGTACACCTATGCGTATACATTCGCACATTTGTACATTCGTGCATTTGTACATTCGTGCATTTGTACATTCGTGCATTTATGTGTACACACTGAACGTACTGTATATAATTATGTACCTATGTGCAACATGTACAATGAAACGCGCAGCCAAATATTCAACCGAATGCACAGTAAAACAAGCCATGGGCTTTTTAAAACGGAAAAAAAACGTTAATGGAAATTACTGTAGGCCTACTTTGCCCTTTCCTCTCTCTGTCCCTTCCTCCCCTCTCCATCCCTTCTCTCTCTCTCTCCCACCCTCCGCTGTAATCGCCTTAAACGGTTGAGACTTGAATGACGTCGTATTTCGGCGTATTGTAAATGTAAATCTCCAAATATCTCAGCGCCACACAAAAGACGCGGCAGTTAAACAGCGTGTCACCGGTGTTGTATCAAACCAAACCCGCAAGATAAAGGTTGTATGGATAGTTTTGGTGTCACGTCAGAATCTGGGGATATCAAGCCAAGTAAACAGCATGGTACTACAGCAGAAATCGTTGTTGCTAGCTGTCGTAAAACGGTATAAGAGCAGGAGCAGGATAGGGTAGCTTGTATAGTTCGGTATTCAGTCTTCAGTGGAAAGCCGCAGAGGACGAGCGCTTGGATTGACAGGCGAAAGGGGAGATAGCGAACTGGCGGAGGTCTTGCGGGAATTCGTTCCGAAGAGCTCGTGCTGAGTAGAATAAGTAGAGTTGGCAGAATATGAGAGAGGAGGAGACTGGAGGCCGAGACAGAGAAAGCGAGAGAGAGAGAGAGAGAGACAGAGAGAGAGAGAGACAGAGAGAGAGAGAGAGAGAGAGAGAGAGAGAGAGAGAGAGAGAGAGAGAGAGAGAGAGAGAGAGAGAGAGAGAGAGAAAGAGAGCGAGAGAGAGAGAGAGAGAGAGAGAGAGAGAGAGAGAGAGAGAGAGAGAGAGAGAGAGAGAGTTGCAGCAGTCAAGTTTGGAGTGAACAAACTTGTTCTATTTAAAGCAATTAAACTAATAATAACAGACCGAGGCAGATAGAGAAAGACAGAGGCAGAGAGACATACGGAAAAACAGAGACAGAGGCATACAGCTTCAAAGACAAACATACAGACAGAAAGGCAGACAAACATAAACAGAAACAGACAGACAAGTCACAGGATATGAACAGAGGCATACAAGCAGACATGAACAGAGGCATACAGATGTAAGACAAAGGTTCGTCGGAACACCGTTATTGACAAGCCGTGCTCGATCGAGCGCTCGCTGCCGATCAGGCGCTCTGACGGACTGACGGACGGACACCCGTCAAACAGCCAGCCAGCCAGCCTAGCTACCCGACCGGCCGGCTTCCAGGCGACCGTTGGCAAATAACATGCTAGACTGTGACAACAGCTAATGAACGGGCGACCACAGCCACAGCTGCAGATGGTACACCTGAGCCACCGCTACTGCTGTTAGCAGTGGGCAGAGACATAGGACTTTGATCAGTTGGTGACAAAACTGTCTTACCTGAGAACGAGGTGTGCTAACGTGCTAACGAGGAATTCATTTCTAGGCGGCTGTTTTCGTGTAGATTTTTTTCAGTTTTTATAATCGCAGGAGGATTTTAGCGCTGAAGAGAATTTCTACGGTTTGCAGAGGACGAATGTTGATGGTGTCTGCGTGACTTCCGACGCAGCGCAGTAAGTTCAAATTTCGAAGTCGAAACAATTGGAATTTTTCGAATATTTGACGGTGACTTATTTCGTGTCGTGTGGAAAGGGAAGTCTCATTCTGTTTGGTCGGACTAAGCCTTGGATGGACTGGATTGCGAATCGGTTTTCGAGTGCCGTCGATTGACTCTTAGTGCTTTATTATAATTGCGCATTAAAAATGTTAAGATTAGATTAAATTACACTAGGTTAGGAGTTTCTGCTCGATGAGTCATTTCGAGAGAGGGATGCGGTTTCTAGGGTTCGGTGATATTACCCAAGGGTTCCCGACACTCTGGGATGTTCTCACAATTTGTAATTGTAAATTTATATAGCACTGCTTCAAGAGAAAATAATCAGAGGCACTGTCTGTGCTAGACTAAGCGTTGTTGTGACAAGGATCAATAGATTTTGATCATTTTGCTCTGGACATTTGCGTCCAGAGTTACAAAATCCAACATAAGTTTGGCTTCGATGTAGATTTTGATTCTTTTGTTATGATCATTTGATGCCAAAGTTAAAAAATTCTAAGTTAGATATAAAAATAAAGCTCTCATGTTTAGTAGTGAAACATAGAAGAGTCACTCATTTCATTTCCTTAGACCCTTTTACGGGCATTGGACGAATCCGAAGTTCCTCTACAGAGGACCAGTACTTCACAAGAATTGCTGCTTACGTCCCAACTCGTGACGGTACCAGCTTCTGCTTGGTGACAGAGGCAAGCTTGCGCAAACAACTTGTTTAAGGTCGTTACATGGAATTCATTCTGCAAGCTTGAACCCACAATCATTGGGTCACAGACAAAGCGGGCCACCGATAGACCACCAATTGTTACTCTGAGCACGGCTTTTGAAGAGGTTATGAATGGAATTCTTGGAAGGTCTTTTTGCCTCAGGCAGCTGACATTGTTTTCTTGGTGTAGGCGGGAGGGTGAGTCAGGGAACGTAACCAGCGTGAAACTAACAATGGCAGGGCACAATTCGTAGGGCTTACTGACAGGATGCATTGACGTCTGGTTTGATGCATGTATGTATGTATGAGTATGTATGAGGACTCATAATATATGCCTGTAGCACATTTAAAGTATATCACAGAAGTATTGAATACGTACATGCAAATATACATACATACATACATATATACATGCATACATATACATCAAGTACATTATGTAGCATTTTTTAAAATCCACACATACAGTTTGGTCTTCTCAGTCAGGATAGGAATAAACTACAAGGTTAGATATGCATGTATCTACATGTATGTATGTATGTGTCTGTGTGTGTACCTATGTATATATGTACGTATGCACGTATGGCCAGTTCATAAGAGGTGCTAATAAACGCCTAAGTACATATGTGTGTACGTACATACGTACATAGGTACATACATACATAGGTACATACATAGATACCTACATACATAGATACATGCATGCGTACATATATACATACATACATCCAGGAAGCTTATTCCCAAATTGTGGAATAGCCACGGAAAAGTCTTTCACCAGATTTCTGGAATGAAGTCAGAACAGATAGGGCTAAGCTTAGCCACAGCCTGTGAGTTCAGTAAGGCATTCATATGCTGAATTTTTGGGACTGACTTATGTCAGGCTGCAGCCTGAATAGAATTCTTGTGAATAGGTATTGTTGCGGTCGTGGCCCACTTTATGTGGGGGTGGCAAGTTAGGAGTGTTGTTTACCTGTGACCCCCTGCTGAGTTTCACATTCAGTTCAATTTATTGAATAAATACAGTATATACATACGTATATACATTTTAATATATGAGTAAGTATGCATATTGTATATCCATACATACATGAATACATTTTAATATACGAGTAAATATGCATACAGATATATGACATACAGATATGTGACGCAGGGTGCTGTGTAGAAGGAAAAGTATATAGGCCAAATAATGTGTGTAGTATACAAGTATGGTTTATTAGATACTTTCAGCCCAAGTACAGATTTGAGACGTATGAAGAAGTTTACATGTAGATGTTGACAGCTTAAGAATTCGGCCTTGTAACGAGTTCAGACCTACGGGATTCGGATTCGTGGTGATCGAATAGGCGAGGGGGGTGACTAGAAAGAGGGGTGCCTGAGTTGATGCCTAACGACTGTCAGCTGCAAATGTTTACATCAGGAATTCTTTGCCTTAATTAGAGTGCTGTCTACTGTTGGTACGGAGGGACTCGGTGCTTTAGGGGCTCAGGATAATCTAAACAGGTTGGAGTTTGCCTTTCTGTTTGGGTAATGACAAATTAACACAGACGAAAA
This sequence comes from Norana najaformis, assembly GCA_964023275.1. Taxonomy (NCBI): domain Eukaryota; kingdom Metazoa; phylum Annelida; class Clitellata; order Crassiclitellata; family Hormogastridae; genus Norana; species Norana najaformis. The sequence goes on along the minus strand of OZ029924.1, from coordinate 10,424,756 downwards.
TCAAGGGGTATTTTAGGGGTTTGCAGGTTCAATCCTCTCCTTTCCTAAACTCTTTCTGATCCTGCTGCAGCTTTATGTGGATTTCCATAACTTTTCTCAGATGCTGTACTAAATATTTGTCAGGTTACGGTCCTTGGAACTAGATTCTTTACAACAATATGCCACTTTTTATTGTGACCTTCCCAAGTAATTTCACAAAACTGTCCACAGTGAATGTATTTGACACTAGACAGTGTATGTCTGCGAGGGCTCAACCACACTAGTGACTGATCTCTACAGACATTACTTTCAAATGTGTAGTTTCCAGTCTTTAGTGATATCTTGTGGCTGCCTGGGCTTTGACGTCGACCTTACCTTACTTAACAGAGCCAGACACAATATTGTCGATTAGTAGTATACAGTGTATGACAACATAGTATGGCTGTCAAGGTCGTTGACGTTAACGTTACACTAATTTTTGTGAAGTCCATTTGTAATCACAACACTGTCGATTGGTAGTTTCTGTTTAATGACACTGTGTCATAATGACAATGATTAGCGTCACCCACCTTTTTATCCGGGTGTGGGACTGGCACCACCCACTTAAAGGTGGTTGGCAGAGTTACAGCAGTTGATGAATGTACAGTGAAGGTCAAAGGCATTGTAAAGGCTTATGCTGGGTTTTTCACTTTGTGTGAAGCTGGGTACATTAATGCAGCTCTTGAGAAGGCTTGCAGATGGTGAGTAGGTGGGAAGAACTTTACTGCAGAAGAGCTGGTTGCTTGAACACACTGAAAGCTCTTCTAGAAATCTTGTTTTCCTGGGCGCTTTCTACATCAGCTCTTGCCACCTCTTCGTGAGGACAAGTACGTGCTTTGCAGTGGAGAACACCCTTTCAATTTACCTATTGTCAAATCCAAACTGTATATAAACTGTGAATAGATATATCTTTAGTTATTATATTTAATCATGCCTGTCTGTCTTTTATATTTACCCATATTGTAATCTAGTTTAAGTATGTGAGTAACAGATCTATACAGTGTAATTCATGTGTGCATGTCATATGCTAATAAAGACTACTTACTTACTTACTAAAGAGAGCATTGCATTATCTAGTGTTTAACGACAACTTGTGGCTGCCAGGGCTGTTGATGTTGACCTTACCTTACCCCGTGATTTATTTTGTATTATAATTAAGAGTGCACATAATAATACGATTAACCTAATCTGTTTAAAATAGTGTCGAAAGTATCAGAATTACTTTGGAGGAAGTAAGACTGCTAAGATCCTCATCTGTCCTAATACTTTTTTGCCCTCCTGTCACCTCATTCTTAAAATTTGGAAATCGCTGCTCAACCATAGCTGCTCCACACCTCTGGAATAAAACTCCCACCAGAATTATGACAGTTATCTGACCCATCATACAAACTCACCAACACTTCACCTCTTGCAATTTCTGCGCTGGTCTTTCACTTAAAACTGAAAACATTACTCTTCCAAAAATCTTATCCTGATTCTTTCTCTTCCTTATCTCTCTCTCTCTCTCTCTCTCTGCTCCAATTTCAAATATATCCGCCGTGTCCGTCTGCCTGCCTGACTCCACCATCTTGACCTGGAACTGAACCCTTTCTGCCAATCGATTTTGTTTTGACTGAGCACCTGTGAATAAGCTGGTTCCCATAAAAATTGGCTTTTGCTGAGCACTGTAGAAATCTCGAGCATACGATTACAAGTACAATTAGCAGCTTAGCCACATTTCCTTTTTATCAAAGCGGACAAAGTACGATTAATAGTGAGATTTCTTATCTAAGTCCTGTGTGACAAAATACACCAGGCGTCTTATCTCCGATGCTATTTACTCAGGTTACTGAATGGATATCAGAAAGATAAGCACACCACAGAAGGAAGGCAGGAGCAAACGAAAGAACGAAGGAAGGACGTTACTTAAAGGATGTAAGGAGATAAAGACGTCACTGGAGGAATGAGCAAATGAAGGGAAAGAATGAAAAACAAAGGAAGGAAGAGAGGGAGGAAGAAAGGAAGAAATGATGGAAGGTACAAAAGAAGGATAGAAGGGAAGGAAGGAGTGAAGGAAAGAATGAAAGAAAGAATGAAGTAAGGCAGGAAGGCAAAAGAAGAGGCCACTTTAAAAGCCCTCCATCTCTTATCCTGAAGATTAAACAGAAAAGGTGAAAGGTCTGACCCTGTAGGTGAATCCAGATGAGCAGCCAAACAGGAAACAACCCCTCTTCCCCATACCCCACTCGCCCATATTCTCCCCATTTTAGCTGACTCATCTTTTTAACACAGCACCCTCCACTCGACACACCAGTCAACCCCCTCCAACTTAAAACACCTGAACAGATAGGTAGGCACTTTGAAAAGTTTACAACACTCATGTTGCTTGACCCCTATTCTCATATAATTAAGTTCAAACTTTATATAGCACTATTTGAATAGCCCTGTGTATGTGTGTATGTATATATGTATGTATGTATGTATGTATGATGTATGTATGTATGTATGTATGATGTATGTATGTATGATGTATGTATGTATGTATGATGTATGTGTGTAAGCATGTATGTGTGTAAGTATGTATGTGTGTGTATGTGTGTGTGTGTCTATATTTGTTTGTATTATCAGTGTATGTACACGGATAGTAAAGCACCTGTTACTACTTCCCAGAAGAACTGCCTATGCTAGTTTGCTTCCATTCTCAGTTCAAGATGTCCTTGTGTCAGCATGCTTATTCTCACGAGGCTGTCTTTCTGTCTTGTTGGACTGACCCTTGGAATTGACTGGATTGCGAATCTGTTTTAGAGTACCATCGATTGATGCCTAGTGTATTATTATAACGGGGCAATGGAATTATTATTTCAGCATTTATAAGCATCAGTTGATGGTGCTGAGCAATTATTGTGAGTGAAGGACTTGCCCAAGTTTGTTTATAGTAACTGCCTAACAGGAGGCTCAAATCCTTAGTCTCCGCATTACAAGACAAGCGTTCTATCCAATCAGAAGTTCTAAGATTAGATTAGACTACAGTATACACTGGGTTAGAATATAGATTAGGCTAATCTAATTAATATACTCTTGACTAGAATCTAGATTAGACTAGAATATGAATTAGAATATATATATTGGACTAAATTAAGTTAGCTCAGATTATAGATTAGACTACCTTCAGTCAGTGACCTCTGACCTTATTTGGGGTGGGCGGGGAGGAAAGGTCAGAGGTCGATTTGAAGTGTATTTAATTTAAAAATAGCCCCGATTGAGTTCCGATAATGTGTAGCATCTCGGTGTGCTGAACACGAATATAACCATAAAAATTTTTTATTGGCTCTCGTTTTGAAAATATTTCATATAGTTCATTTTTTATGTTTCACCATGTAAATTTATGCAGTAGGACTGCGACAATATCCTAAATAAGTCTAGAATGATGTAATATTCCACCTCATTGCATAATCCCATCATGGACACATCATGCACAGTTGATTACGTCATTTTCTGATGCAATGTAAAACTACACCCAGTCGGCTGCTGACGTAAGATGACGTCAGCAGCGTACTATATAAAGCGAGTCGGAACGGTTGAGCATTTACAAAATTACAGACTTTGTGCGAGACAGTTTAAGTTACTGTTTTATAAAACTATTATTACTTTATCCATTTAGATACAATACAGAACAGTAATGCCTCGGAAGTGCGTAAATACTGTGGACAACTTTTGTTACATTTGTGGGGAAGTGACATTTGCCAACCAGAAGGAAAGTATCACTTATCAAGTCAAGAAGGCATATCATGCTTACTTCGAATGCAAGGTTGGTGACCAAGACAAGCCAAGGGCCCCGCATATATGCTGTGCTACTTGTACAACACAGCTTTCACAGTGGTTGAATGGCAAAAGACCATCAATGCCGTTTGCAGTTCCCATGGTGTGGAGAGAGCAAAGCAACCACGTAGATGACTGTTACTTCTGCTTGGTTCCTCCTCTTTCCGGTGGAATAACGAAGCAAAAGAAGTCGACAATAGTCTACCCAAACATTCCGTCAGCATTGAGACCAGTTCCACATGGTGATGGACTTCCTATTCCAGAACCTCCAGCAGAATATATTTTCCTTGATTCATCTGATGAGGACAAGGGTGAGCCGACATGTTCTTCTCCTGGTCCGTCAGCGTGCAGTGATCCCGATTTTCACTGTGGTGCATCATCAACCCCACACAGAATAACACAGGAAGAACTAAATGACCTTGTTCGTGATTTAGACTTATCCAAAAACAAGGCAGAATTGCTAGGATCAAGACTCCAACAATGGAATCTTCTAGAAGAAGATGTCACAATTACTTCATATAGAAAGCGCCATCAGCAGTTGGAACCTTTCTTTATGAAGGAAGGTAATCTGGTATTCTGTTCCAATATTGACGACCTCATGAATGCCTTACAGATCACTCATGACCCACAAGAATGGAGACTCTTTGTAGACTCTTCAACACTGAGTCTTAAGGCTGTGCTTTTGCACAATGGAAACCGTCTTCCATCTATTCCATTAGCGCATGCTGTCCACATGAAAGAGACATACGATAACCTAAAACAGCTACTGCATTCCATTGACTATAACAGGTACAAATGGCACCTGTGTGGTGATTTGAAGGTAGTTGCCATTTTAATGGGACTGCAGCAAGGATATACAAAATATATGTGTTTCTTGTGTGAGTGGGATAGCCGAGCAAGAGAGCTGCACTACGTGCGGAAGGAATGGACTCCCAGACAAAACATGGCAGTTGGACAGAAGCTCTGGTCGAGTCTCACAAAATCCTACTACCACCCCTTCACATCAAACTAGGTTTGGTGAAGAACTTCGTGAAAGCCATGGACCGCACTTCGCCAGCTTTCCGATACCTGCATGAAAAATTCCCTCGACTCAGCGAAGCAAAGATTAAAGAGGGAGTTTTTGTGGGTCCTCAGATTAGAGAACTCTTCAAAGATGACCGCTTCAACAACTTGCTGGAGGGTGATGCGAAACAAGCATGGAATGCTTTTCGTCTAGTGTCTACAGACTTTCTGGGGAATGTTAGGGCAGAAAACTACAAGGAACTAGTAGAAGACATGCTCAAGCAGTACCAGAAATTTCGCTGCAATATGTCTCTGAAGATGCATTTCCTTCATTCCCATCTGGATTTCTTCCCTGACAACTGTGGTATGGTTAGTGACGAACATGGCGAACGTTTTCATCAAGATATCGCAACAATGGAGCAAAGGTACCAGGGAAAATGGTCCACTACAATGTTGGCTGACTACTGCTGGACACTCCGCAGAGATGCTCCCGAACAGCTGTACAAGAGACAGGCAAAAAAATCTAAGAACTAGTCTATGACCTGGTTTTTACAAATATTAACTGTAAGTGTATCACTATTGGCATGCATTGTGCGATATAAAATTACTTCATTTCAGATTACAAAAAAACTAGAGCCAATTCGGCATTTTCACTGTCATATTCGTGTTCAGCACATACAAATTGATAAGAACTGACTAATTTCATTTCAGTAACATGACTTTTGTAAAAATTTGTTGTCCAGTGTAATAATAATCGTCAGGTAGGCAGTCGGCGAAAGCGTAGCCTGGCTGTGGTCACCGTTGAAACGCACACCTGTGCCGTGGAGGAGGAACTGCTGTTTTTCGATTGATTCAGACGAGATGATGTCAGTATACAAGTGGACGGCATACGGTGCTGTTATTTAGGTTGAGTTATTTGAGTTGGAATTAGCACAGCTCTGCTGCGGATGAATTGGGGTTAGGAGTAGAGGGGAGTGGAAAGAAGTGGTGAGCAGAGGAGAGGAGAGAGCAGTGGTGTAACTTCAAATTTCGTGCATCCACACAGATTACTGACATGGGTCCAGTTTTTCAGGCTTTGAATGGTCCTCTCGTTTGTTCAAATTCTGATCCAGGTCCGGCAGTTGTGGTCCCGTAGTTTCACTAACGATTGAGGAGAGAGCAGAAGTGAGGAGAGGAAAGGAGAAAATTCACTACCAGCCGCTTTCAGAAAACCTTGTTCTCTTATTTCATTTCACAAACAATCGAAGACTTATCTTTTTCCAACTACCCACGACTGTGAGGTGAATTCATAGTCAGAGCTGTATAAGTATCTGAAAAATATTACTGCTGCTGCTATTAATAATAATAACAATTACAATTACAATAATAATAATAATAATAATAATAATAATGATGATAATAATAATAATAATAGTGCACAAGAAAGAAGAGGATTGGAGAAGAAGAAAAAGGAAAATAGAGAAGGGGAGATTTGAGGAGAAACGAGAGGAGCAGTGCAGAGGAGATAGTGCAGAGCAGGACGCTGCAGACAAGTAGAGCAGGGAAGGAGGGCTGCCAGAAATGTTGGTTAAGTGGACCGAAATGGTGAGCGAGCGAGTGACCGCCGGCTCCAGCTGACGAGAGACCCTTGAGAAGCCGATGTGATCAGTGACCAAGATGACGAGAGCTGGTGATCAGCTCCATTTAGTATGCATGGTCCTATTTCTCAAGAGAGGCTTAACCCAGAGACAACAACGGCGTTTGACCAGCGCCATTCATCAAACGCAGGACAAGATAAATGTTAGTCAAGGTGAATCGGCTGACCTGACTGTGGCTCCCCACGCCGCCAGGTGGGAGGGGTGTTTGCCGTACCTTTGTGGAATGTCTAGATCAAGAACTTCAATAACTCTATATAATCTGATACATGGCTGGAGGAATTTAAGTAATTTACTGGTGTGCGTGCACAAGGTCTTGTAGCTGAACTTGAATCTTGTCGAGTCCGTATAAGAATGAAGTCAAGAGAAGCAGCATATATTTCAAAGAAATAATAAATTATTAATACTATTATTAATAGTAGAAATGTTAGTAGTAGTACTAGTACTAGCAGCAGCAGCAGCAGCAGCAGCATTGGGTGTATCGATAATACTGATACAGTTATTGTATTATTTTGACTGCAGTTCACTACATATGTCATGGAACTATTGTTGATGTCACAAAAGATAAATAAATGACTGAGTTTAGTTTTCAGTTTTTAAATAAATGTTCCTTGGTTAACTGATGTAGGCCCTACTTTAATTTCGAATTCTTGGAAAAGTTCCTTAGTTAACTGACCTAATTAACTGACATAGTTTTCAGTGGCCTAGTTTTTAATAACTTAGTTTTTACCTTACTTTTTGGTTTCTGTTCTTAGACTTGGAGTCGTCTGAGTTTTCAGTCAGAGAGAACTTTTAGATCACAATGGATGCTGGGAATTTAATGACGTCATCACCTGGAGACTCTCTCCGTGTGCGAATCATCTCTCCAGAGCTCGATTTTCAGGTAACTTTTATAATTGTAAATGTAAATTCAGCATTTCTGCAGTGCTTGGAAAGCCACAAGAATCAGTGTGTAACAAGCACTCAACAAATAAGGCAGTTCCTAAAAAGTGCTATATAAATATCTAGATACATGTATTTGTATGTACAATCATGCTTACTTTACATTTACATAGATATGTACATGATGCATACATGCATAATACATGCTTTTACACACACATACATGCATAGGGTATGTATGTGCATGCATGTGAGCACTTATAGCTGCAACGTCATCCTTCAATCCAAATGTACATACCTTTTTACTTAGATATGTAAAATCACTAATAAAGTTAAATTTTTTAACAGTTTGCTACTTATTTCACTGTAGTGATGTTGGCCAGTCATTTTGTCAATCGCTTATTTCAGTGCAGATATGATAAATAACTCACTTTTTGAGTGGTCGATAAATAATTTCATAACTTGTTTGTGTTTTTCAGACGCTGTTAGTTTTTAGTCCGGATGACACAGCATGGCAAGCGAAGCAGAAAGTCATCAGTACCGCCTGCCCGGTTTGTAGATCGAAATCCTCTTCACATTTAATGGATTTTTATTGTATTTCATTGTATTGTGTCCGTATATTATTTTATCAGTAAAGTACATTATATCAGTACCAAACCCTTTTTGCCTATCGATTTTGTTTTGACTGAGTGCCTGTGAATAAGCTGGTCCCCATGATGTGGCTTTCTTTGGGTGCTGTAGAAATATTGGGATTATGATTATGATTGCATGATTAGGACACTGTTAATACATTATTATCAATATCCTGTGGTATACGAAGATTATCAGTTCATTATAGTACACTATGTTATCAGAACATTTTCAGTACACTACATAGTATCAGTACACTATGATATTATGGTACCAGTATCATTATCAGTACATTATCAGTATATGATGACATCAGTATATGGTCAGTACACTATGTTATTGCACTATCAATAGTAACAAGCTGCTGACACTCAGTAACAAAATTGGTAATGATAGTTTCAATTCTTTGGAGGATCCATAAAAGGAAAGGCGGTATATAAATGTTCAGAGGCCTAATTATTAACACTCAGCTGTTGAGTTTGATGTGCATGAATGGAAGCAACATGGTGGGTACTAAACTGGTCATAAACCTTTTAATGGACACCTAACGGGTCCATTCGTCTGAAGGGGGTAGCATAATGAATGTCTAATTAGGGATTTTCAGTTGGGTTTTGGGGTGGAGAGGTTTGCATGGTAGGTAGTCTAGTGATCTGAGTGGTGGACGATCAACCTAGAGATTGGAGGTTCAAATCCCTGCCAGAGCAGATAGATGTTTCGAGATTTCTGCTCCACTTGCGACCCCTCAGCTGTAAAATGGGTGCACTGACAAAACAGTGTGTGTGGTGGAAGGAGAGAGGACTGGCAACCCTCCCTCCACCTCCTAATCTGCCAAGGCTAAGAAAGTGAAGTTGTCACTGTAGCTTCATACCTATTGCTGACTCTTGGCGTTAGCATAAGTGGCTGCTGCTCTTTGAATTCTTGTTGTTGTTTTTGTTGTTGTTGTTGTTTAGTTTTTCTTCTTTGGGGCAGAGTTCATTTTTTTTGATTTATTGGGTTCAAATCTATTGTAAGTAGGGATAGAGTAGGGGTACTAAAGAGGTAAATGACCGGTGGACCTCTTTTGTTGACCAAGTTTGTTGACTAACATTAATAATAAAAATTCTGTCAGCTGTGACATGCTGCTATGCCAGGAATTTGCACGTCGGATCTTGCACAATACTAAATATTAATGACTTCATCTAAATATTTATGATAAATAAGGCAGGTGACGGTTTTTGGAGGGGGAACATTGGATGCATAAAGATGACTGGTCAGAAAAACACCCTTGGGGTCTTTGGAACATTGAATCACAACACCTCAATTAATTTAAGAACAGGTATAAGCAGCTGTGTCATTTTTTGTCACCTGCATTCAGAAATAGTTTGTAGTCTGAGTCATTAGCCTGTCAGCAACCAGTCATTCAGTCACTCAATCACTATGATATAGCGCCTTTTTGGTGCCTCACAAAAGCGCGGCATACGTGATTAACTGATCGAAACATGTGCATGTGAGCCAGTTTGAAAATGTTTGCTGAGTAGAGGCAAATGTGTATTGGGAGCTTTTGTGCTGCAGAAGACTCATTATGTCAATAAATCAATCATCAGCCACTCAGTCCGTCTGTCAGTCAGTCTGATCAATCAATCAATCAGCCACTCAGTCTGTCTGTCATTATATCAGTCAGTCTGTCAGTCTAATCAGTCAGTCAGTCAGTCTGTCTGTCTGTCAGTCAGTCAGTCAATGATTGTAGACACATATATACATACATAAATACATACATATACTCAAATGATGCCACATAGTAGTGTTACTAATGAGAGTAGTACTAGCTGATTAGTAATAATACTTTACTAACTGGTCGACGTTCTTGTGCCTTCTTATTTTTAGGACCGGAAGGACGTTCTCAATTTCGGCCTGTACTGTCCCTCGGTCAACAATCGAGCAGGGAAATTTCTTGATGAGGAACGTCCCCTCAGGGACTACCCAATGCCTGGCCCCATTGGGCTGCTCGAGGTAGTCATCATCATCATTGTCATTACCACCATTCTTGCCATCATCATCACTGTAGTTGTCTTGTAGTTGTCATCATCATCATCCGTACTAATGCTGGATGTGAACAATATTCACTTGTCTCATTTATCATCATCGTTATAGTTGTATTCTAGTCATCATCATCATCTTCATCATCACCACCACCACCACCATCATCATCGTCATTATCTATGCTGATGATGAAAGGAAACAATATTTTTTCATGTTGTTTATCTTAAATTATTGATGTTGTGATTCAATCTTTAATGTATTGTTCAATTGCTTGCCCCAAGTGTAAAACGTTTGCCTGTCAAATGCTCTTTTCTGTTGGAAATTCCTATGCATTTTAATAGGAGCTCATTTCTGTATGAATGGAAGCTGTTGCATAACATTGCATATGCATAATTGTGCCTCTGTAATGTGAGTTTTGATTTGCTGATGCAGTTTAAATACAAGAAGAGAGTCTATAAGACGCAGTTCAATCCAACGAAATTGAAGAAACTTCACTCTTTGGTAAGTATGTGCATTTCAGATATTGAGGAAATGGGTAAAGTTTGTACCACTGTGTTTGGTAGCAATGACCTAAGTATCTGGAAAACGTACCTTCAATGGGGGAAGTCTGAAGTTGTGGGTGAAAGACTTGGGGGCAGAATTGTCATGTGGAATAAAGAGTTTCATCATGTGTAGTTAAGTTCTGTAACTTATTCATACACTACTCTGCACCTTAACTCTGCATAATGATCTCCTTCCTGAATTTTGCAAATTCTCTGTTCCTCTGTCCTTTCCTTCATTCACCCATCATCTTCTATCACAAATCCCTTTATCTTTTACTGCTCAGGTGTTCCATTCAAAACTAAGTCTAACCTTTTCCAGAAATCCCACCCTGCTCCATCCAGTCCGCTGCCATCCCATTTCTCTCACATCAAACGCAACCCACCCTAACAGCTCCTTACACCCTTCTCTCTCTCATCTTCTGTCATCCAGACTTGGTTCTTGACATGACATCTTTGGACAACCCCATGGACTTGACGCAGCGCTCATGAATAAGCAGGTACCCTGCGCTTAGCTTTTAGGTAGCACTTCAGAAATCTGGAGATTACGATTACGAAAATGGGCTTACTATTCTGCTTTCGGTAATTTTTTTACGGGTGGCCATGCACACCAGCAATATTGCATCATTATTTTCATGTGACTATCTCAGTGTTTACTTGTCGCAACACAGAAAGGAAGTCTTATTAGTGTCTAATATCACATATAATTCTGGCGGATTGATATCAGTTGTACTCTGGCCGACCACATTATTTGGAATCAATCCTCATCCCCAGACGTATCGTTTATCAACCAGGTTATCTGATTGGCTCTCTCATTGTGCCAAAAACTAGAACTGTTTTTGTGAACAGGGTTTTTTGGTTGTTGGACCTAAATTTTGGAACTTTCTTAGTTTTAATCAGTCTTTTATGTCATTTTGGTCACAACTGAAATCTTACCTTTTTCAGTTGTCTTTCTCACCATTGGCTGTCTCAGTTGAACGACTTTCTGGGTATTGAGCTGACTTACATTTAATTTTGGTGCACCATTGGTTGATGCTTTGTGCACTAAGCACAAGCGCTATAGAAGTTGCTAAATACTACTACTACTAGTAATACTACTACTACTACTACTACTACTACTACTAATAATAATACTAATACTACTAATAATAATAATAAAAATACTAATAATAATGCTAATACTAATAATACTAATAATAATAATAAAAAAAATAATAATGATAATGACATTGTCCGTTCCTCTAGTAATGATCATCAAGCAATTCAGAAGTGTGCGACATAGTGGTCTATCGGTAGCACATTTGGTCTGTACTCTAACTATTGCAGGTTTGAGCAGACTTCATGTTCTGACCCTGAACAAGATGGGTAGACACACCTTTCTCTGTCACAAAGCAGTAAAATTTGGCACCGGCATAAGTTGGAAAGAAACAAAAAGTCCTGCTATGCATTGGCCCTGCACCCAGGACCTTGGGAATCGTCCACTGCCGGCTCAAGGGTCTAAGAGAAGGATGTGAGCACCTGTCTTTCATTCCACTGTGGATTATAGGAGCTTTACTTAACTTTGCTGTAAAAGTCAATGTTTCTGTGTTTGCTTGTGCAGAGCAATTTGAAGAAGTTCATGGACTATGTGTACAAAGCCAATGCAGACAAAGTAACAGAAATGACCAACAAAGGACTCGATCCAAATTTCTACGACAGCGACAAAGGAGGTGAGTGGAATTTTATTTATTTATCTTTTATAACTTGTTTATTTGTTGCATTTATTATACGCACAGCGTCAGTAAATCTGAATATATACCACAAGATGAGCTTGCATGAACAGCGTGTCCAGGGTTGGTACACGGGCTCTGTTCTGCAGGCACCAAACCGCAACTGTTGAATTACATACCCAGCATGCTATAATAAAATTTGATGTCTGGTTACTTTACTTTATGTGTAGTGATTCGCTGCTGTATAAATTTTGCAACTACAGTTACAATTATCAGATTAGATTTGATTAGATCTGCTTAGCCTCATGATAAAACAATTTTGGAACTGGGCAGAAATATTAGTTTTCCATTGAAGGAGTATCTACCTGACTGACAGGTGTGTTATACATGTAGGAATACCTGACAGGTGTGTCATACCTCTAGGGATGACCATTAAAGGAATACCTGACAATATGTGATTGAAGGACTTGCTTAAGGTCCCCTACACAGAAACAGCCTCAGGGGAGGTGCAAATCCGTACGTACTCTTCGCGTTACAAGCCAAACACTCTAACCCATAGGCTCCCATGTCCCACATGAAGGCTACTTCTAGGAAGGAATACCTGACAGATGTGTCATACCTCTCGGAATAAACCAATGAGAACGATCATTTAAGTAATACCTGACAGGTGTATCCTAATCTAGGAATGAAGATGACGTCTAATCTAATGAACTTAAGCTTTGAATTGGCTTCAGTTGAATCACGTGACCCACTGAGTGTTGAACTTTGAGCCAACTTACAGTTGCCCAAACTACTTGGGTCTGTTGTGCAACTACGCCTTTCAGTTGCTACGCTTTTTAAAGTCGTGATGGTCAGGTCAATTCTCTCTTATTAATATCTGGAAGAAGTAGATAATAATGTAGCCAGAATGGTCATAGACATAAAATGACTGGTAATAAAGCACAGTTACTCTGGCCTACAGCATTCTGTCAGTTCTTTAATGTCATTCAGATCAAGTTTACATCGAATGAGCTACATAAGTTTCCTTAAACATTATACTTTACTTTCCCCGTCAAGCTGCAGTTGATGTAGAATTTCACCTCAAAAGGAGATAAACAAATGTCCAGATACATACCTTACCTTGCCTTCCCTTCCTTTGCCTTACCTTGTCTTACTTTATCTGACCTTACATTACATTACCATACTGTACCTTACCTTGCCTTATCTTCCCCTGCTTTTCCTTACCTAACCATAATACTTCTTACCTTATCTTACAATACATTACCTTACCATGAAATGCCTTGCCTTACCTTACCTTTCAGTATCTTACCATACCTATCTTACCTTGCCTTGACTTGTCTTGCCTTACCTAGCCTTACCTTACAATACCATATCTTACTTGACTTACCCTATCTTACCATAACATACCTTGCATTATCGTATCTTACAATACCTACCTGACGTTACCTTTTGGACTTCCCTTGCCTTATGTTACCTCACCATGACATATATTACCTTACTCTGTCTTGCATTACAATATTATTACTTTAGTATGAGGGGTGTTTGTTGTGGCATCTGATGTTTACCTGTGGTTAGTAAATCTTCAGCTGAGTCCGCGTGTGGTCTTAATTGAGTTGCGTTGTTTTTGGCGAACTTTGTCTGAGTGGATTTGCATGTTGTCCACGAGGCGACTGTTTTAAGGATTTATGTCAGTGGAGAAGACCTCTCTGTCTGTCTTCTTAACCCCTGATCGCTCTGTGTATGTGTTTGTGCGTGTGCATGTGTGTGTGTGCTTCGTTTCGTAGGAGACTTTTTCAGATGACTAATTGAGAGTGTCATGATCTCATCATCTTCATCATCATCGTCATCATCGTCGTTATAATTATCATATCATTGTATATGCTGCCATCATCATAAACCACAACATCATCATCAAATTCATATTCATCATCATCTCATAATATCATTGTAATCACCATCATGTTCATCATCATCAACACCACCACCATGACACCAACAAGCCTGCTCCATCACCACAGTTATCACCTCATCATATATGCCGTTGTCATCATTAACAACAACATCATCATCACCATCATCATCATCATGTCGTCGTTGTTGCCTTCATCATCATCGTCATCATCAACGTCATCATCATCATCATTATCATATTCATAGTGATCATATTCATCATCATCTCTTAATATCTTTATAATGGTCATTATGTTCATCTTCATCATCACCACGATGACATCAACTAGCCAGCTCCATCATCATATTTGTCTTCATCTTTGCCATCATTATCATAATTACATAAACAATCGATGTGACATCAGCATGTTTTTCGCTGCAAAGCTGAAGCCTTGAGCCAGCAAAACAGCCCCCCTCTGACAAGAGACTCGTCCTATTGATGCAGAGTCTTCGTTCTCACGGGTTTTAAGATTTTTAAGGAACCACCTCAACCCCGTTGTTGCTGGTGTCGGCTTTGATTTCCCGTCAGTGGATTTAGCTGTCACAGTGCATTACGACTGCGCAGTTAATGAACAATTATCTACAGTTGGCAGGGCCATATAAAGTTTGCTTTAGTTGAGGTAGAACGACGGGATTTTTTACCTCCATTTCGGAAGTAATTGATGGAAATGCCTGGATTTTTGGTCAGAAATGATACATTACCTTCTCAGTCTAAACGTGATAGGATCGATTGGGTTCAGACAATTGGATTATTAATTACCGGAGTTGGAGGGTGAGATGTGTAATAGGGGCTCAGTAGGCAGATTGAGAAGCGTATAATTTTGAGATTTGAATTTTACGAGATTCTCTAGTGGTTCAAGTAGGCCTATAATATTTTCAATTAGGCCTATAATAAGACGCCTTGAACTTAAGGGCCCAAGTGGTGAAGTGCAAGACTTTTGGCTATTATTACCAAATCGTTTGGTTCAGATGATGGCGGCGCGAAGACCGTAGCTTTTCTGCAGATGCCAGAGTTCACTAGCAGACTTATTCATTATTCGATTATAACAAGTTTCAATAATAATCTGTGCACAATAGTGTAGTGGTTAACATGCTGGACTGTCAATCATAAAGTAAAGGGTTCAAATCCCAGCTAAGGCCGAAATTTGTTCTGAGATTTTGGTGCCTCTTGTGTCCCATAAAGACCTCGGATATAATGAGTACATCGACCGTTCCCTGTCAGTGGGAAGTTCAGGCGGCGAAGGAGAGCACTGGCCACCCCCCTCATATGCCAAGGTTAAGAAAGTGAAATTGCTAACACTTCATACGATGGCTGCCTTTCGAAGCTAGCTTAAAGGACTGCTTTTCTTCTGTACAAAAATAGCCTTAGATGCATGTGTGCAAGATCCATTGGTATATTTAGAAAAGGTGATATATAAAGCGCCTGTGCCATCTTGCGAATAATATGAAAATAAAGTATGTACGTAGCTAAGGGGTCACAACAGAGGATTTCCCTGAAGTGATATATGGCTGAACTAATGTGAAAATGCCGTGCACTGTATAGTTGTCATTATTGTAATTATATTAATTACTGTTTATTGTTATTATTATTATTATTATTATTATTATTATTATTATTATTATTATCACCGTCATCATCTTCATAATCATCATCATCATCATTATTATTATTCATCTGTTTGTATAGCATTCACTATTTAATGCAGTAAGTGTCTCAGGAAGGTTTGAATCCAAACCCTCATGTTACAAGGCTGGCTTTTAACTCAATGGCTGCTAAATTCCTCACCTATACTTCTATTTACTGTTACTGCCTTATTTATTTTATCACTTATTTATTTATTATTTGCTATTTGTTTATGCATTTATCTTGTTTTTGACTTTTTATCCATTATTTATCATTTATTTCTGTATTTAGTTATTTTTATCTATTTTTTATTAATGAATTTATTATCTATCAATTATTTAACTATCTGTTTAGTTATTTACTGTTATTTATGAGTTATTATTGATGGAATGTTCTAGAAACACCAATGACGGTGGCTGCCAACCTTCCTCGCCCACGATCTGTCATGTTGGCCCTTATGAGCGGAGGCGCTTACCTGGACTTTCGGAACCGAAAGGGACTCACTGCGTTACACGTGGCTGCTGAAGCAGGCAACAGAGATGCCATCAAGGTGTGTTTTCCACCTGTCCATTAGTATTTCATTAGCAACCGATCGTCACTCTTATATGTTCATGGCTCTTTCTGTGGAAGTGGAGAGCAACAGTATTTGCAAAATGTCAAAGTGTTGTATTGTGTAGTAAATTTATATAGCGCAAGCTACTACTCAAGAGGCAGAAAGTCTGACTATTCGCTCTGTGTGCTGTGGAACCATCCACCTTATCTTACCTCACAGTACCTTCTTTTCTTACTTCACCTCACCTCAACTTGTCTTACCTAGCCTCACACTATCTTATGAACACCTTTATTGATGTACAAAAATAGGGTAATGCAAGGTAAAACAAGACGATATACTGTAAGGTGAGATAAGGCAAAGCAAGATAAGGCAACAGCATAAGGTAAGGAAAAGTAGTCTAAGAAGATAAGGTAAGTTGAGAGTAGGTGTGGTCGGTTGAGGTGAGATAAGATAAGGTGAGATAAATTACGATAAGAAGATAACGTAAGTGCTCATTTATTACGTGCCTCTTTGAAGAAGGAACTTCAAAGTTATGATCCTTGTTCTGAAGTATCTCTAGTTTGGATTAAATCAGATTAGATGAGGGTTGCTTTTGTTTCTCTTTTAGATGCTTCTCGATTTGGGTGCGTCACCCAATTACAAGGATGGCCAGGGCCTGACTCCCTTGTTCTACTGTGTTGCCAAGGGCAATGGCATGGCTCAGTGCATCCAGATGCTGCTGCATGATCGGGCGGAGATCTGCAACCGAGATGAAAATGGTTGGACGGAAATCCATCATGTAAGTCATTCAATAAATCAATGAAAATCAACAATCAAATGATGTACAAAAATAGGGTACCTGGCTAAAAATAATTCATTCAGTCATTTGACCTACTTGTCCATCCTTCACACATCCGTTCATCCATTCGTCCACCCATCCATCCATGCTTCCATCCATCCATCCTTCCACCCACCTACCCTTCCATCCATCCATCCTTCCATTCATCCATCCTTCCTTCCTTCCATCCATCGTTTCCATACTTTGAGTTATCAGCACTAACTGACCTCTTGAGCCAAGCGCTTTCAGAATGGAACATGATTCCACTAAGTGTTGCTAGCAATGCAGTACAATACAAAACCGCAGTTCAAGTGCACTACTGACCCTTGTAGTACTAGAAGCACAGTACATGGTCAGTAACTTATTTATCCGTGTTGCTCTTTGAAGGCGTGCATGCATGGAAAGGTGCAGCACCTGGAGCACCTGTTGTTTTACGGAGCAGACATGAATGCCAAGACTTCGTCTGGAGATACAGCACTTCACATCTGCGCTCGTTACAATGAGGTAACTGCTTACTCAGATTACCTCTGTTACCCATGCTAATGGTATAAAGAGACAGGTAAATCACATCTGCGCTCAACGTGGTGAGGTAACAATTTAATCAGTTACCCCTGTTATCCATACTAAATGGTAAAGGAAAGGTAAATTCAAATTTGTACTAGGCAGAACAAAGTGACAATTTGCCAAGTGTTCTGAGATTACCTTTTTTACCTATGATAAAGGTTTAAATATAATTAAGTGACCATTATTTCTGTTGCTGACAACCAAACTGTGTTACCAGACTTATGTTTCATGCTTGACTCGCCTAAACTACTTTAATCTGACTTACCTGAGTTACCTGACTAAATCAGATTGACCTAGTTTATCTGAGTTTCCTGAATTACTTGCCTTACCTAATAAACGACTTACCTTACTTATGTGACATTTGTGCGACTTACTGATCTATCTTTGACTTAACTCAATAAATACCTTACTAAAATACTTCCCCAAAATACCTTACCTAAACTACTTTGCTTACCTGAGTAGTCTGATGTACCAGCCAGCCAGTGTTCTAAGTCCTATTATCTATGAGTGGTATTTATCAGAGTGGTATGGTATGTAGGAGGAGTGTGGTCGAGCGCTGTTGTTCCGTGGAGCAGACAAAACACTGAAGAACGCAAGTGATGAGGATGCGGTGACCATGGCACGTCTGGCCGGCCACACTAAGCTGGCTGATATCATCAGCAGCTTTCGTCCTGAAGATATTGGTTAGTAAAGGCTTTTATCGCCACCACTTCTAATTAGTTCTGTTGTTTTCATACTTTTCTTGTTTTGGATATTGTTATTTTTGTTTTTGTTGCTGCTGCCGTCACTGCTGCTGGTGTTCATGTGGTTATTATTTACTCGAAGTAGATTGCAGAAATAGGGGAGTATTGTTATTAATCTAAATTCTGTCTTTACATTGTATTATTATTATTATATTGTTAGAACGAGTATCAATATTATTGTTACTTTGATCTGAATTAGAACTTTACACTTCTGTAAATTAGACCCCAATATGCTGTGATCTGTTGAACTTTTCATTGCATTGTAATATTCGTTTTTGTCGTCCAGTTCTGTCGCCAGGTGGCGGCACTGGTGAAACTTGCTTTTCTTCTTGTTCTAGTTCTCTACACAGAGCTGCCAAAGTACAACGATAAGCGCCGAGGCACCATCTCCATGGCAACGATACGTAACCTGCAACGTAGCCGTAGCAACCCGCAGCTTCACAAGTTGTTTCTGCAGGACGGTAATTATGCCGCGTCACTCTCAAGCGCTGGTGGTTACCAGGTCCTCTCCAACAGCTTCGTGTTTGGCAATGCCAAGCATCAGGGGGAGCCAGCTCAAGGTCATGTTATTCCTGCAGGTAAGCTATTATTGTCACTGTTATCTTCATAAGTGTGGCATGTTGGTCTATTGGTTACGCGTTTGGTCAGTTATCATGCGGTTGCAGATTCAACTCCATGTAACGACTTTGGGCAAGTTGTTTGCACACGTGTTTCACTTGTGAGATATGGAATACTTTACTTACTTTACCATCTTCATCATTTTGTTCATATTTGACCTGAAATTAAAACTGTAATCATTATTGCCACCATAATCATCAGCATTTTCATATTCATTAGCATCACCATCACTGCCTAAGTGCTTTTACTTGTCCAAGCAGCGAGCGTTTTAAAAAGACGTCAGTGGAAGAGACCTGTGTTTTTTTAGCACCTGAATGAACTGCATCTGCTTCAGCATCATACCAGTCATTTTCTGATTAATAACTGAGAGTTTCATCATCATCAGCAATAGCAGCAGGAGCAACAGCATCATAATCGTCACTGTCATCATCATCATCATCATTATCATCATCACCGTTGAGAGTCTGACTTTTGTATCAGTCAAAAAGTCCTTTATTTTTGTTCTAAATATTGCCCTCTGCTTGCTTGCTGATGGTTTTCTTTTTTTAGTTTGCTTTCTATAGTTAATTTATTATTTCTTCATGATATTTTGTTAGCTGTTAAACTGCCTATTATTGTTGCAACTTTTGTATCTGTTGTCTCTAGATCCTTTCCCTCATTCTTCAGCCCAACTTCAGTCTGAAAGGTAAGCCAAATGAACCCTTTGTCCAAATAAATCTCTGATGTAGCAGGAGTAATAACATAAGAATAAGTTAATAAAATAATGAAAATAATAATGAGAAATAATACTAATAACAATTTAGCCAAAATAATTGCTTCATGGATTTAATGTAGGCACTCGTATAAAGTTAATAACCAAGATACTGCTTGGTTTTGTCAATATGCCACTGGCGTTTGCAGTGACGCTAAGACGTATTGAGCCAGGCTAGTACTCGAGTGAGTGGCTTCCCGTGAAATAGCATGCCGTTGTGGGGCGTGGTAGCCTGTGGGTTGGAGCGCTGAGCGTGTGATGCAGAGAGTATGGATTTGAGCCTCCCTTGCGACGATTATTGTGTCAGGACCTTGAGCAAATTCTTTACTTACAATTGTTCAGCACCATCGAATGATGATTGGTCATTAGAAAGTGATGCTTAATAAATGCAGAAATAATAATAATAAATTTGGTGCCCACTCAGCCCTCCATTCTTTACTGGTCGATAAAGGAGTACCAATACAAACTGGGAGGTTAAGAAAGGTGCTTTGTTGTTGGATTACTGTGGTTATGTGTGGTTATGCCGAATGATTATGGTTATGGTGTGGTTATGGTTATGCCGAGTGATCCTTCAACACTGTGCTTTAGATGAACTTATGTAGAGGCATATAAAGAAGCATGTTACCTTTACTTTTACTCTTCTTTAGTCTCTATAAAAGCGTATAAACAGATTTGTTACTTTGCCTTTTAATACAGATTACATGACTTGGTTAATTAATTAATTAATTATGTTCTTCTGTTAAGTGAACCACGTATGCTTGTGTTACGCAAAGAGCAAACTGGATTTGGTTTCATCCTGCGTGGTGCCAAGTGTAAGTATCTCTTCTGTTTCATAGTTGTAATTGTAAACATAATGTAAACGTAATTGTAAACAGAAGCTTAGATGTGTTTGTAAACTTAATTACAGACGTAGTTGTTTAGCATAATTTTAAATGTAATAAACGAAATAATATAAACTTTTTTTTGCCACAGCAGGGAACACCAAAAAGTAACAAAATACAAAAAAATGAAGAAAACTGAAAAGTAAATGCTGTGCATGAACATTTGCACAAAAGTTACTAATGGTAAAATTGTGCTGTACATCATAGATCTTGCAAAGTACATTTATCTGTCGTGCAAACAATATATGTAACAGTTAACACAAAGTTATCACTGTAGTTGTAATTGTAAACTTAATCATAAACTAATTGTAAACATACTAACATTTCATTTCGACCATAGTCTGAACTGTAGGGGGAATTTCGCTTTCCTCCAATAAATTGCACCCTCTATATAACATTTGACTCTGTGCTTCTGGTTTAATTGTACTTAATTAGGCTGATGTGTTCTTTTCAGCCCGGTCTGGTACAGGTACTGAACGGCTGAACTTTAAGCCAACACCAAACTGTCCTGCTCTGCAATATTTCGACAATGTTGAAAAAGGAAGCGTTGCAGAACGTGCTGGACTATTGAGCGGTGACTACCTTCTGGAGGTTAGCTACTTTCTCTCAACTTTGTATGTATGTGTATTTATGTATGTATTTATATATGTATGTACAGATAACTGTACTTTGTGAGATCTTTGATGTACTCTACAATTTTACCATTAGTAACGTTTGTGCAAATGTTCATTACAGCATATACTTTTCAGTTTTTCTTCATGTTTTTTGTATTTTATTATTTTTTATGCTCCCTGCTCTGGCAGAATAAAGTATGTTTGTATGTATACATGTATGTATGTGTGTGTGTGTGTATGTATATAGCAATGTATGTAACGGTGTATATATGTATGTACATATGTTTGTAAAATATGTATGTTCATAATTATATGTACTTATGTATGTAAGAAAATGAAAAAGGTGTGATGATGGGAACTATGGATGGAAATGGGCGATGAGGATGACCTAACAGAGAGTAGATGGACAATATCAAAGATTGGTGCCAGAAGGATTTACACAGCTTCAGCGTTTTGGCACAGGATAGCAGAGTATGGAGACAGATGATAACTTGTGCAGTGGACACCTATAGGGCTTTCTGCCATGGATCTCTATGATTGTAATTGTAATTGTAATTGTAATCTGACATTTATAAAGCACCACTTCAAGAATAGACTCATCAGAAGCGCTCCCGACCCAAACCAGTGAGACCACTGGCAAATAATACAGACTAATGATGATGATGTTGTATGTAAGTATGTATCTAAGTATGTATGTATGATTGTATCTGAACATTTATTTAGCACCTTTAAGGACCTCTCAAAAGTGCTGAGGATATGGTCTTCTAAGAGATCTAAACAGGTTCATACTATGTCAATCTATGTGTAAATCTTTGTTATAAACGCACTAGATTCCAACCATGGATGTAGAGATGAAAAGCTAACATGCTAGCTGTCTGCCTAGGTTGTGAATAAAGAGTTATTTAGTTCATGCAATTTGTTTACGAGTACGACGTCTAGTTCTTTATGCATAGTCTGAATTTGCTTGCTTACAGGTAAACGGTGAGAACGTTATAAGTGCAAGTCATGACTACACTGTGTCCCTGATCAAGAATTCAGGGAACCAGGTTACACTGAAAGTCGTTACAGCAAAACGACGACCAAAAGAAAATGGAGAACCAGTTAATTCAACTTCAGGAGGTAAGGAACCAGTTTATTTACCACATGTCTTAAATGACGTCTGAAGCTGGTAATAAATGCAAATGAGAAACATTCAGCCTTAGTTAGTTACTTAGTTATTTGCATTATGCCTTTTAAGTGCATCACAAAATTGCTGCCTGAGCTAGTCAATATGATGTCAGAGTTCATTTAGAGCAGAGTTCATCAACTGCTTTGCTCCGATAACTAGAAAGTGACAGGGGGTGAAGCCCTGCACAGCTGCAGAGCCTAGCCAACAGATTTCCACCCAGACCCTACAGTGGACACCATGTTCAACAACCATGTTCAGCAACCATGTTCAACAACCATGTTCAGAGTTCACATCCGTTTCAGTTTCGGTGCTCTAAGTTTGCCGCAACACTTAACATCAATAGTTCATTAGTGGTTTTCCTAATGACTGTAGTTAGACTTGTTGCTATGGAATCTAATATTATATAATCTATTCATGACATTTCTGGGGTGCTGTTTTACCAATACTCAAAGCGTCAATCACTGACTGCATGATAGTCCTTATAAACAATCAGCCAGTGATATTGATGGTGATGAAGACAACGATGATGGTGATGAAAGTATTGATACTGAAGACGACGATGATGATGATGAAGATGATGTTGATGATATTGGTGATGATGAAGACGACGTCGGCGTTGCTTAGACCTGAGTCCGGGAGAGTTTAGTATTCACCCGTGAAGTTTGGCTGTTTTTCTGTTTGCTGTCAAGCTGTTGTGGCTAAGATATCAGCAGCCTCTCTCAGTCCCAGCATTGGATCACAGATGAGGTCAAGTCTGGCTGGTCTGGAGGAGTTGGGTAAGTCTTCAGCTCAGTTGTAGAAAAGCCAGAAACACTGTAATAGATTGTAGTTTATCAAAACAATACGAATTTCCTTGATCAGACTCTGCATAAAGAACTGGACATTGTACTGGTAAACAGATTGCATGTAACTAA
This sequence comes from Norana najaformis, assembly GCA_964023275.1. Classification (NCBI taxonomy): domain Eukaryota; kingdom Metazoa; phylum Annelida; class Clitellata; order Crassiclitellata; family Hormogastridae; genus Norana; species Norana najaformis. Next base: position 10,401,328 of record OZ029924.1, on the reverse strand, counting down.
ATAACTCTTTATTCACAACAAGTGTAAGTATCTCTTCTGAGTCATAGTTGTAATTGTAAACGTAATGTAAACGTAACTGTAAACGTAAGCTTAGACGTGTTTTTAAACTTAATTACAGTCATAGTTGCTTAACATAATTTTAAATGTAATAAATGAAATAATATAAACTTTATTTTACCACAGCAGGGAGCAGAGAAAAAAATAAAATACAAAAAAAAACATGAAGAAAAACTGAAAATAAATACTGTGCATGAACATTTGCCCAAAAGTTACTAATGGTAAAATTGTGCAGTACATCATAGATCTCACAAAGTACATTTATCTGTCATGCAAGCAATATATGTTACTCGGTTAAGACAAAGTTATCACTGTAGTTGTAATTGTAAACTTAGTCATAAACTAATTGTAAACATACTAACTATGTTAATGTGATGCACTGGCTTCTGAATGATTCGTTGATGAGTAACCCCTTTTTTCCATTAGTCATTGGTACTGGCCTCCTGAAACCAGCTAACACTGGCTTAACTCTGACTCATTATTTCAGATTAGGCCTTCCATTGAACTGATACAGGTTAGGTCGTTAGCTTCAGAGAAAGACGCTGTATGTCATTCTTCTGGAAAGTATGTTATTCCTGGCACATGTCTTGTGTTTGACCGGCGTTCATTCACTGTTGCTGGTTCCTCCATCTGGAACTCTCTACCTTCTCACATTTGCAACTCTCCTACTGTGACTGTCTTCCGCTCCAAGGGAAAACTTACGCCTGTTTATGCCTGTTTATGGCTTTCAAAGTCTCCTGTTTCCCGGCTTCAATGTGCACTTCTGAACTTCGTAAGGAGGGCATTATTAAATTATAGCTGTATTGTATTGTGTAAATGCTGTGATACGTTTGATGAAGAGTTGTTTTTTACGCTACAGAGCGGCTTGACGCATCACTTGATGAATACGAAAATGAGACTGCGAGTGCCAGTGCAGTTCCAATTTACAGCACAGTCTATCGAGAACGCCGCAGCGAAAGTCAGAATCAGCCACCAATTAGTGAGTATCGCTCTACGATCTATGTGAACCAGAGTTCGATCGACAGCAATCTATCAGCTGATCATGTCAATGGAGCAAATGGATTTGCCAGTGCCCAGGATTCGGTTGATGGTCATTCTTCCGTGAATGGGGTGTATCGTCCGAGAAGTGCTCTGCTCGGCCACGCTGAACCGGAACCAGACTACGATGACGGTCCAGTCGCCGAGGAAGTGGAAACCAAAGAAGACACAGAAGATCTCGGTTCATCGTCATTTGCGCTTCTAATCAAACAGGCAACGCTGAACCGAGAACGACGACTGAAAGAAAGAGAACGCCTAGATGCCGTCGTCGTCGGCACCAAACAAGAGATGGCGCCACCTGTCGCTTCAGCCAACCGTAACGGGTCCGTTCCGCCGCCTCCTCCACCGCCTCCCCCAATCGCTTCGTCAGGCGTTCCAGATCAATCCTACCATCGGTCTGGGAGCGACTCGGGAAGACCGGTGCCACCCGAGGTGAAGAAGCACCTCGATGAGAATAAGAAGAGGGATGAGGCCCATGCTGCTCTGATGGCCGCCGTTCTGAAACGACGCAATCTCCTCGAGAGCACAGAAGAGGCTCAAGTGGCTGACAGCATCGAGAACAGGCTGCAGAAGTCGCGTAAGGTCCAGGTCATCTATCGTGGCGACCACATAAAAGAGGAATTGACCAGTCCCACGAAATCGAGACCCAACAGTTTGTACCATTCATCGGAGACCAACGGATCGCTGGGAAGGTCGTCTTCAGTGAATGGCAGTGGAATGCTCCCGGAAAATTCCAGTGCTGGAATGGGTGTGGCGGTTCATGCCACGACGACCGAAAATCCCTCCATCCGAACGCCAAAGAAGACAGTTCCACAGACAAGTTCCAAACCACGACCGAATGGTTCAGTCGGAGCAAGTTCTGGCGATTTGGTGCTTTTGCTGGCTAGGAAGGGCATCCATCGACAACTAAGCAATGAGCAAGAACCTGCCACCACAGAAGTTCCCTTGAAAATTGTGCCAGGTTCGACCGACGCAATCAAAACACAAAAGCAAACCGTTTGGACCAACGAACAGACACACACGCCAGCACCAGTCAATCACAACGTGACCAGTCAAACCTACGGTTCCAGTGGCAACGGTTATCCCCGAACAGACGTCACCCGTTACTCGGACAGATACGTAAACGAGGATGCTGCCAGCACCATTTCCACCTTATCCACGCTGTCGACGCTGTCTTCTCTGAGTCCAGAGAATCCTTCTTCTGCCGGAAGCAGTCCACCACAACACCAGTCAAGCTACATGTCGAAGGCGAATGCCCGCAACCAGCTGCACTCGAAGATCGATCTCTCTCAGATTCCAGAGGGCATCGTTGGTGTGATGATACCTCCACCGGCGGAGTTTCTGGGCGACGAACCGTCCACAACCAACCAAAAGTACAACGCGTTGCCGGTAACGGCGACTCTGCGCACCGTCAACAAGGCACCACTCGGTAATTCCATGGTTTTCCCAGCCCTGATCAAGGACAACAAGGCGGCGGGAAATTCGTCATTTGCGGAAAAGGCACTCGAGTCGTGGTCGGTTGGAGACGTTGGCGAGTGGCTGGACGGTCTGGATTACGGATTTTATCAGGAACGTTTTGCAGAGATGAACATTAACGGAGAGCGATTGGCTCAACTCGACGAAAATGACATGCAGGTGCTTGGTGTCGAGAAGGTCCTGCACCGAATTAAGTTGGTCCGCGAAGTGCGAAAACTATTGAAGGGACCTGGAATGCGACTTTCGTAGTTGCTGTTAGATGTCGCTGTTGAATAATTCGTCTAGAAAAAGCCGACACAGTTTCCGCGAATCTTCAGAATTTTACAACTTGATTTCAATCAAATCTTGACTTTTCTTGATGTTATTGAAGGAGAGACAAAGAGCGATAAGTTGGCATAATTACAGTGTTTGAAACGCAGTCTTTTATTGAGTCGTTTATTTTCCGTGTAATGTGTACAGTATTGTGTGCAAATGATTTGATTCAGACTCTGTTATATTTATGTCAAAAAGACTTGTGATCCTGTGACAAAATCACCGGGTTTTAAAATTGAGGATGCTTCTTCATTGAACGTATTGATGGAATTGAATATACGTAACTAAACGAGAGGTGATAAACGTTAGTTCAGTAGCATTAACAGACATGTAATTTTGAATAGAAATGACGGGTTTAGGATACAGATCTGCAGATTGATATCTACGTCAGGGTTTTTTGACATTTTTGAAATCGAAATCAAGAATTGTAACTGTCGACGAATGCTTGTAGGCATAGGCACCAAAGATCTTGGGATCTACTGAGATATGACACTTCGTGCTTCCTAATGTTCAAGACCCTTGCCTTATCAAATGCCGACAGCGTGATGGGGGCAGCACTCAACGAGGTGGTATTAATTAACGGGCCCAGTGATCATGGCTGTATCATCTGACCCCGACCGGATTATGTACTTCATCCAACCTTTCGCTAGATGGTGGGGTCGTTTTGCATTATTGGCCATCACGCGCGAGTTTTGCAGTACTTACGGGGCGTGTCATATCTGAGTGTACGCAGAGATCTTTGCTACAGCTACAACTTTCTGATGTGGATGGGCAAGCGAAACTTTCCACGGAATTAACTAATTTTTGGCAAATTTTAGGCTTACCGATTCTGAAGACAAATGTTGAAATTATACAAATTTGCGTAACTATTATTGAACCTCTGATTACTTAGTCAGTCACATGAAGTAATTGTTCAGACTAATCTTGCAGTTATTCGTATTTATCAGCCGAGGTATTGTGAAAGAATTGGCTGCAGTTTGACTGAATTTGGTGCACTACTGACTGCTAAGTGAATTTTGTTTCATACTCTATGAGTGCATTTTGTTCTACGTTTACAGTCCACCTCTCCCCGATTTACTTGTGAGTTACTATTAAAACTAGCTTGGCAAGAGATAACTTGGCTGGCCGCATGGTGTTGCTGGTACGACGCTGGCAGACGCAGTGAACGTTGAGCAGCATGGAGCCGGGTTAACATTTGGATGGAGCGGAATACCACGCCACATAGTGCCCTCTCGTCTGTGTTGCAGGCCTCGGCTGCTGGAATTTAAGACGAGTCTGAGCAGTTAGCCTTGCAGTAGTTGGGGTTATTCCGTATTTAAGTGAATTGCATTTGAGTCATTGATTGTATTTTAGCTGTTTATCTGTGAAACTTCTTAACCTTGTTGCTTTACCCACAGGATTTTCAGTATAAGTGCAGACAAGTTTTCAGTTATTTTCATGTTTAGTCGGTTTATCTGCCTGTCCTGATTGTCTGTAAATGAAAGTGTTTAATCAGAAAGTGATGAATTGTGAAATGAATTGTGAATTCGCGGTGAATTGCATAACGTGTGGGAGTGTATTTTGGGTATTATAAAAGATGATCAGACGGGTTTTGTTCTCAGATGCATGTTAAACTGGGCTTGCATTTTTATGATTTGTTCGTAAGTGCGACTTGAAGAAAGCAAGCCAAATACAGTTTTAGCATTGTGAGGAACTTACCAGACGTATGCTCTGCGCGGATACATCGAATAAACTAGCTTTTTAAGCGCTTCAGTTAACTAGCTCTGAGGAATTATCGCTTAAAGGAATGTCTTGCTGTGGTGTTGTGAAACTTTGAACCGGGCAGTCTGCAGTTCCTCCAATCACTGATTTGTGAACCTTCGTAGAAAGTGGTTTCTGACATGCAGTGAAATTTTATAGAATGCTTTGATCATTGAATACTATTTCGGATCTGTCATGTATTGACACCACAACTGCACACTGGTTTGCATTGGTTTCTCGTTGCGCTCATAAATCCTTTTGACGTCATTGTTGAAAGGCGCTATATAATTATCTAGGTTTATAAGTGCATACATTTATATTTTTATTCCCATATATTAACAGTTTTTCGTAAGAATTTGCATTACGTTATTGACGTCATTCCCACGCACATAAAAGGCAAAATGACGTCACTGATTCGGTTTGCGTCATAATGACGTAATCTTGTGCCAGTCTGTTTAAAAATCAAAGTGACGTTGTTAATACGCAGTTCATGCTTTGTTTGCAGATGCTTGCAGTGCGTTGTACAAATTTTGAGTAATTTATTTGATCAAACTAAGACATTTGAATCATCCAATGAATAATAGTATTAATCATGCGGACATCTTAAGATGGGAGAATCGATAGAGTTAATAGTTTCTGGCATTTTAAATAAACTGTGATGTTACCGATTGAGTGCTGTTCAGTCCTTATTTGCCTGTGATAGACGCGTGTCATTAATTAGCAATAATCTGTAAGTATGCTTGTATGTATGCATGAAGTATGTATGTACGTATACGCTTATAAATGTGTATGTATGCATATTATGTCTTTGCATATATGTGGGTAGATAGGAATGTTTCTGTCCATCAGTCTGTCTGTCTGTCTGTCTGAACCTCTTCCTTAAGCGTACACCCAACTTTACTTAGCCTACTTTGCCGTATTTGCTATTTTAAAACGATCCCAGCACCCTCGAAATTTCAACTCCGCCACTACCGTTTCCGCTTGGTGCCAGTCCAAAGCCTGGATAAAGGACGAGGGCGACGCTAATTATCTGTGATATGACACACCATCGTTAAACAGAAAACACACACCAAATTTCGGCATGCTTTCGAAATAATAATGGTTAGTTAGTTCGGGATTTTACCTTACATACTTTCGCTTTAATGGAACAGTAGAACCAGGTGGCCTAATTTTAGGCGCAGCTTAGGCGGGGCACAGTAAGTCACATTTCGGCTGAAATCTCGTCATTTAACAACCACAGCAGAGATAGACCTCTTTCAGCAAGTGGTCCGTGCCTGATGGAAACTTGAGAGGGTATGGCACAGCGATAGCGTCTTGTAGCGATTCCCCTGTAGGCCCACTTAATATCTTAGATGAGCGCATGACTCACGGACTGTGTATGGCTATGTATATAGATATAGATAGGGATATATGTTGCATGCGTAGTCTAGACTTTAGATTGTAAGTAGATGTATTGAGTGGCCAGCATTTTAGATTCATATATATGTCTAACCACGGCCAGATATTGTAATATATATATATGTAAATATGAGAAGGGGAACGCAAAACGGGCGCCTGCTGTGCGATGGGGTTGTACTGAGCCAGGGTAGGGCTGGACTGACCTGCCCTACGGGCGGAAGGAGTTCTGAGGACGCTTCTTCTCGCGCCAAAAAGGACAGTTCTGCGTCTGACAGCAAATCAGAAGGTCCTCTCATTGTGAGGACTCGCAAACTCGGAGTCTTGTTTTGAAAGACGGCGATATCAACTGCCGGTCTGATGACTCGCTAAAGTTGGAGAAACAGTGTTGGTTCGAAACAAAGCTGATGGCAAACGGTGAATCGCCTTGGCCAAGTGCGACTGCCAATAGGGACTGTCAAGGATTGTTGTGCTTCGAACTGTGTGGAAGTCGTCAAGCTTCGTGAGAGACGGTTGGCGGAAGGGTGGAATTCATCAAGAATCTGCCGCCGACCGCCTAGAGTCTGATGAGCGTCTTCGGTCTTGTTTGGATGAGGCGCCTCCCCGTCGTACAGAGGAACTTTCTTCAAAGAAAAAGGTATTTAGAAATGCTGGCCATAAGTAGGTTAGCCAAGATTTGACCATTACATTGCCTTTTATTATACATCCATACATGTGAATAGATATACGGTGTGAACATTTTGTTATCAAACGTACATTCAACCGTCATTAGGCCCATCGTCGAGCGGACCCTTGCTCGATATAACATCTTATCTAGGCAAGTCCAGCAGTAGGTTCCTGCTAGGCGCCGCGATAACCTCTCCACTAAAGTGAGCGAGTAAGAACTAAGAGTGAGGACACGGTGAGAGGGGAGTCGCTACAGGTCTACATCCATCGAAAGAGCATGTCCAATAGTCACAGATCCAATCACTGGAACCGATACGAATTCCAAGAGTCACGGTCTTGGCCTCAGGGGGTTTGGACCCCAGGACATAATAAACTCAGTATCATAGTAAGCCTACTGAATTTAACGGATAACAGATAAATAAACACCTTTCCTTCATTATCTTACATTGCCTTGCCACATATTACCTTCACTCGTCTCTTTACAGTGGATATTGATTTAAAACAAGAATCGCAATACTGAATTTAACGCCAAATAAAACAACTCAGGATACTCTAGATGATTCTAAAATCAACCAGACCGGCAAACAGCGCAATATAGGATTACAGCTGAACGAAAAGTTACAAAGCGCAGCGTAATCGTATGTAAAACGTAACATCGTAAAGGAACGTAATGCAGATCCGTGTCTACAGTTGAAATACGAAAAGGACGGGTACGCCGATAGATGTCGTCTGTTGCAGCGCATGCGCAGTCGAGGTTCCGTATCTAGTTGGCGAGTATGTATACAGCGACGTAACAGCAAAATATAAGGAGGCCTGCGGTAAACTCTAAGTACAAATAAAACAAATAGTTCAAGTGCATGATTTGACAGACTTTTCATCCAAGGAGACCTTTTATTCCATGCAGACGGACAACCCGATACACACCTGTGCTTGATATACTCACACACTCGCACTTAACCAGTAGAGGCAATCAGAGAAACTGGAAGACATGCCCGTGCTAGATATCCAGTGTTGATTAAAATTTAGAAGGCAGGAAACACTGCAACTGCCGTACCGGGTGGTGCCAGTCCCAAGACTGGATAAAGGAGGAAGTCGACGCTAATGAGCAGGGTCGAGGCCATACGGTCGCTATATAAAACCTATACATTTACATTTTTACATTTAATCATCTTGTTATGGCACAGCGTCGTTAAACAGAAACTACTTCTACTTCTGGTTCCCCGCCAGCCTAAACGATGGTGTTGAATTGCACTGAAGTCACTTAAGTTATCATCATCAGTTTAGAAAATTAAAATCAGGTCTGTATCAACAGGTGTCAAAAGGAGAATGCAAAAGGAACCAAATACATCTCGCTATGCAGAGTCGCCCGAGTTGTATAAGGTCTGTTGTCAGTTTCTTCAATACAAGTTATTATGTCAATTTATCAATTTAACAAATCCATGGAGTGTTATCATCATTTAGGCTGGCGAGTATAAATCTGAGGCTTCATGGATAGTCATTCCCTTCATCTGAGATATGTGCCTCCATAGTACTACTGCAGGGTAGGGAGACAGTGTAATGCTTTAAGACACGTAGCCCTAGCTCCGACTGAAGAACAGAAATCAACTTACTGTAATATAATTTCTATGACCTTTTTGGTTTATGAATATTTTTTCTTTTAGTTTTTCTTCAGATATGAATTTCACGAGTTTCGTCCAATATTTGATCTAATGCTGTGACTTCTTATTTTCTATCTTTACGTATCTGGATGTCCCTCAATAACTCGTTTAGCTTCGTTAACACCATCATGACTGCACTCTACATTTATCACCAGCCTTCTTTCTCTTACTGCTGATAGCAACCATCCGTTTTCTTGAAAAAGTTCAATTCTCTTCTATCTGCGACTGCCATCAAATCAATTAATTCTCCTGTCATTTTGATCACGTCTGAGTATTGACTTTTGGCCTAGTAGTCCAACTCTTCAACCTCCAGCCAAATCTAACCCTATAAATGCATACAGGCGAAATGTTTTCTGATTGCAGGCAAGATTTACAATGACACATCAGAAGAGGTGGCAAGAAAAAAGATATTCGAAAAGTACCTGGAGAAAATCGATGCTCACAACAAGCTCTACTTAGAGGGACTCACGAGTTACGCCATGGACATAAACGAATTTTCCGATATGGTAAAATTCATTGGCATGTAGCAAGTTTTGCTAATACTTCAAGTGCTCAACATTTGTTTAAAGTTCAACATCCTTACACATCCTTTAACCAGCCTGGTGTTCTGCTTAAGTCCCAATAAAGTGCTATCCTATCCTGAAGAAATTTAATCAACAATCTTCGTCCTACCAAGCTAGTTCTTTCTACATATAGATTCTTATTGACGTGTTTCTGACTTGATTACTGTTTGGTTTTGGTGTGCCATCAGTTTATGCCTTGTGCATTACACACCAGCGTTATAGAAGTTACCAAGTTGTAATGATTTTTTATTTCTATTTCCATTCTTTAATTAAGAAACTTTCAGCTCTTTTGGCTTTCGCTTAAATGGGCATTTAAAGTCCGCCTTTGTGGAGTTCGCTCTATAATTCTTAGTCTGTCACGCATTATATTTTAAAAGTCTGACCGCCATTTTTAAATGTACCGAATTGAACTAAGAGAAATTTGAAGGGATTGCTGATGGTTCATTGAAATTCAGATTCGCTGTGTATTTCCATCAAGTGTTTCTGTCAGGGTATGTGGATGAACCGAAAACAAGCCAACAGCTAGAATTTGACTTTACTGTACGAATACATGGCAATCGCGATATCCAAACAGATATCCGTTCACTATATTTCACTAAGCATATTGATTAATAGCTACATGCCATAACTATACTAATTTAAGCTTACGCAATTTCTTCGCAGGGCGATTTGGAGTTTAAAGTTACGATGGCCAGCTTTTCCATTCAACCTCTATCCAATACTTCTGATGCAAAAATCTCACCTCCACCAAAAATAAGTACTTTCCGAACTCTTCCAAAAACAGTAGATTGGAGAGCCTATGGCGCCGTTACCCCAGTGAAAAATCAGGTATACTATTTCACATCTGTTGCTTTCTCATTCGATCGATATTGATAATTAACTTGCATGAAAAGGTCACTATCAAAATTTACTACCACAACTTTGCGGGACTCGCAAATCGCCAACGTTTCCTCGCTCAGTCGATAAACATATGGCGTGTTAACAAATGCATTATTTACTGACTTCTCTTTCTCCGATCTCATTTGCAAACAACTGAGGACTAATCTTAACAGAAGCTACCTGCGTTTTTGAGGTAAACGAATACACTAAATCAGTACAATTCAAGTAACTGATTTATAGTAATAATGATACTACTACTACTACCACTACTACTACTACTACTACCACTACCACTACTACTACCACTACTGCTACTCCCACTACTACTACTACTACTACTACCACTACTACTACTACTACTACTACCACTACCACTACCACTACTACCACTACTACCACTACTACCACTACTACCACTACTACCACTACTACTACTACTACTACTACTACTACTACTACTACTAATGATAATGATAATGATAATGATAAAGATGATGATGATAATAATAATAGTACCTTGGGCAATAATAAAAAAAATAATAATATTAATAATATTATTAATAATAATAATAATAATAAACTGCACATTTCAAGTATGAGTGTTAACGATAACATAATACAAATGCAAAAAATGTAAAATAGCAAATTTTAAACGCCAATATTTTCCAGCACTTATGTTTGTTGTGTGCCCCAAAATAAGTTCCTTTGACTGTTTTTAAGCAGCACATTTACTGTAAGGGTAATGACATAGCTTCAGTGCCAGATAGCACCATATACGTTAAATCAGTAGCAGGCTCTTTGATTTCTGAATGATAAAAACTTCGTGGTAGAAGCCACTCTGAAGAAAATTGTTCGCTACTGAAATTTAACTATAAGTGGCAAAGATACAAAGTTATTAGAATGCAAATTGAATAAAACTAAGTCCTTGCGACAGACAATTTGAATTCTTTGAATTCTGTTTAGAAAACTTGCTTGCCTCATTGTCATTGCATATCTAATAACAATAAATAATGAAAATCGAGTGCAAATTTATTTTATTTTTACAGGGAGCTTGTGGATCCTGCTACGCTTTCAGCGATGTAAGCAGTTAATTATAAAGTTTTGAACTAGTACGCCTATGTAGTTGTACGGCAGTTGTAAATTTGGAAACCACTGACAATTCATCCGTATAGCTATGCTTTTTTCCTTTAGATAAACGATACATTTAAATTTGTAGATTTGTTCCTAATTTTGCCTCACTCATCGAGATTTTGCCGCAATTTGGTGTAAATCTGAGCAGATATAAAGCCATGTAACCGGTAGCGGTTAATTTGGCCTCAGCATTGGAATTGTGGTCTGAGCCAAAACTCCGGCAGTCAGCCATTTAAAGTGTTTTAGTGCAAAATTCTATGTATTTAGAGCAAGCGATTTATTTTTGTTTTATGTTTGCGAATCTTAGTCGTTTAGACCAAATCCTCATAATTATATGTAAAACGATGTTGTCCTTTCCATGAAAGAGCTGTTATTTTTTTTATTAGACTGGCGCTCTTGAGGGACAATATTTCCTTAGAACTAGAAGATTCGTGTCGCTCAGCGAACAGCAGCTAATAGACTGTCCGTCGTCGCTTTATCGTATGTTTGGTTGCAAGGGCGGTTGGCCAGTTGATGCGTTCAAATACATTGCCACAACCGGAGGAATCAACGCGGCAGTGTACTATCATTATAGCGGCACGGTTAGTATTAGATGTTGCATATAAATTTTGTAATCTGTAATTGTAACCGCGTATTTGTTTAGCGCCTCGCTAACAGAAACTCTTCGAAGGCGCTCCAGAGCTTGCAACACAAAACCATCTTCAAGAAGTTTGGATCTGAAGCGTTTGCAGAATAGAGACAAGTGAAGGCCAAGGACCTCATTCATGGGTTGTTAGGCAATCTATTCCAACAAGATTGACCGACTACAGCGAAGCTTCTATGCTGCACCGCGAAAAATCGGGCTGATGGGACAACTAGACCACCTTGCGCAAGAGAAAGATCTGCGGCTTGGTATGAATAAAAGCAAGACACAATATTATTATAGCTCCGTAAAATAATAATTAGGAAGATAACTCACCAGCAGCCACGAATAAGCGTTAAGAACATAGTTAAACTGTATGCGTTTTAGCATGAGTAACCAGTGCAGTTCCTCCGGCATGAAACTAGATGTACGGCCGGCCGAAGAGCAGCATTTAATATAGATATCATTTGACTGAAGCAAAATAGAGCTAGGCATGCATAAATAAGCAGCTTCCAAAGACATTGTATTTCTACACTGGCGAAATACACTGGCTTCCTGTTGCGGAGCGAATAGAAGTCAAAATCATCCTTCTGACAAGTGCCTCACTCGTCGACACTGCTCCAACATGCGTCATGGAGCCTGTATTCTACTCTCGAATCACCTGAATCGCCAATCGCTCTTCTGAACACTGATATATTAAGCAGATGCCGCACTTCCGCACCACTCCAGCCTATCGTGTTTACTCATGTGTTGAGCCGCCGTCCTGGAACAGTTTTCCATTGCATCGACGCACTGTTTCTGGAATTCTGTGAAGCATATATTTTCAAGATGTCCTAATATGCACTTTTTAGATCCGATAGATAGTAACGTGCGCAGCGATTTTATGAGGTTCTTAGAGTGCTCTATATTGAGTGTCTTCATATATACATACATACATACTTTCATGCATATTTACATATAATCATACATATGATATTGCCTTAATCAATCTTGTTGTATATGAATGCATCATGGTTGTATCTTGCCCCGTGTCAATGTTCATATGTGTATCGACAGCTTCTCTAACATCGGCGAATGTGTATCGTTTGATCATCGTATTCTTGTATGATATCAGAAAAGACCAGAATTTCTAATGACCTGTCCAATAAACTACATGCTTTTAAAATGTAGAGATAGTTTTGAGTTTTTATGTTTTTCTTTGTATTTCTGTTTTCTTTGTTTGCTGGTGCGAAAAAGCACATATAGGTCTATTCAAACAAATGCATTTTGTTGTGATGTTCCTTCGTAGAAAGGGCAGTGCCGATACAGACAGACTGCGACTGGAGCAACGTGCAGAAGTTACAAGCTGTTCGTTAACTTGTCAGAGTTGCAACTTCAATCAGTTGTTGCTTCTGTTGGACCACTCGCTGTGCTTGTCGATTCGAGCCAAAATTCCTTTAGATTCTATAAGACAGGTTAGTAGGCCCTACAACCAAATTTACAGTATATGTAACGCTGTGGAGGCCTATAAGGGTAAAATGTTCTATAGTGAAAGTTTTCATCTCTCTACACCCTTCGCTAGCTTTCATTCTCACTTCCTCTTGCTGTGATTTTAGTTCAACAGGAAGCTAATTTTACCCAAGGGAACACCGAACCATCTAGATCTTTTAAATGTTCGCATATAAAATACTATTAATATTGTTAATAGTACAGTTATTGATTAGTTAGTAATATTATTATTAATTATAATATTATTTATGCAAGCCATCATCTCATTTGCTCCTTCAATTTATGTTTATCTAGTTGTTCGTTTATCAGTTACGACAACGGTTTGTTTATGTTGAAGGCATTCACGATGAACCACGCTGTAACAGCAGAAATCTTAACGACGCTGTTTTACTGGTAGGATATGGAACCCATCCACAAACTGGACAAGATTACTGGATTGTCAAAAACAGGTAACTGTTAAGAACCATTGATGTCCATTTGGTGATTAACTTAAACTATATCTTATAAATATTTTGTCTGAATTCAAATTTACTGTTTTGCGTCCACAGTCTCATTACGAAACTGCGAATATGTGGTCAATTATTGTTACGTGTTAGTTCAGTTCAGATACGTTATGTAGTTATTAGTGAAGGTCCCAGTGTCCAAAGTGGAACATAGAGGCGGCGCTCATTTCATACTCTTAGGCCAGTAGATGAATACCAAGGTCCTGAAAAGGTCACGGGACCAGCACATTTATCTTTTTCATCCCAGCTTACATCAATACCAATTTCTAATGCTTGCGTGGAGGCAAAATTATTATATAGTATTTCCTGGAATGATTTTCGGCATGTGTACCGTAAAGAAGAGTAACAATCTATAGCAATTCTACAAAGAAGCATCGTATCATCCATTTTTAAAGGTATTCAGCAGAACAAGATCAACAGAGGACAATGTGTATTCAGTATTTTATTTACATGAATAAAATTAAGAAATGCACTTGTGGTTAAAACCTATAAACAACTTTAACTCTATATGCTATCGAGATTCAGGTCGATGACAGTCCATAAAGGCGTTCGATAAAGGATTTTGGTAGCAACGACAATGAACTAGCATGACTCAATTCGTTTATGTTTTAATTATAACTAAGCCCTTGTGAGCAATTAAGTAGCTTTTATTTGCATTTGACAAACAAACATACATTATACAAGAGGTTCTAACACAAAACCAAATTTATATAATCGACGAGCATACAAAACTGTATTTATCTAAAATATGTAAGCTAAAAGAACTACTTTCAGCTTGTTAGCTCTAGTCAGAGGAAGCACAATGGGTTCTTAGGAATAGGAAAGACTACAGTGTACTTGTCCCAGTGAAGAGGTAGCAAGATGTGATAAATGAAATGGTAGGGAAACTGCGATTTCTGGAAGAGCTTACTGTTTGCTCGAGCAACCAGCGCTTCAGCTTCATGATTTTCATACATGTTTAATATGTATTGTGAGACCAAAACGCACTGCACAGCATCATGTTAAATTCACGACGCTTGTTCTGACTATCATTATAAAGCCATGTCTTATAAATATTTCTGTGTAAAAACTGTTTCAGTTGGGGAACCAATTGGGGAAATAGCGGCTACATATATAGGCCTATGGCCAGGAACAAGCGCAACCAATGTGGACTCGCATCTGAAGTTTCATATCCTCTGGTGTAAAGACGCCAGAAAGCCACTCTTTACTTCATAAATCTATCTAGAACGGTCAATTAGGTAAGTTTACTTAAGGTGTAATGATACGAAAATTGATTTTTATAACAGGCTTCATTATTTGTCAGGTCATAGCGTAAGATGAGAGCGATAATCATAAATTATACAAGATCTAGCAATTGAAGACCTAAGATAAATTATTTGGGCATATGTCTAATTGAATTCAATTATAGAACTGCAAAAGAAGTGTTCAGTCTACTGTACGGCGTTGAATCGATCGACCTATCAGTCACTCACTCACTATTTTGAAGACAGGGCGAAAATATTTTGTGACAACAGTCTGTCATGTGCTGTGTTGGTAGGCCTAATGTTGAGTTACAAATGTCGTTGAAAGATACCTACGTTTGGACACTGTATATTGACGTTTCGAGTACTGTATCTAAGGCAGCTTCAGCACTGTTATTTAACCCTTAGCACTTGCACTGAAAATTGACATTGTAATACACCCTAGACGTAGCTTGCATTACAGATTCTCGACATATTAGGATGACTCAGAAAAGGGTGCAAAGTAGTGCAAGAAGGAATCGAAAGATATGGAGAATTGGCCACACTAGAAAGAGAGGGATTTAGAAGCGAGGTGTTGGAGGGGAATCGGCCAAGATCATTGCTAAGAAATATAAATTATATTTCTGTCTGGGAACGGTACCCGCTTGGTCCGTGTCGTGGACCATGGTACCGACTGGACTGGTAGCCGATTGGTTAGATTGTGTAATGCAGATTGTGCGGGTTCGCACCTCCCCTAAGACGGTTACTATGTAGATACCTTAACTTAGTTTTTCACTCACAATTGATGCTTAGTCATTAGACAGTGGCGTTTGACAAATGCAGAAATGATAATAATCAGAGATGATAATAACTTTAATATAGACAGACATTTAACAAAATGAAAATCATTCTTTACAACAAACGCAGTAGGTTCATTTCTACAATTATAGTTACTAATGTCATGCAGTTATAATTAGCAATTATTATCAATATAACACACGTTGCCGTCTGTTAAAAGCTTGCTTAGAGTGGAAGCCTTAATTGCTTCTAATAATGATATCAATTGTTAACAATTATTTTGACAGCACAGAGTTTGGGCAGTGCAAACTAGTATAATCACATAATATATGAATTTGTTTTGTAAAGAAGGTTTTTCAGAATAAATTACAGTGATAGTAATAAATTTAAAATTTTGACACCATAAACACGGTCTAGGAAAAAATTAATATGTGAATATTTAAGCATAATAATGATAAAGATAAAAAATATCAAAATTTTAAAATAAAAACATTGTATGTTTGTGTATTTTTATCTAGACACTCAATTTAACGCATTTCTATTATATCGCTGGCACTGGGGATGTTCATTAAAGAGCAAAGTAGATCTGTAAGCAAATGATATAAGTGCACAGGTCACCAGTAGCGAGCTGTCGCAAACGCAGCGATAACGGTAAAGAAAGTTCTTGCAATAGTAGAGTTTGCGTTTTATGTATTAGACCCATTGGCCTCCGGATTTGTCTCTCTCCGTAGAAAAACGCCTTGGTCGAAAACACGTTGAAAAAATTCTAAGCAATCCGACTAGCGCCGAAAGAAAAACTTCAAATTATTTTTGGCAATCAAAACATAACTAAATATTTTTTCTCAGCTATGGTCGTTTAAATACACCAGTCTGTGCTTCATTATTATGCTCTGTAAGTGTCATATTAAGCTCTCAAAATTGAAATGCGTAGTCTATTTGATTTTTTGCTGAAATTGATGTGACGATATAGTTGCACAAATTAATTTAATTTAAAATATATTTTAATGGATACGCACGTTGTTGCCAACTGCATAATAATTTGTGAATATATTATCCATATATTTTTTCACTGTTATAGAAATTCAACTCTGAACTTTGACATTTCAGTTAGCGTCCCCTATGACATTTAAAAATATTATATTTACTTATACGCATGATTTGTTGCAACTGGGCGTCAATTTTTGGCCGGCGCCAGGCAACTCAATGAAATTGTTTCATATTTAGGCTCAGTTTAGAATATAATATTTATAATATGAATCCCTCGCTGTTGAGGCAATCTCAAGGATTCTGTATAAACTTTGCGATGATAACTTAACTCTACAAGCAAGAGTTATAATGGCCTTTCGATAGAGGACACTTTCTTCTCTTTGCTGATATTAGCGTAGGCATTGCTTGAGGCAAATGTTTTGGGGATATCTGTTTTTGAATCAAAGGTAATGGGTTTCGGAATACTTTCGTAGAGAACAGGCGGCTCGCAGATTTCATTTGGACGTTTAAGTGATTCGTTAGTGGCTGGCGTTTATTATTGAAAACGATGTTTGACTTGAAGAAAATTCTTCGAACACGTATGCCAATGACATCATAATTCTAATGCTATCTTTCTGCTCAACAGATTCGCTGTTATTAAAAATGTTTTCTTTACATTCGCTAGATGGCAGAACAGTTTCAAAAGCCCATTCGATTAAATTCTGTCATTCGTCTCGCGCCTGTAAGCTTGCACGTGTTGACCACTCCTTTAGATTCTTTGTGCCTCTACGTCTGGCTTTCTCTGTGCTTGTCCGTGTTTATAGCTGATTATGCAGCTGGAACGTATGCTGTGTACAGGTGCAAAAGCCTGGTGGCGGTATGTCCAAATTTAGTACGCTTGAATAATTTCTCTGTTTGCATATAATTAAGTCATGTATGTTATTTTCTGCTCATTGCACAGAGCACCTAGTTTAAAAGGTTTCCAAATAAGTGTCATGTAGTGCCAGATGTTAAATCCACCTGCCCACTAGCAATAGTTTTGTCGTCCGTTTTCTGGTCGGCTGGCTGCCGATCCCTTACTAAATGAGGGAAAGTCTGAACCCAATAAGGAAGACCCAAAGGCCTGAGCGAAATAAATTGCGTAAGTGTCGTCTATGGGACGTAGTCTGTACAGTCAGTGGCGGCTCCAGGATTGTTTGCGTGGAGGGGGAAAGCATTTTCAGAAGGGCACCATGTCATGGCAGTCCACCATGCCCGGTTCTGGTCTGAGGAGCGCCGGCAAATAACCAAAGTGGTCAAGCGCCATCCCCCACGCCTATGATTAAATCCGCCACTGTGAGACAGTGCAAGCACATGCAGGAACGAAATGTTTGGAAATGACTCCTCTATTTTATAGTGATCTAGCTGACTTCCCTCAATAGTAAACTAGTGGGGCTGGCACGGTCCGTGCACGGGGACCGGAATTGGCGTGGCGCCCATTCAAACGGGCAGCGTTGGTAAAGGATCTCACCCGATCAATTCATTGAAATGAATGAACAGGGTTGAGGCCATACGGTCGCTATGTAAAACCATGTATAATTTGTATTGACATTTAGGTGTCGTTTTGTATCCGACATTGAAATGAATCGTAATCGTACACCACAAGATTTCGCCCAACGAAGGCTAAATCTGGGAACCAGCTTATTCACAGGCGCCCACGCAAAAACAAAATACGATAGGGAGGAAGGGTTCAGTTCCAGATGAAGATCCAAGGGTCACGCAGGCAGACAGTCAGACAGCTATGATGGATGGTGTTTGGAATTGAACCGGAAAGTGAGATAAGGGGAAAATTGACGCTTTAGAAATTTCGAGTTTTACGATTACAATTACAATTAGAGATTCATGTCTCTTGAAAATGTTTCATTCGCATTCGCTAGGTGGCACCACATTTTGAAAGCGTCCCATTAGGTCAATTCCGTCTACACGAATCCTGTGCATGTAGGCCTACTGACCACTCCTTTACATCATTTCTCTCTCTGGGTGGCTGCCTGTCTCTGTGCATGTCTGTTTGTCTGTGTCTATGGTGCATTAGGCAGCTGGAACGTATGCTGTGTACAGGTGCAAAGGCTTTGTTATCTGTGTTTCTATATTTAATAAATTTTCCCTTTCCATGTAAGCTACGTGATCTACTTCACTGACCGCCCATCCCACATCGCCTATGATTCAAGATTTTGGCATGCATATGGCGATAACAACTGACCAATGACTATTTCTGTTCTGCCAATGCATCAATAATGTCCTCGTTCATAAGGATTCTATATAGAGATACTTAGACTAGTATATATATATATGTATGCATGGATGTATACATGTATGTATGTATGTATGTATGTATGTATGTATGTATCTTCTTGTAGTAATAAAAATAATGAATGTATGTGTGTATGTATGTATACCTTTCCTCGTGGCAACACCAATGGATAGTATCATGTAATGAAGTGTAACTCTGTGAGATACGCTGCAAGGAATCTATGAGGCAGATCAGCCAATTAACTTTCTAAATAGAGATGTCGATCCATAGCACACATTCAGTTAACACATTTTCTCTTTTTACTTTCTCTTCTTTTAAAATTACTTTAGCTAATTTTATGCCACAATTTTTATTTATGAAAAATGAGGTTTGACTCGGAGAGACATGTGCACTAGTGAAACATAATTTTTTACGATTCTATCGTAATCGTGGGACTCGGTTGTGTAGTGGTATGGTCTCTGTCTGAACTGCAAGATCGCGGGTTCGAATCAGCCTCAAGCCACTGCGAAGCGACTTTGGACAAGTTGCTCAACCACAATTGTCTGTGAGGAAGGGAACGGAAAACCACCTCACTCATCTCATCCCCCCGTGGCATAAAGCCAATGGACTTGCCTTCAGGCAGAAACCCATGATCATCATCGTAATTATCAAAGTGCGCTATTGAAAATTATTCATATGCATTCGCTAGATGGCAGCACAGTTTTGAAACAGACCATTAGATCAAATCGCGCGCCTGTTACACGAATCCCAAACACGTGCTGACCACTCCTTTACAATCTGTATGTCTGTGTGTCTTTTTGTCTCTGTGTTTGTTCGTCTGTGTGTCTGTCTGCAATTGTGTCGGATTAGGCAGGTGTCATGCAGGTGCGAATGGACTTGTTGACACCTTTTAAAGCATCTGTTTGCATAACTTACAGATCTTTTCTTGCCCATCCTACAGCGCAACTCCCCTCAGATTTCGGCGCGAGTCCACTAAAACCAGCTGCTCTATGCACCTGCCTAACAACACTAGTTTTGCCGCCCTCTCTCAGTTGGATGACCGCCAATCCGTTTTTATTTGACCGGTAGTCTAAAGCAGTGGGAGATATGTAAATGTAATCTCCGAAATTTCACAGCGGCACACAAAAGCCTCGCCAGAGAGCCCAACTTCTACACTACCCATAGGGAAGCGAAATGTATGAGGAAGATGTTTATTTTATGGGGATAGTCTGAACACTAAGGTAGAGTTTCCAATATCCCATAAGTGAGACGTAGAGAAGGCCCTCATTTACTTTTCTTTCTTGGAGGCCCTCATTTACTTTTCTTTCGCTCTTGGACTAACAATGGACGAATCCCAAATTCCTAGACACGGGGCCAGTGAACCGCAGGACTTGTCATTCACTTTCCAGCTAGGTGGCAGCACAGTTTTGAAACAGACTATTAGATCAAATCGCGCGCTCTTTACACGAATTCCATTTACGTGTTGACCACTCCTTTGCATTCTGTATGTACTGTATGTGTGTAACTGTTTGTCACCTGTCTGGATTAGGCAGGTGCGCTGCATACAGGTGCGAATAGACACTTGTTGGCGCCATTTACAATTTATGAGCGAAAGTTCTCTGCATATAATTATCTTTCATTTGCTGTCCATCCCAAATCGCCTATGTTTCAAGATTTTGGTACGCATCTGGCGGTGACAACTGACTAATGCACCGGCCTATTTCTATTCTGCCAATGAATTAATTATCGATGATGCCCTCGCTCTTAATGATTCTATAAAAGAGAGACAGACATGTATGCATGCATACATATATGTACGCATGTATGTATGTATGTATGTATGTATGTATGTATGTATGTATGTATGTATGTATGTATGTACGTATGTATGTGGTATACCTTTTCCCGTGGCCTAGTTATGGTTACATACTATTGTTGCATTTGCGTCACATTTCTCAAAACCAGTGGATAGTATCTTGTAATGAAGTGTAAATCTGTGAGATGGCGCTGCAAGGAACCTGTGAGTCAGTTCAGCCAATTAACTTTCTAAATAGAAATGTCGATCCATGGCCCACACTCAGCTAATTTTATGACCTAATTATTATTTTAAAAAATATGAGGTTTGTTTGACTCGAAGAGAGACATGTGCACCAATGAAACCAAAGTTGTTTTACTATCGGTATCGTAATCGTGGGACTCGGTTTTTTAGTGGTATAGTCGGTGCCTCGTAATCGGAGGATCGCGGGTTCCAATCTGCCTTAAGCCTCTGCGTAGCGACCTTGGACAAGTTGCTCACCAACAACTGTCTGCGAGGAAGGCAGCGGAAAACCACCTCACTCACTCATCTCATGCCCAGGAGGGAATTGACCTGCCTTGAGGCAGAAACTCATGATCATCATCGTGATTATACGAGTGCGCTATTGATATTAATCATGTGCATTCGCTAGATTGCAGCACAGTTTTGAAACAGACCATTAGATCAAATCCCGCGCGTTTTACACGAATTCCTTACACGTGTTGACCTGTTGACCACTCCTTTACAATCTGTAGGCCTATGGGTCTCTTTGTCTTTGTGTTTGTCCGTCTGTCTGCTGTCTGGAGTTGGTCGGATTAGGCAGGTGGCATGCAGGTGCGAACAGACTTGTTGACATTATTTCTAAATTTGGTACTCTTAAGTCTCTGTTTGCATAAATTTCCTGTAATTTCCTGCCCATCCTACAGCGCACCTGCTCTTAGATTTCGGCTCGAGTCCACCAAAGCCAGCTGCGTCATGCATCTGCCTACACACATTAGTTTTGCCGCCCTCTCTCAGTTAGATGACCGCCGATCCCTTTTTAATTGAGAGGAAGTCCAAAGCAGTAGGAGATATGTAAATGTAAATGTAATCTCCCAAATATCCCAACGCCACACAAAAGTCTCGTCAGAGAGACCAACTTCTATAATGGAGCTATAAGACACATTGGGAGAAGCGAAATGTGTCTCAGCATAGTTTCCAATATCCCATAGAATATCCCATGGGGATGCGTTCAATTCATTTTCTTCAGAAAATTGAGCCGAGAATGGACGAATCCCAATTTCCTGGACACGGGACCAGCGCATAGCAGGAATTGCCATTTATTTTCCACCTAGGTGGCAGCACAGTTTTGAAACAGATCACGAATTCCATACACGTGTTTACCACTCCTTTACAAACTGTATGTCTGTGTATTTGTTTGTCTCTGTGTTTGTTCATCTGTCTGGAGTTGGGTCGGATTAGGCAGGTGCGATGCATATAGCTGCGAATAAACGTGTTGGCGCCATTTCTAAATTGAGTAGCTTAAGTTTTCTGCTTGTATTTATCTGTCATTTGCTGCCCTTCCTACAGCGCACCTGATTTCAGATTTAGGCGCGAGTCTGCCAAAGCCAGATGCGTTAAGGACCATCATACTTACAATAGTTTTGCCTGCCTGTCTCAGTTGGATGACCGTCGACCCTTTTTAATTGAGGGCTAGTCTAAAGCAGTGGGAGATATGTAAATGTAAACCTCCGAAATTCCTCAGTGCCATACAAAAGCCGTGTAAGGGAGACCAACTTATACAGTGGGGCTAAAAGTCCCATTGGGAGAAGCGAAATGTAAAAGAAAGATATGTATTTTATGGGGATAGACTCAGCAGTAAAGTGTCCCATAGCTCATAAGTCAGACGTAGGGGAAGCGCTCATTTCCTTATCTTTAGGCCGCTGTGCCGAAATAGGCGAATCCCATGGTCCTGAACACGGGGCCTGCGCATCACAGGACTTGTCATTTAATTTTCAGCTAGGTGGCAGCACAGTTTTGAAAAACACCATTAGATCAAATTGCGCGTCGTTTGCCTAAATCTCATACACGTGTTGTATCTGTGTATCTGTTTGTCTCCTTGTTTGTTCGTCTGTGTGTCCGGACTTGGTCGGATTAAGGCAAGTAGCACGTTTGCTGTGTAGATGTGCGAATAGAATTGTTGGCGCGATTTCTAAATTTAGTAGCTTCAGTTCTCTGCATATTGTTACAGCTGCCCATCCTATAGCGCACCTGTTTCCAGATTTCGGTTGCGTTAAGCATCTGCTAACTTAAAATAGTTTTGTCGCCCTATCTCATATCTAGATGCTCGCCAATCCCTTGTTAATGGGAAATAGCCTGAAGCAGAAAGATATATGAGTGGCGGCTCCAGGATAGTTTACGTGGGAGGACATGAGCATTCCAGAGGGGCGCAACAGTCCACCGTGCATGGGTCCGGTCTTAGGCGCGCCGGCATATAACCAAGAGGGGCGTCTCTATTAAATTCGCCGCTAGGATAAGTGCAAATGTAAACCTCCAAAATTTCTCAGCACCACACAAAAGCCGTAAGTGTAGTAGGGGAGACCAACTTATACAATGGCGCTACACGACCCACTGGGTGAAGCGAAATGTATGAGGAATATGTTTATTTTTATGAAAATAATCTCAGCAGTAAAGTAATGTTTCCCATATCCCATAAGTGAGACATAGAGGAGGCGCTTATTCGTTTTCTTTAGACCCTTGAGCTGTGAATGGACGAATCCCAACGTCTTTGACAGGGGGTCAGCGCATCGTAGGACTTGCCGTTTACTTCCCAGCTAGGTGGCAGCACAGTTTCGAAAAAGACCATTAGATCAAATTGTGCGTTGGTAAGACGACTTCCACACACCTGTTGACCACTCCTTTGCATTCTGTACGCCTGTGTGTATGTGTGTCAGTCTGTCTGTCTGTCTGGAGTTGGGTCGGATTAGACAGGTGGCAAGTGTTTTCCATGCAGGTGCGAATAGACTTGTTGGCGCTATTTCTATATTTAGTATATTACATTTAGTATTGTTTGCATATAATCATATCTGACATATGCTGCCGATCCTACAGCACCGCTGCTCTCAGGTTTCGGTTGCGTTATGCATCTGCTAACTTAAAATATCTTTGTCGCCCTGTCTCAGCCCTGAATGCCCGCGGATTCCTTGCTAATGGGAAGAAAGTAGCCTGTACAAGAGGGATATATGAGTGGCGGCTCCAGGATTGTTTGTATCGGGGGAAGAGCAATTCCACGGGGCGCCACAGTCTGGCATTGGGTCTGGTCTGAGGGGCATACATACATACATACATACATACATATACACATGCATATATGCATACATGCATACATACGTATATGCATACATGCATGCAAGCATACATACATGCATACATACATACATACATACATATATAAACATGCATACATACGTATATGCATACATGCATGCATGCATACATACATACATACATACATACATACATACATACATATACACATACATAGTCAGTAGGAAAAGTATTATGTGCACGGTAGGCCTATTGGTTTCGCACAGATAGTAGGGTCTCTGAGGTCCTCCAGCGAATCCTATCTTGTATTCAAATATTTATTCGCACGCATTCTGTCAACTGTTACATCTCGATGGTACTCGGTCGGTTGGGCTCTTCGTGTGTGCGGAGGCCCACTGGTCATGACCCTTCTAGCTATCTAAGCATTGCTTGCATATTGACATCAGTTAGGCTAGCGTAGACGGCGCTCTTGTGAGGTACTCAAAAGGCGATATATTAAATGTTTCGAAAACTAACTAACACGATAAGCTTCCCAGATAGCTATCAATAGGACAATAAATTTTGTACAATATTTTGTAAAGTATATACTTTGTACTAATTTAATTCTGTCAGAATTTAATTTTAGTTTAAAATCTGCCATATCTCAGTAGCTTTGAGAGATTCGTTTAAATAAGAAGAAGAGCGGACCCTTGAGCCCCAAGGGGCAACCATGGGTATCAGATGTTATCAACTTCCTGGAACTCTTAGCCTTGGCATGTGATGGTGGTGGGCTGTCCCTCGCACTCTAATCTTCCCATCGACAGTGTAGTAGTAGTTCCAGTGTTTAACGACATCTTATGGCATCAAAGGCCGTTGACGTCGCCCTCCTCCTTTTCCTGGCTTGGGACTGGCACTACCAGATTAAAGGCCGTAATTGTATTCTTTTAATGGCTTAGTTTGCTAAGTGGGGCAGAATCTTGAACTCTGGTTACAGCTATAACAGATACGTGAAAATATAAGCATATAACCCCTGTACGTGAATCTTCCCATTTATTTCAAATTGGGGCTTGTAAAACATTAAACTCTGGTCAACCACAATACTTTAAACCAATCCTCATTCCCAGGTCTGTCTTTATCCAACCAGGTCTCTATTTGTGCCAAAAACTGAAACCATTCTTGGTGAGCGGGGTTTTAAGGTTGTTGGATCTAAATATTGGAACTCTCTTCCTGCTTCTGTTTGTTTTGCTCGGTCGCTTATATCATTTCAGTCTCAACCTAAGACTGACCTTTCTCAGTTGGCTTATTCCCCGATATAGGTTGTCTCTCGGGTTCAATAGACTGACTTTCTGGTTAATAGGTCATTAATTTAGCTTAATTTTGGTGTGCCGTTGGTTACTGCCTTTTGCATTAGACACCGGCGCCATAGAAATTTCTCATTGACATTAACTATCTAACCAACCTGGCGAGGATTTGAACCCCTGGCGTCTGGATCGATAGTCCAGCACGCTGAGCACTAGGCTGTCACATACCCAATTCGTATATGTTAGGGTCAACTTTCTTTGAATTCTACAGGCAGTGGAAAGGCCACCCTGTTGATAAAATATGGCCATCTTGCCGTTCAGTTTATTGCAGTTTATTAGTAAATTTCTATAGAGTCTATTGCCGAGCTAGTGTAGTTATATCAGGTCATGTTACTTGGACGGTTTGTTTCTTACGCCGGCTTTGTATGTCTGTAAATGTCTCTTCATGGCGTTGCTTATCTTTGTATGAGATATGTAGCTTTCATTTTCTTGACAGCCTTTGCGTCATCTTCTGGGTTAATCTGCATCGTCCTTTGTCACCTTCCTCTTCTGTCTCAACAGAGGTTTCTCTGTCTTTGTACATATGCATTTGCTTCTCAATCTCTGTCTCTGAGGCTTGACGTTTTGCCTGATGGAATTGAACAGTGGATGGTATTCGGAATTGAACCGGAAAGTGAGATAATGGGAAGAGGAGGAATCTGGATAGGATTTGTAGAAGAGAGTATTTTCAGTTTTGAGTTAGTGACACCCATTGAAACCGGCGTCGGTAATGAGGGATTATCAGGGATCTCACCCGATAAACTCATTGAAAAATGAGCAGGGTCGGCGCAATATGATCGCTATAGAAAAACGCGTACATTACATTTGTTTGAAAAAGTTACACCCCAATATATTGGACAGACGAATGTCACTGAAGGTACGGACTGTTGTAGGCTGTCTCGATTGGTTGCTTTTGTGTACACAGGATCGTCATTTAGAAATACGTTGTATAGTTGGATTATGCAAAAACTGACGTGTATTTAACTAATAGCCTTTTGTAGGTGACCTAAATGCCGACGCTTAGGCTGCATACGATAGTCGGTCTACGGATAGCGAGGGAGTGCCGGGGTCACAGGGTCATTAGAGAGAAGACTAAATGAAGGGAAGGTCTTTAAATAATTCAGTCAGAGAAGTTTAAGGATCATTCAGAGTCGAAGAACGATGCAGCCGGTCAGTAGAGCGACGAGGCAGGTTTAAATGTAACTGTAATTTAACTGACTAAGTATGAAATTAATTGCATTGATTTTTATTAAATTTTTATTTTTATTGAAATTAAATTTAATTCTTATTGATATCTAGTTTAATTTTTCATTTTAGTTGATATTTACTTCAATTTTTATTTACATTTTAATTTTTATTGAAAGTTAGGCCTACTTTAATTTTTATCGATCTAATTTACCAGACCTGGAAGCGCCAGTGAGCAGATGTGTCCGGTCAACCGCCAGTCGAAGAACGCTGCCAGACTAGGTGAACAGCCACCGTCTGAAGGCGACCTTTGGCGACAAAGGGGGCGCGTCAAACTCGTCTACCTTCGCGGGGTGCAACGAGGTACCAACCATTTGGAGGCGGAAGACGCAGTTTTCGCTCCTTCATGACTCTTCTGACGACGGGAACAGACGCAACGCCAACTGAACTGTGAGTTTTCATTGAGTTTTATCTTTGCTGTGGATGAGCGATATTCTTCTAGTCAGCGTGTTTTGAAGGTCAACCTCGACGTTGGGGGTTCAAATCCCTGCCAGCGCAGAAATTATTTAAAGATTTAACTTCCGCTAGCCCCCTCTAAAGGGACACTTGGAGTGGGACCACATCGACCGTACATTGCGCCCTTATACTTTTTCTTGATGGGTGAGCCTTCAGTTGCTGGACTTCTAGAATTCTCTTCTGGCGTCTGTTCGTTTTCGTCCATCTCGTTATGTAATTTCGGCCACAACCTAAGACTTGCACCTCTCTCTTATCCACCCCAGGCTGCCTCGCTGTCTCTGTAGACTGACTCTGTCCTACTGACCATGATTTCCTTGGTTTGGGTGCACCTCCGGGTGATGTTTTGAGCATTAGACTCTGGCGCTATAGAAGTTGCTTGTTATAATTGTGAGGTTCTTTATACCCCTTCGTCAACTGCTTCTTAGAAGATGCTATATACAGTGAATAACCAGATACATGCATACATGCATGCATATGTGCATACCTACTATGCATGCATGCTTGCTTACTTGCTTACACCAAGCTTACACATACACACATATGCTTGTACGCTTACATGTTTACATGCTTACATGCATAAATGCATACATGCATACATGGATAGGCATATACATATACATACATACAATACTTACATACATATTTACTTACATACATACATACATACATACTTCTGTATATGTGTACATACATGCATGCATTCGTACATATATATATTTACACATGCATGCATACATGCATACACACATACTGTACATACATGAATATATACAAACATGCTTGTATGCATGCATACATACATACATACGTACATGGTTATATACAGACATGCATACATGCATTCATAAATACACACATATATACATCCACACATACATATACACTATATTAGTTTCTTAAATTTTAATCACCTTTTCATTCGTTGCCAGTTTTTGACTTCTAGTTTTCCAGTTTTATTGGGCAGGCCACACCTAGACGAGTGTTCGGGCGACTCAGTGGTGTTGCCCTTGATTAACTAGGCCTATCGTGTGTGAATTATCTGAGCAATTATGTCGCACCTTTTGGGGATATCTCAAAGATTGTGGCTCATGTTTTTTAAGTGGTTGACTTCTCTGGATGCAGAAGTATTTCGTTGCTTTTGGATCATTCATTCGATCATTCGTTGGATCATTCGTTGGATCATTCGATGCAGTTGTCAGGTTACACTGAAGAGACAACCAAACCTCCTCTTTCCTTCATTCCATCATTCTTTATTCTCTTTGTTTGTTGTTCCATCATTCACTCACTCTTTTTGCTTCCATCCTTAATCCTCTCCTCATTTCATTCTTCTATTTTCATTTCATTTCATCTTTTGCTCTTTCTGCCTTTTCATCCCTTTATCACTCGCTGTTTCCATTATTCTATTATTTGATTTTTCTGTCATTCAATTGCATTCATATATACATACATACATACATACATACATACACCATACACACATACACACACATATATACACCCATGCATACATACACATGCACACTTATATACATACATACATACATACATATGCACACATACATACACATGCACACATACACATATACTATACACTGTTTGACTACGGGTCTTTTCTGACAGGTTAAGATTGCTACTGATAAGTCTGTTCTTGAAGTTGCGCTTTATAAATCTTAATTTGTTATGTTATGTTTTACATATATACCCTCATACACACATACATCCATATGTATATACATACTCATATATATATGCATACATACACATACACACACATATACACACATACACCCATATGTATATACACACATACACATATTGCGCAGTTCCTGTGGAAGTCATGGCAGGAAACATCAGGCAAAAATTAAGTTCAGATTTCAATGGCTAGTCTATTCTAATCTAATCTAAAAACTTCTATAGCGCCACTGTAATAATGCTCGAGGCATCAGTCGATGGTCGCTGCTAAATAAAATCATTGTCCAAGCCAAAGTTCATGGTGAGTCAGGGTCGAAAAGCCAGACAGGAGTCCAGAAGTCACAGAGACAGCCTACGGAGGAAATGAGTTCAGGAAAGATAAGTTGTCAGTCGAGATCTGAAGGTAGAAACAGAATTTGCGGAGCGAAGAGAGTTGCCGGAAGAGAATTTGCTGGAAGAGAGTTCCAGAGTCTAGGGCCAGAAACAGAGAAGGCACGCCTGCCAAGAGCTGTTGTTGTCCTCGAAATAGTCAGATTTAAACATACACATATCCATTCTTTAAATCTTTCCATCCTACTGTCGTTGGATTAATGGGTCGTCTGCGCCTCGACGTAGCTACCATGGAGGCTTGTAAAAAGTCTGTTACACTTTACCTTTCCGCCTCTGAAACTTCTGAGGACCTTTTCATGAAACTTCGGGATATGCGGTTGACTGATCATGTGGCACAATTGTGTCATTCAGGTCTAAACTTAAGACTCGTCTGGTTGAACTTCCTTACCAACCGTAACCAGATCTCTGCTTTCCCTGACCTAACGGATTTTGACAGGGGTTGATCCCATGTGCATTAGTATAATGGCTCTGTAGAAAACATTACATTAGATTATTGTTTCTGCATTTATTAGGCGCCATTATCTAACGACTAAGCATCAATTGATTGTGGTGAGCAATTGTGAATGAAGAAATACACGCATGCATGCATGCGTACATGTATATATACATATATACACATACATGTATCCATACATGCATACACTCATAATTATGTACATACATGCATGCATACATGCACACATACAGACACACATACATACATAGATACATACATAGATACATACATAGATACATACATAGATACATACATAGATACATACATAGATACATACATAGATACATACATACACGTACATACATATGCACACATACATTGTTTGATCACGTGTCTTTTCTGACTTGTCAAGAGCGCTACAGATGAGTCTGTTCTTGAAGTTGTGCTTTATAAATCTTAATTTGTTATGCTATGTTATACATATACCTCATACACACATATATATGCATACATACACATACACACATACACCCATATGTATATACACACATACACATATTGCACAGTGCACGTGTATGATGTTAGCAGACATTAATAGTGTAATACGAACGTAATTTTGTGAAAAACACGCTTTTTTACAAAATGACAAGAACACCTTGTTTGGGTTTGTTTGTCAGCTTGTTTGCCCACTTTACTTAGTTCAAACTATCTTAAAACGCACTTGTTTAGATTAGTTTGACATTGCATCGCTTTTGAGAGGTAGGCCTACTTAAATATACATACATACATACACACACATACATACACATATGTATGCATGCATACATACATACATACATACATACATACATACATACATACATACACACACATACATACACACACATACATACATACACACACATGTATGCATGCATACATACATACATACATACATACATACATGCATGCATGCATGCATGCATGCATGCATGCATACATACATACATACACGCATGCATGCATGCATGCATGCATACATACATACATACTTGCACAAGGGTACTTCCTTGCGATATAGAATCGACAGAAGTTTGAGATGATTACTGAATAAGGATTAACTTGTAAACTCCACCTTCTAGATACGTTAGATTCAATGGCCTTTGATACGGTTTTTGAGATAAATGGCCAATGAATTTTTGAAAGTACTATTCAGTTCTTGTAATTAATCTTGAGCTTCCTTTTTTGTACACCGTGTAGACGAGAAATTCACTTTTATTAGTTTAGCTTCTAGTATTTCTATTTCTGTCTGTTCAGAGGTGAACTGTGTTCCGTTGATGTTCTACACCTACTA
The DNA here is from genome assembly GCA_964023275.1 of Norana najaformis. Lineage (NCBI taxonomy): Eukaryota > Metazoa > Annelida > Clitellata > Crassiclitellata > Hormogastridae > Norana > Norana najaformis. The sequence continues at coordinate 10,370,575 of OZ029924.1, read as the reverse complement.
ATAGAAGCGCGGAACGGTTTCCTAACGGACGGGGCTACGTCGACAATCACGAAAGTCAATGACTTTGGAAGATGGCAGCCTCAGTAACAACATTCTCTAGTCGTACGTAACTCCTTCTTCTTCCATATTTTCTTAATCGTTATCATACTTTCATGTCAGTAGCGCCAAAGAAAGCTGAGTCGCGGGAACCAGCTTATTCACAGGCGCTCAGTCACCACAAAATCGGTAGAAAACCACGCTCGACTGACTCTTCTATTCAAAATTCTAATCCTGGTCAGTATGCAAGGGTGAGGCCATAGACGATCAGACGGATACGGTGGGTGATGCTTAGAATTGGAGCGGCGAGAGAGATCTGCACAAGAGGTAGAGGAGAAATCAGATCAGGATTTGTTGAAGATGAATTTCTCAGTATTGAATGAGAGACTTGCGCAGAGATAGCAAGGGGTTCATAATTAAGTGCATACATGATTCGCTGCCTTTGCTGTTGGTATCGCTTGCACTCCGGGCTTCGTTTCTCAGTTCTTTCAGTCCACCATCCGACTTGTTTGGCCAGCACATTGTTCTGAATCTAGTATATTGCAAAGCGCCTGTGATTAATACCTGAATCTTACCACCTAACCATCCTCCTGTTTTATCCAGGCTTCGGATTTAGAATGGCACAGGCGAACCTGCGGTTGAGCTCCGTATGACTAAAACTTCAGAACACAGTATGATTGCAGTAATTCTTATTATTGATGCCTCAGTTGAGCGATGATGTGCACGAGATGGTTAGCACTTGGAGATGGATGGCTGTGTGTCAAATACCACTCAGCCTTCCGTCCTTTCGGGATCGGTAGATGAGTATGCGCTACGCGACTTTGGAGGCTAAAAGGTGTCCTGTCGATGGATTGATGTGGTCGCTTATTCGCCCAAGACGGAAGATAGGAAGTCTGACCTCTGGAAAAAGTGCCTCAGGAGTCTCTATGGAGACGGGTAAAGCAATGCGTTATTTTTACCTTTACCTTGTTACATGTCTCAGCATAAGTCTCCATTATATATCAGCGCCACTGTGCGGCACGGCGGTCTATCGGTAACGCGTTTGGTCAATTTTCATGCGGTTGTGAGTTCGACTTCGTGTAACGGCCCTAGGCAAGTTGTTTGCGGACATTGTGCCTCTGTCACCAAGCAGTATAACCTGGTACCGGCGTAAGCTGGTAAGTAAACGGCAAGTCCTGCGATGCAATGGCTCCGTGTCCATGACCTTGGGATTTGTCCATTGCCGGTTCAAGGGCCTAAAGAAAAGGAATTGAGCGCATCCTGTGCGTCTCACTTATAGGATATGGGACAGTATTTTTTACACATATCTGCCTCAGGCAGACCAACATCTAGGCCTAATTCACCAGCGCTGTATCAGTGAATTCCACAAGAACCAGGTAGTTTGTTCAGCTTCGGTGCCAGACAGAGGTTGCTATTGTCGTGTATGCGCCTCAGCAATGGAGCAACAGAAATTAGGGGTGAGACATTTCGAGGGCGTATGACGTAGAATGAACGCAGTAACAGTTGATCTTGGCAGCTTGATGTATCGCTGTAGTTAGTTTTGGGAGATAAAAATAAATTTTATCATAGATCTTCAACAGAAGTCCGAAAGAATATGATGGAGAATATTGGGTTCTTTGTAAACAGAGTTTCTGGAGGTTTAAACGAGAGTTTCTTGTAGAACCTTCGAGCTATAAACAACTCCTGTAATGGTTGTTGATGGTCTCTGATCTACTGTAAATGTAAATATATACACGGTTTTATTAAGCGACAGTAGGGCCTCGACTCTGCTCATTTTGTGATGAATTTATTGGTGAGATCCTTCACCATCGCTGCCCGCTGGGAAGGGTGCCACGCCCTTTAAGGTCCCCGTGCACGGACCGTACAGTACTAGCCCGAGATTTAAATCTCTGAAATACGCCACGATCGGGACGCGAACCGGGGTTCCTCATGCAGTTATATAGCAACACATCATATCAGACTGTGGGGGTATAAGACCTACTCTATACTTTATTTAAATCTAAAGATGTATATAACACACAGTGGTGTGTACATCTATGGATTCGTTCCTCCTCGATGCTTCATGCTTTAGAAACTCTGAACATCTTTCAACTCTAGTTGGAAATCTGTTAGTAGGGCTCTACGTGTGTGTGTGTGGGACCTTGCCACTGTTTACTCTTCTAGTTATCTCAGCAATGTTTACTGAATCTATTCTAATCTAATCTGATGAATTTTATAGCGCCGTTATCATAATGCCCAGAACATGAATCGATGGTCGCTTCAAGTCAGAATAGCAGTCAAAATCATAATGCGTTGGAGAAATTGGGTCGAATTTCGATAGATCAGAGAAACCAGGCTACAGTTGGTAAGCACGTTGGAAGACATGCGCCTTTAGTTCAGACCTGAATGACATCAAAGAATTAGTGAATGAATGTTCTATTCTTAATAACATTTAACATTGTTAAGGCTAGATTAGTTTCTATTGAAGAGGCGCTATATAAATGATTATTACGAGTACAATTTAAAGAAATATCCACAAACTTAAATCTAGCGCCAGATTAGACCACTATTACATCTATTTAGGCCTAATATGTTTCATAAAGGTCTCTAAACTGTTTTAGAAACGCACATAGAGACTTTGGAAGAAGATCCGCTTCCTGCCAGAGAGACTTCCTATATTCGAAAATCATATCCTTCTGTTCGCTCTCCTCCTACTTCGGATCAGAGAAGCTTCCTATTCAAGCGTCGTATCCTTCTGTCTGCTCTCCTCCTACTTTGGATCAGAGAAGCTTCCCATTCGAACGTCGTATCCTTCTGTCCGCTCTCCTCCTACTTCGGATCAGAAAAGCTTCCTATTCGAGAGTCACGCGTTCGACGTCTCGAGGTCATCTGTCTCTCTGCTCTCCACATAACTTCTGATCGTCCTCGGTACCCAGTTGCTGAAGAAAGGCATCTCCTTCTTGAAGAAGAACAGCCAGCGACGTCATCGATGTCCGTGAACTGCCCAAAGATCTGAATTGGTCTTCAAACCCATCAATGATGCGGTAGCGCGCTGGTCTATAATCCAACGATTGTGTGTTCGAACCTGCTAAGGCAACTCTGTGTAACAAACTTAGACAAGTTGCTTGCACACACTTGTCTCGCGCCTGGGGATCAGATTTACTGATCTTGAGCGCATAATAAATTCATGAAGTAGATTGGTTCACGACGTGTTCCGTTTATCCACCTTCTCTTTCTCTGGTCATACCTAAGACTAGAGCTGTTCCTGGTGAATGGCCTTTTTCGGTTGCTGGACCTAAATTATGGAACTCCATCTATGTGTCTGTTCGCTTTGCTCAGTCGGTTCTCTCATTTCGTTCTCTACTTAAAACTTACCTTTTTCAGATTGTTTATCAACCGTAGGCTGCCTCTTTGTCTTAGTGGACTGACCTTCTGGATATTATTAGCCTGATTGTGTGGATTGGCTTTGATGCGCCAGCGGTTGATGCCTTGTGCATTAGACACCGGCGCATTAGAAGTTACTAATTATTATTATAGTATTACTACACGCAATTGTGTGGGCGCCCAAGCAAGCAAAAAGCTATCACAGTCGTCTAAGAAACCAAGGAAAATGCCTTCGTGTATACAATTAGAAGTATTTATTGTTTGTGTTTATAAGTAGAATACAGAAATATTTATTGTTTGTGTTTATAAGTAGAATGCAGAAGTATTTATTTACGTTAGCAACATTTGTAGCGGCTGCCGGAAACGCAGACGTCGAGCCCCCTATTTTACGCTTATCTAACGTCTCGAATAAGAGTTTTCCACCACTGCCTATAGCGCCTACCGTTTTAAATCCTAATCGTATGTCTAAAGGATTCGGGTTACTTGACAAAATTCATTTTAGGTAGCATGTTCAAAAAGTAATATGCAATGCTGTAAGTAATGTTAATTAACGTAATGTGATGTTACTCTTAAGAAGCTTACGTCTGATCACAAGGTTTGAGATTTCTACAGCGCCCAGGGAAAGCCAAGTCACGGACGGGAACCCCGTTGATCACAGCTACGGGAATGAGTCTAATTATTTAAACCTAAATTAAGACATTTTCAGGCTTATTTTTATTTACTTATATATAGACTTAGACATTTTCAGGCTTATTTTTATTTACATTTTTATTTTCATCACAAGGTTGAGATTTCTACAGCGCCCAGCGAAAGCTAAGTCACGGGAACCCGTTATTCACAGCTAAGGAATGTTTATATATTTATATAGACTAAATATTTATTTTCATATTTAAATATGTTTTATTTATTATTTAATATATATGTTATGCATATATATATATATATATATTATATATATCCTAGGCCTAAAATTAAATTAAAAAGGCCTATTTAGGCCTTAAAGGCCTACTAAATTTCCTAGGCCTAAAGGCCTATTTAGGCCTAAAGGCCTACTAAATTTAAATTTCTAAACTAAATTTCCTAGGCCTAAAGGCCTATTTTTAGGCCTAAAGGCCTACTTTAAAGGCCTATTTAGGCCTAAAGGCCTACTAAATTTAAATTTCTAAACTAAATTTCCTAGGCCTAAAGGCCTATTTTTAGTCCTAAAGGCCTATTTAGGCCTAAAGGCCTACTAAATAAATTTCCTAGGCCTGTTTAGGCCTACTAAATTCCTAAACACCTTCTAAATTTCCTAGGCCTAAATTTTCTAGGCCTAAAAATTCCTAAGCCTATTAAAGCACAAAAAATGGAGATATAGAAAGAGGAGAAAAAGACAAGGAGAAAAAGCTAATAAGAAAGGTGCAGATGTAGAAGGACAAGGTACAGATGTAGAAAGACGAGAAAAAGCAGTAAAAAAGGTGCAGAGTAGGACAAGGAAGGTCCAGATGTAGAAAGACAAGGAGAAAAAGCTAATAAGAAACGTGCAGATGTAGAAAGACAAGGTACAGAAGTAGAAAAAAGGAGAAAAAGCTAATAAGAAAGGCGCAGATGTAGAAAGACAAGGAGAAAAAGCAGTAAAAAAGGTGCAGATGTAGGACGATGTAGAAAGACAAGGAGAAAAAGCTAATAAGAAACGTGCAGATGTAGAAAGACAAGGTACAGATGTAGAAAAAAGGAGAAAAAGCTAATAAGAAAGGCGCAGATGTAGAAACACAAGGAGAAAAAAGCTAATAAGAAACGTGCAGATGTAGAAAGACAAGGTACAGATGTAGAAATACAAGGAGAAAAAGCTAATAAGAAAGGTAAATATTGGTAAATACTTGACAAGGAGAAGAAAGGTAATGAGAAAGATAAATATTAATAAGTATTTGTTACACAAGTAGAAAGACAAGGAGAAAAAAGGTAATAAGGAAGATAAATAATTAGAAGTACCTAACAAGGAGAAAAAAGCTAATAAGAAAGGTAAACATTTAGAAATACAAGTTAAACATGTAGAAAAAAGCTAATAAACAAGATCGCTAATAAAGAAAGGTACAGATGCAGAAATACAAGCAGATAAAAGGAAAAATGAGAGAGAAGAAAAACAAAAGAAATAGACCTAAGCAGACATATAAATTGGCAAAAAATTAGAAAGTGTTCAATGTCCCATTATTTACAACTGAAGGTCATGAACGGGCCTTCAACTCTTTCACTGCTTTTCCCTAAACATTTCTCTAATGCATCTTGGTTCATTTCCGTTTACTCTCGGCTTAGACAGAAAAACACACGAAGACAGATGAGTTAATTAATATTGAGCTAAAACGGACCATTGTTATTGTAATTACAAAGCGCCTCTTAGAGGATAAACTCAACAGAGGTGCTTTCGACCCGAAAAAGTAAAATCACTGTTGAACAGTACAGTCTTCAGGCTCCTGCGGAACACCGAGAGGGGAAGAGAAAGGAGCTCAAGTCGCAATTCTCGAGGGAGACGATTCCAGCAAGTGGGACCAACGTAGGGAAAGCTTTTGGACTGGGCTGCAGCGGTACGCATGCGAGGGACAAACAGGAGATCTTGAGTGGCCGAGCGAAGGTTGCTACGGCCCGGCAACGAGGAGACCAAAGTGCAGAAGTCAATGAGGTAAAGGGGAGCAGAGCCAAGAACACAACTGCGCACGAGGGAGAGGATCTTAAAGTGGACACGCTGCTGGACAGGGAGCCAGTGAAGTGTCACGAATATAAGACGAGATGTGGCCACACTTTGGAATGCCCCCTATGAGACGAGCAGCAGAGTTGAGCATAGACTGTAGCTTAGCAGTGTTGGCAAGCGATAGGCCGGTAAAGATGGCGTTCCCAAAGTCAACCCTGGTGCAATTGAGGGCATGTACCAGCGTGGAGATAGCGTGAAAGGAAAGAATACGGCGAATGGTACGGAGCTGACCAAGATGATAAAAACAGCAGCAAGAAACGTTGTTAACGTGACCATAAATATTAGTCATTTGGCCTGCTGCGCTCGAAGGCCGTTTCAAGTCATACATGCAGCAATCTGTTATATACATGCAGCTTCCCTGTTATATCAGCCTTAGTAGAGTAATAGCAGTAACAGTATTATTGTGCATTTATTAAGCGCCATTATCTAATGACAAAGCATCAATCGATGGCGCTAGGCAATTGTGAGTGAAGGACTTGCCAAGTGAGGCTAGGGACCACAGGAACCGTCTCAGATGAGGTTCGAACCCGTAGTCTGAGGTTACAAGCCAAGCGCTTTAACCAACAGACTACCGTGACCTACAGTGGAAGTACTGTAGTTGTGGTAGCGGTAATTGTGGTTCTAGTAGCCCACTTTTCACACCCATTCCCCGTCCCCCTCGGGGGTGGTGCTCGGACCTCGTTAACCGACAAATGTAGTCCGATCTGGCGTGATTTCCCCGTCGTTGATCCTTCAGTCGTTTTCTCGAAGTGCTTGGCCAGTTCTTCCGCATACAGTCGACGACAATAGGGTATCAGTGTTGCGTTTGATGCTCGTCCTTTAAGGCATTCCATCTGCCGCTAAATGAAAAACAAACGACGAGATATAATAGAGCCACACATCAGATGCTAAACTATAGTAGGAGTTTCTCCTCAAACAGGAGCCAGTTTCCACGACGCTGCATGGTCGAGGTGCGAGCGCGAGGCACTAGTAGATTACCACTAGCAGCGGAGCGAAGAGAAGCACGTCCCAAATTGGGCCGGATAGGTAGACAACGCTCCCTCAAGTAAGAGGGGGCAATACCCAACAAGGAGTTCCAAACAAAGACGATAACCCTATAGTGGATGCGCTGACTCATAGGAAGCCAGTGCAACTCATCCAGCATGAAATCAGAGACATGACCAAACCTAGAGATGCCACCAATAAGCCGTGCAGCCGCCCGCAACACACGTTCCAGGCACAAAAGCCGTTAGGCCACTTAGTGGTATTTATTTGCACTTGCAAAAGACAAAAACGGTGACACAGATAGAAAGAAATAAGCAGACAGGAAAGCTACATAAAAGCGACGAATGAATGACGACAGCCACCGTTGGTAAGATGTAATAACTTCAGGAAGTCTAATTCCTGGTCTCGTTAACAGATGGCACCACTGACCTCTTCGTCCCGGGGAATAAACAGCTTCGTCAGCGCAGTCGTGCGTCACTTCCTTCTTGAAATGAAACGCCTGTTCAACACCACAACACAACCAAATCATTTAACAGTGGTTGCTTTAAATGCCAACCACAACAATTTGTATAGGCCTCTAAGTTTCTATCTGGCCATTTATCTCAAAAACCCTATCAAAGGCCATTGAACCCAACGTATCTAGAAGGTGGAGTTTACAAGTTTATCCTTATTCAGTAATCATCTCGAACTTCTGTCGATTCTATATCGCAAGGAAGTACCATTGTGCAAGTATGTATGTATGTATGCATGCACGCATGTATGTATGTGTGCATGTGTGCATGCATGTATATAAGCATGTGTGTATGTATTTATGCATGTATATATGCATGTGTGTATGTATGTATGTGTGTATGCATGCATGCACGTGTGTATGCATGTATATATGCATGTGTGTATGCATGCATGCATGTATGCATGCATGTATGCATGCATGTATGCATGCATGCATGCATGTATGTATGTATGTATGTGTGTATGTATGTATGTGTGTATGTATGTATGTATGCATGCATGTGTGTATGTATGTATGTATATTTAAGTAGGCCTACCTCTCAAAAGCGATGCAATGTCAAACTAATCTAACAAGTGCGTTTTAATATAGTTTGAACTAAGTAAAGTGGGCAAACAAGCTGACAAACAAACCCAAACAAGGTGTTCTCGTCATTTTGTAAAAAAGCGTGTTTTTCACAAAATGACTGAAAGACACGTTCGTATTAATGCCTGTTAACATCAAACACGTGCACTGTGCAATATGTGTATGGGTGTATATACATATGGGTGTATGTGTGTGTATGTGTATGTATGCATATAAATGTATGTATGTACATGGGTATGTGTGTATGAGGTATATATGTATAACATAACATAACAAATTAAGATTTATAAAGCACAACTTCAAGAACAGACTCATCTGTAGCGCTCTTGACCAGTCAGAAAAGACCCGTGATCAAACAATGTATGTGTGCATATGTATGTACGTGTATGCATGTATCTATGTATGTACGTGTGTATGTATGTGTGCATGTACGTATATACTTATGAATGTATGCATGTATGGATACATGTATGTGTATATATGTATATATACATGTACGCATGCATGCATGCGTATATTTCTTCATTCACAATTGCTCACCACAATCAATTGATGCTTAGTCGTTAGATAGTGGCGCCTAATAAATGCAGAAACAATAATCTAATGTAATGTTTTCTACAGAGCCATTATACTAATGCACATGGGATCAACCCCTGTCAAAATCCGTTAGGTCAGGGAAAGCAGATATCTGGTTACGGTTGGTAAGGAAGTTCAACCAGACGAGTCTTAAGTTTAGACCTGAATGACACAATTGTGCCACATGATCAGTCAACCGCATATCCCGAAGTTTCATGAAAAGGTCCTCAGAAGTTTCAGAGGCGGAAAGGTAAAGTGTAACAGACTTTTTACAAGCCTCCATGGTAGCTACGTCGAGGCGCAGACGACCCATTAATCCAACGACAGTAGGATGGAAAGATTTAAAGAATGGATATGTGTATGTTTAAATCTGACTATTTCGAGGACAACAACAGCTCTTGGCAGGCGTGCCTTCTCTGTTTCTGGCCCTAGACTCTGGAACTCTCTTCCAGCAAATTCTCTTCCGGCAACTCTCTTCGCTCCGCAAATTCTGTTTCTACCTTCAGATCTCGACTGACAACTTATCTTTCCTGAACTCATTTCCTCCGTAGGCTGTCTCTGACTTCTGGACTCCTGTCTGGCTTTTCGACCCTGACTCACCATGAACTTTGGCTTGGACAATGATTTTATTTAGCAGCGACCATCGACTGATGCCTCGAGCATTATTACAGTGGCGCTATAGAAGTTTTTAGATTAGATTAGAATAGACTAGCCATTGAAATCTGAACTTAATTTTTGCCTGATGTTTCCTGCCATGACTTCCACAGGAACTGCGCAATATGTGTATGTGTGTATATACATATGGGTGTATGTGTGTATATGTGTGTGTATGTGTATGTATGCATATATATATGAGTATATATACATATGGATGTATGTGTGTATGAGTGTATATATGTAAAACATAACATAACAAATTAAGATTTATAAAGCGCAACTTCAAGAACAGACTTATCAGTAGCAATCTTAACCTGTCAGAAAAGACCCGTAGTCAAACAGTGTATAGTATATGTGTATGTGTGCATGTGTATGTATGTGTGCATATGTATGTATGTATGTATGTATATAAGTGTGCATGTGTATGTATGCATGGGTGTATATGTGTGTGTGTATGTGTGTATGTGTGTATGTATGTATGTATGTATGTATGTATATATGAATGCAATTGAATGACAGAAAAATCAAATAATAGAATAATGGAAACAGCGAGTGATAAAGGGATGAAAAGGCAGAAAGAGCAAAAGATGAAATGAAATGAAAATAGAAGAATGAAATGAGGAGAGGATTAAGGATGGAAGCAAAAAGAGTGAGTGAATGATGGAACAACAAACATAAAGAGAATAAAGAATGATGGAATGAAGGAAAGAGGAGGTTTGGTTGTCTCTTCAGTGTAACCTGACAACTGCATCGAATGATCCAACGAATGATCCAACGAATGATCGAATGAATGATCCAAAAGCAACGAAATACTTCTGCATCCAGAGAAGTCAACCACTTAAAAAACATGAGCCACAATCTTTGAGATATCCCCAAAAGGTGCGACATAATTGCTCAGATAATTCACACACGATAGGCCTAGTTAATCAAGGGCAACACCACTGAGTCGCCCGAACACTCGTCTAGGTGTGGCCTGCCCAATAAAACTGGAAAACTAGAAGTCAAAAACTGGCAACGAATGAAAAGGTGATTAAAATTTAAGAAACTAATATAGTGTATATGTATGTGTGGATGTATATATGTGTGTATTTATGAATGCATGTATGCATGTCTGTATATAACCATGTACGTATGTATGTATGTATGCATGCATACAAGCATGTTTGTATATATTCATGTATGTACAGTATGTGTGTATGCATGTATGCATGCATGTGTAAATATATATATGTACGAATGCATGCATGTATGTACACATATACAGAAGTATGTATGTATGTATGTATGTAAGTAAATATGTATGTAAGTATTGTATGTATGTATATGTATATGCCTATCCATGTATGCATTTATGCATGTAAGCATGTAAACATGTAAGCGTACAAGCATATGTGTGTATGTGTAAGCTTGGTGTAAGCAAGTAAGCAAGCATGCATGCATAGTAGGTATGCACATATGCATGCATGTATGCATGTATCTGGTTATTCACTGTATATAGCATCTTCTAAGAAGCAGTTGACGAAGGGGTATAAAGAACCTCACAATTATAACAAGCAACTTCTATAGCGCCAGAGTCTAATGCTCAAAACATCACCCGGAGGTGCACCCAAACCAAGGAAATCATGGTCAGTAGGACAGAGTCAGTCTACAGAGACAGCGAGGCAGCCTGGGGTGGATAAGAGAGAGGTGCAAGTCTTAGGTTGTGGCCGAAATTACATAACGAGATGGACGAAAACGAACAGACGCCAGAAGAGAATTCTAGAAGTCCAGCAACTGAAGGCTCACCCATCAAGAAAAAGTATAAGGGCGCAATGTACGGTCGATGTGGTCCCACTCCAAGTGTCCCTTTAGAGGGGGCTAGCGGAAGTTAAATCTTTAAATAATTTCTGCGCTGGCAGGGATTTGAACCCCCAACGTCGAGGTTGACCTTCAAAACACGCTGACTAGAAGAATATCGCTCATCCACAGCAAAGATAAAACTCAATGAAAACTCACAGTTCAGTTGGCGTTGCGTCTGTTCCCGTCGTCAGAAGAGTCATGAAGGAGCGAAAACTGCGTCTTCCGCCTCCAAATGGTTGGTACCTCGTTGCACCCCGCGAAGGTAGACGAGTTTGACGCGCCCCCTTTGTCGCCAAAGGTCGCCTTCAGACGGTGGCTGTTCACCTAGTCTGGCAGCGTTCTTCGACTGGCGGTTGACCGGACACATCTGCTCACTGGCGCTTCCAGGTCTGGTAAATTAGATCGATAAAAATTAAAGTAGGCCTAACTTTCAATAAAAATTAAAATGTAAATAAAAATTGAAGTAAATATCAACTAAAATGAAAAATTAAACTAGATATCAATAAGAATTAAATTTAATTTCAATAAAAATAAAAATTTAATAAAAATCAATGCAATTAATTTCATACTTAGTCAGTTAAATTACAGTTACATTTAAACCTGCCTCGTCGCTCTACTGACCGGCTGCATCGTTCTTCGACTCTGAATGATCCTTAAACTTCTCTGACTGAATTATTTAAAGACCTTCCCTTCATTTAGTCTTCTCTCTAATGACCCTGTGACCCCGGCACTCCCTCGCTATCCGTAGACCGACTATCGTATGCAGCCTAAGCGTCGGCATTTAGGTCACCTACAAAAGGCTATTAGTTAAATACACGTCAGTTTTTGCATAATCCAACTATACAACGTATTTCTAAATGACGATCCTGTGTACACAAAAGCAACCAATCGAGACAGCCTACAACAGTCCGTACCTTCAGTGACATTCGTCTGTCCAATATATTGGGGTGTAACTTTTTCAAACAAATGTAATGTACGCGTTTTTCTATAGCGATCATATTGCGCCGACCCTGCTCATTTTTCAATGAGTTTATCGGGTGAGATCCCTGATAATCCCTCATTACCGACGCCGGTTTCAATGGGTGTCACTAACTCAAAACTGAAAATACTCTCTTCTACAAATCCTATCCAGATTCCTCCTCTTCCCATTATCTCACTTTCCGGTTCAATTCCGAATACCATCCACTGTTCAATTCCATCAGGCAAAACGTCAAGCCTCAGAGACAGAGATTGAGAAGCAAATGCATATGTACAAAGACAGAGAAACCTCTGTTGAGACAGAAGAGGAAGGTGACAAAGGACGATGCAGATTAACCCAGAAGATGACGCAAAGGCTGTCAAGAAAATGAAAGCTACATATCTCATACAAAGATAAGCAACGCCATGAAGAGACATTTACAGACATACAAAGCCGGCGTAAGAAACAAACCGTCCAAGTAACATGACCTGATATAACTACACTAGCTCGGCAATAGACTCTATAGAAATTTACTAATAAACTGCAATAAACTGAACGGCAAGATGGCCATATTTTATCAACAGGGTGGCCTTTCCACTGCCTGTAGAATTCAAAGAAAGTTGACCCTAACATATACGAATTGGGTATGTGACAGCCTAGTGCTCAGCGTGCTGGACTATCGATCCAGACGCCAGGGGTTCAAATCCTCGCCAGGTTGGTTAGATAGTTAATGTCAATGAGAAATTTCTATGGCGCCGGTGTCTAATGCAAAAGGCAGTAACCAACGGCACACCAAAATTAAGCTAAATTAATGACCTATTAACCAGAAAGTCAGTCTATTGAACCCGAGAGACAACCTATATCGGGGAATAAGCCAACTGAGAAAGGTCAGTCTTAGGTTGAGACTGAAATGATATAAGCGACCGAGCAAAACAAACAGAAGCAGGAAGAGAGTTCCAATATTTAGATCCAACAACCTTAAAACCCCGCTCACCAAGAATGGTTTCAGTTTTTGGCACAAATAGAGACCTGGTTGGATAAAGACAGACCTGGGAATGAGGATTGGTTTAAAGTATTGTGGTTGACCAGAGTTTAATGTTTTACAAGCCCCAATTTGAAATAAATGGGAAGATTCACGTACAGGGGTTATATGCTTATATTTTCACGTATCTGTTATAGCTGTAACCAGAGTTCAAGATTCTGCCCCACTTAGCAAACTAAGCCATTAAAAGAATACAATTACGGCCTTTAATCTGGTAGTGCCAGTCCCAAGCCAGGAAAAGGAGGAGGGCGACGTCAACGGCCTTTGATGCCATAAGATGTCGTTAAACACTGGAACTACTACTACACTGTCGATGGGAAGATTAGAGTGCGAGGGACAGCCCACCACCATCACATGCCAAGGCTAAGAGTTCCAGGAAGTTGATAACATCTGATACCCATGGTTGCCCCTTGGGGCTCAAGGGTCCGCTCTTCTTCTTATTTAAACGAATCTCTCAAAGCTACTGAGATATGGCAGATTTTAAACTAAAATTAAATTCTGACAGAATTAAATTAGTACAAAGTATATACTTTACAAAATATTGTACAAAATTTATTGTCCTATTGATAGCTATCTGGGAAGCTTATCGTGTTAGTTAGTTTTCGAAACATTTAATATATCGCCTTTTGAGTACCTCACAAGAGCGCCGTCTACGCTAGCCTAACTGATGTCAATATGCAAGCAATGCTTAGATAGCTAGAAGGGTCATGACCAGTGGGCCTCCGCACACACGAAGAGCCCAACCGACCGAGTACCATCGAGATGTAACAGTTGACAGAATGCGTGCGAATAAATATTTGAATACAAGATAGGATTCGCTGGAGGACCTCAGAGACCCTACTATCTGTGCGAAACCAATAGGCCTACCGTGCACATAATACTTTTCCTACTGACTATGTATGTGTATATGTATGTATGTATGTATGTATGTATGTATGCATGCATGCATGTATGCATATACGTATGTATGCATGTTTATATATGTATGTATGTATGTATGTATGCATGTATGTATGCTTGCATGCATGTATGCATATACGTATGTATGCATGTATGCATATATGCATGTGTATATGTATGTATGTATGTATGTATGTATGCCCCTCAGACCAGACCCAATGCCAGACTGTGGCGCCCCGTGGAATTGCTCTTCCCCCGATACAAACAATCCTGGAGCCGCCACTCATATATCCCTCTTGTACAGGCTACTTTCTTCCCATTAGCAAGGAATCCGCGGGCATTCAGGGCTGAGACAGGGCGACAAAGATATTTTAAGTTAGCAGATGCATAACGCAACCGAAACCTGAGAGCAGCGGTGCTGTAGGATCGGCAGCATATGTCAGATATGATTATATGCAAACAATACTAAATGTAATATACTAAATATAGAAATAGCGCCAACAAGTCTATTCGCACCTGCATGGAAAACACTTGCCACCTGTCTAATCCGACCCAACTCCAGACAGACAGACAGACTGACACACATACACACAGGCGTACAGAATGCAAAGGAGTGGTCAACAGGTGTGTGGAAGTCGTCTTACCAACGCACAATTTGATCTAATGGTCTTTTTCGAAACTGTGCTGCCACCTAGCTGGGAAGTAAACGGCAAGTCCTACGATGCGCTGACCCCCTGTCAAAGACGTTGGGATTCGTCCATTCACAGCTCAAGGGTCTAAAGAAAACGAATAAGCGCCTCCTCTATGTCTCACTTATGGGATATGGGAAACATTACTTTACTGCTGAGATTATTTTCATAAAAATAAACATATTCCTCATACATTTCGCTTCACCCAGTGGGTCGTGTAGCGCCATTGTATAAGTTGGTCTCCCCTACTACACTTACGGCTTTTGTGTGGTGCTGAGAAATTTTGGAGGTTTACATTTGCACTTATCCTAGCGGCGAATTTAATAGAGACGCCCCTCTTGGTTATATGCCGGCGCGCCTAAGACCGGACCCATGCACGGTGGACTGTTGCGCCCCTCTGGAATGCTCATGTCCTCCCACGTAAACTATCCTGGAGCCGCCACTCATATATCTTTCTGCTTCAGGCTATTTCCCATTAACAAGGGATTGGCGAGCATCTAGATATGAGATAGGGCGACAAAACTATTTTAAGTTAGCAGATGCTTAACGCAACCGAAATCTGGAAACAGGTGCGCTATAGGATGGGCAGCTGTAACAATATGCAGAGAACTGAAGCTACTAAATTTAGAAATCGCGCCAACAATTCTATTCGCACATCTACACAGCAAACGTGCTACTTGCCTTAATCCGACCAAGTCCGGACACACAGACGAACAAACAAGGAGACAAACAGATACACAGATACAACACGTGTATGAGATTTAGGCAAACGACGCGCAATTTGATCTAATGGTGTTTTTCAAAACTGTGCTGCCACCTAGCTGAAAATTAAATGACAAGTCCTGTGATGCGCAGGCCCCGTGTTCAGGACCATGGGATTCGCCTATTTTGGCACAGCGGCCTAAAGATAAGGAAATGAGCGCTTCCCCTACGTCTGACTTATGAGCTATGGGACACTTTACTGCTGAGTCTATCCCCATAAAATACATATCTTTCTTTTACATTTCGCTTCTCCCAATGGGACTTTTAGCCCCACTGTATAAGTTGGTCTCCCTTACACGGCTTTTGTATGGCACTGAGGAATTTTGGAGGTTTACATTTACATATCTCCCACTGCTTTAGACTAGCCCTCAATTAAAAAGGGTCGACGGTCATCCAACTGAGACAGGCAGGCAAAACTATTGTAAGTATGATGGTCCTTAACGCATCTGGCTTTGGCAGACTCGCGCCTAAATCTGAAATCAGGTGCGCTGTAGGAAGGGCAGCAAATGACAGATAAATACAAGCAGAAAACTTAAGCTACTCAATTTAGAAATGGCGCCAACACGTTTATTCGCAGCTATATGCATCGCACCTGCCTAATCCGACCCAACTCCAGACAGATGAACAAACACAGAGACAAACAAATACACAGACATACAGTTTGTAAAGGAGTGGTAAACACGTGTATGGAATTCGTGATCTGTTTCAAAACTGTGCTGCCACCTAGGTGGAAAGTAAATGGCAATTCCTGCTATGCGCTGGTCCCGTGTCCAGGAAATTGGGATTCGTCCATTCTCGGCTCAATTTTCTGAAGAAAATGAATTGAACGCATCCCCATGGGATATTCTATGGGATATTGGAAACTATGCTGAGACACATTTCGCTTCTCCCAATGTGTCTTATAGCTCCATTATAAAAGTTGGTCTCTCTGACGAGACTTTTGTGTGGCGTTGGGATATTTGGGAGATTACATTTACATTTACATATCTCCTACTGCTTTGGACTTCCTCTCAATTAAAAAGGGATCGGCGGTCATCTAACTGAGAGAGGGCGGCAAAACTAATGTGTGTAGGCAGATGCATGACGCAGCTGGCTTTGGTGGACTCGAGCCGAAATCTAAGAGCAGGTGCGCTGTAGGATGGGCAGGAAATTACAGGAAATTTATGCAAACAGAGACTTAAGAGTACCAAATTTAGAAATAATGTCAACAAGTCTGTTCGCACCTGCATGCCACCTGCCTAATCCGACCAACTCCAGACAGCAGACAGACGGACAAACACAAAGACAAAGAGACCCATAGGCCTACAGATTGTAAAGGAGTGGTCAACAGGTCAACACGTGTAAGGAATTCGTGTAAAACGCGCGGGATTTGATCTAATGGTCTGTTTCAAAACTGTGCTGCAATCTAGCGAATGCACATGATTAATATCAATAGCGCACTCGTATAATCACGATGATGATCATGAGTTTCTGCCTCAAGGCAGGTCAATTCCCTCCTGGGCATGAGATGAGTGAGTGAGGTGGTTTTCCGCTGCCTTCCTCGCAGACAGTTGTTGGTGAGCAACTTGTCCAAGGTCGCTACGCAGAGGCTTAAGGCAGATTGGAACCCGCGATCCTCCGATTACGAGGCACCGACTATACCACTAAAAAACCGAGTCCCACGATTACGATACCGATAGTAAAACAACTTTGGTTTCATTGGTGCACATGTCTCTCTTCGAGTCAAACAAACCTCATATTTTTTAAAATAATAATTAGGTCATAAAATTAGCTGAGTGTGGGCCATGGATCGACATTTCTATTTAGAAAGTTAATTGGCTGAACTGACTCACAGGTTCCTTGCAGCGCCATCTCACAGATTTACACTTCATTACAAGATACTATCCACTGGTTTTGAGAAATGTGACGCAAATGCAACAATAGTATGTAACCATAACTAGGCCACGGGAAAAGGTATACCACATACATACGTACATACATACATACATACATACATACATACATACATACATACATACATACATACATACATGCGTACATATATGTATGCATGCATACATGTCTGTCTCTCTTTTATAGAATCATTAAGAGCGAGGGCATCATCGATAATTAATTCATTGGCAGAATAGAAATAGGCCGGTGCATTAGTCAGTTGTCACCGCCAGATGCGTACCAAAATCTTGAAACATAGGCGATTTGGGATGGACAGCAAATGAAAGATAATTATATGCAGAGTGTCTATTCGCACCTGTATGCAGCGCACCTGCCTAATCCAGACAGGTGACAAACAGTTACACACATACAGTACATACAGAATGCAAAGGAGTGGTCAACACGTAAATGGAATTCGTGTAAAGAGCGCGCGATTTGATCTAATAGTCTGTTTCAAAACTGTGCTGCCACCTAGCTGGAAAGTGAATGACAAGTCCTGCGGTTCACTGGCCCCGTGTCTAGGAATTTGGGATTCGTCCATTGTTAGTCCAAGAGCGAAAGAAAAGTAAATGAGGGCCTCCAAGAAAGAAAAGTAAATGAGGGCCTTCTCTACGTCTCACTTATGGGATATTGGAAACTCTACCTTAGTGTTCAGACTATCCCCATAAAATAAACATCTTCCTCATACATTTCGCTTCCCTATGGGTAGTGTAGAAGTTGGGCTCTCTGGCGAGGCTTTTGTGTGCCGCTGTGAAATTTCGGAGATTACATTTACATATCTCCCACTGCTTTAGACTACCGGTCAAATAAAAACGGATTGGCGGTCATCCAACTGAGAGAGGGCGGCAAAACTAGTGTTGTTAGGCAGGTGCATAGAGCAGCTGGTTTTAGTGGACTCGCGCCGAAATCTGAGGGGAGTTGCGCTGTAGGATGGGCAAGAAAAGATCTGTAAGTTATGCAAACAGATGCTTTAAAAGGTGTCAACAAGTCCATTCGCACCTGCATGACACCTGCCTAATCCGACACAATTGCAGACAGACACACAGACGAACAAACACAGAGACAAAAAGACACACAGACATACAGATTGTAAAGGAGTGGTCAGCACGTGTTTGGGATTCGTGTAACAGGCGCGCGATTTGATCTAATGGTCTGTTTCAAAACTGTGCTGCCATCTAGCGAATGCATATGAATAATTTTCAATAGCGCACTTTGATAATTACGATGATGATCATGGGTTTCTGCCTGAAGGCAAGTCCATTGGCTTTATGCCACGGGGGGATGAGATGAGTGAGGTGGTTTTCCGTTCCCTTCCTCACAGACAATTGTGGTTGAGCAACTTGTCCAAAGTCGCTTCGCAGTGGCTTGAGGCTGATTCGAACCCGCGATCTTGCAGTTCAGACAGAGACCATACCACTACACAACCGAGTCCCACGATTACGATAGAGATCGTAAAAAATTATGTTTCACTTGTGCACATGTCTCTCCGAGTCAAACCTCATTTTTCATTAAAAAAAATTGTGGCATAAAATTAGCTAAAGTAATTTTAAAAGAAGAGAAAGTAAAAAGGGAAAATGTGTTAACTGAATGTGTGCTATGGATCGACATCTCTATTTAGAAAGTTAATTGGCTGATCTGCCTCATAGATTCCTTGCAGCGTATCTCACAGAGTTACACTTCATTACATGATACTATCCATTGGTGTTGCCACGAGGAAAGGTATACATACATACACACATACATTCATTATTTTTACTACTACAAGAAGATACATACATACATACATACATGTATACATCCATGCATACATATATATATATATACTAGTCTAAGTATCTCTATATAGAATCCTTGTGAACGAGGACATTATTGATTATTCATAGGGAGAACAGAAATAGTTAGGAAAGTTTGTTCGCAAGATCAAAGGCATCAATCAAAAGCAAACAAAGCGAAAGTAATATTCAAAAGTTGTACTTGGTCTGTGCCTGGGCCAAAGTGTTTATAACCACGTGTTTATAATTATACATAATTATGTATGTAGCTGAGCATTTTCTACAGTGCCCTTTCAGTCAGTAACCTCTCAAAGGTGTCGTGTGACTGTGACCTCAAGGTTAAATCTAGTTTTCAACCAATTAGCATATTGTAGATGGGCCTTGAACTTGTGTGTGGTCAGCGAACCGTGACCGGCTTTAACAGGCGTGGAGTGGAGTAGGGAGAAGAGGCGCTCAAACCAATCTGCCGCCTGCCACAAGACACACTCACACTTGCCTGTTTTCAAACGATTTGCATACTGTACACGGGTCTTGATTGTGTATGGTTCGCCAGGTGTGGAGTGAGGAGCGCTCAAAGGAATCGGCCGCCATTACAATTGTCTGTTTTCAAATGATTTGCTGTAGACGAGTCTTGAACTTGTGTGTGGTCAGTGAACTGTGACCCATTTAAGAGGCTTTGAGTGAGCAGGAGCGCTCAAGCAAATCGGCCACAGTGCCACTAGACACTACACAGACTTTCTAATTAACTGCATAAAACTTTCATCACAAAATGCTATCCTCCTCCTCCTCCTCCTCCTTCTCCTGCTCCTTCTACATATTAAGAATATTACGATTAAGGTTATGATTAAAATTATTGTTAACATTATTATTTAAATTATTGTTCAATTATTATTCAATTCTGCTGCTGCTACTACTACTACTGCTGCTGCTGCTACTACTACTACTACCACTACTACCACTACCACTACCACTACCACCACTACTACTACTACTACAACACGATCATGATTCACATCATCATCATCATCATCATCAACATCATCATCATCATCATTTCATCTTCGTCGTCGTCGGTTTGATTCTGGTGTCCTGCACGCAACCCTAACCCTAACCTTTTGTAACAAGAACCAAAATGAATTAATTCACCTGAATTCACTTATTGAGTTCATTCAAATATGCGCGTATATAATGTTTAAATAATTTTATATTGGGCAGAATACGAATATCATGAGATAAATTGTTCCATAACGCATTTAACAGAAAATAGACGAGTGTTTGTATGTGCATAACTTGTATGATAATTACCCTTTGATCTGGTATTATAAGTGTGGTTCTGAGGATACAACCCTGGCAAGCACAGTGAAGTTAAGCAATGTCGAACATGGTTAGCACTTGGATGGGTGAACATCCATGGTATACCAGGCCATCTGTCAGTCAGCCACCATCTCCTGAGTCGGTATAATGGGAAGGATTCAGTTGAGTTTCTTTTTGTTTCTGCATTTATTGAGCAAATGCTATGTAATGATTAAGCGACAATCGATGGCACTGAGCAATTGTGAGTGAAGGACTTGCTCAATGTTAGAGAGAAAGATGGTCTCGATGAGTGAGTTGCACCAATTCGTCACCCTTCACCTGTTACAATTTCTGCACAGGTCTTTCGCTCACAACTGAAAACACTCCTCTTCCACAAATCCCATCCCAATTCCTCCTCCAACTAAATATTATCTCGCCACTCTAATACTAAATATCGTCAATGCACATTTTTATAGCACCTCTTTAAGAAATTTCAAAGGTGCTCCTAACCTGAAAAGGCAAAGCCAAAGAAATGACGAGCGGCTCAGTAGCATACATTTATCAGCTGAATCAAAACTCCACACATGAAACTGCATTTGGGTTGAAGGATGTAAGAAAGCAAGTTCAAATATGCAGCAGTGGAGAAATATTTGGGAGTCACTAACCAAGGTGTTGATTACATACAACAAATCATTTTCTCCAACCAACTCTGTTAAGCAATATTTATTTTAAATTCCACAAACTCAAAACATCAGTTTTTTGTAACTATACTTAAAATTTTGATATCAAACATCAAACTCAGTTTGCTTAAAGAAATTGTTCATGTATGCAAAAATGAAAAAATAAAATGAGACCATTATTGAATGCGATTTACCACAACACAAACGCTAATCGGCTCTAACGTAAATGCTAATCAATTGCAACATAGCTGCTAACCAGCTGTCATATAAACACTAATCTGTTGCAAAACTTGCAACATAAACTTCAATCACCTGTAACATATATGCTAATCATCTGTAACATAAATGTTAATCTGCTAAAACATCAGACAGTCAAATGAAGCTACAGACACAAGTAATAAATCAAAACAAAACTAAACACTGTATTGCTTTGGCATTTGATAGACAAAATGACCATTTGGCTGATAACAGAAACACGCTGCACTCTACCCTCATTCTAGATCTATGCAGTTCATATATCAAATTGAATCCAAACTGGAATTTGTAGTAAAACTGACAATTATGTAAGCAAAATAACTGGATCAAACAGTAACATTGTCACCAAATATTCATATCCTAAGTAGTAAGTAACAGATCCTTGTCCACACCAGACACTCTACTGGCCGCTAAAAATCAGTTTTATTTAATTTGGATCGCTTGGTTTGTTCACGAATGCATCCTCTGAAGCATTTGCCCTGTTGGTGCAGACGACAATCTCAATCCAGCTTTGAACATCCCTTTGTTCCAAACCAGAAAGTTTATATTTTCCTTGATGCTTGTCATATGGTTAAATTAATGCGGAATATGCTGGCTGATAAAGGAATCCTCATAGATGATGATGGTCAAGAAATCAAGTGGGTTTACATCGAGAATTTGCAAAAGCTTCACTGCATGAGAGGCATGTTCAATGGTCACAGCAGAAAATGAAGGTAAAGTTGGCAGTGCAAGCTCTTAATGCTTCTGTAGCTAATGCTTAAGTGTTCTGTCAGAAAACACCGAACCTGCCACAGTTTCAAGAATATGAAGCGGCTGTTAAGTTCATTCAAACAGTTGATTGCCTGTTCAATTTGCTTAATAGTCACAACCCTATTGCTCATGGATATACGGCACCAATGCAGATAACAAATGCAGCATTCTGGAGATCTTTTGTTGCTGAAGCAAAAGAGTATTTACGTGGATTGAAATTGGCTTCTCCACAACTAATAAGCCACAGTTTGTGCAAGACTACTGTTACAAATTTCATACTGTCCAGCTTGCATGCAGTGTCATTATCTGACATGCATGTGAAGGATGAGTCTGCTTTGAAATACCAGCTGACGCATAAAGTGAGCCAGGACCATCTGGAGCTCTTCTTCGGTGCTCTAAGAAGCCATGGCGGATGGAACAATAACCCATCAGCAGTCCATTTGAAAGCAGCTGGAAAAGAATGTTGACACATCAACAATTGCAGGAAGTGAAAACTGGAAACTGTGCACACGGACTGAACATTTCTGTCTCAGTTTAGGATACTTTGGTAACCTACAACATAATGTGAAAATGTTATGCACTTGCACCACGATCTGTTTGCTAGTAATAAATAGTTAGGCCCATGTTTGTTCCAAAATCATAATCGTAATCCCCAGATTTCTACAGCGCCCAAAGAAAGCCACGTCACCAGCTCATTCACAGGCGCTCAGTCAAAACAAAATCGATAGGCAAAAAGGGTTCGGTTCCAGGTCAAGATCCAAAAGTCAGGCAGAGAAGCAGCATGGCAGCTATGGTGGGTGATGTTTGGGATTGCAGCGAAAAGAGAAATAAGACGAACAAGGGGAGTCAGGACAGGAACACTTTCTATAATTATTATTATCGTAATCGTAATTCCGAGATTTCTACAGCGCCCAACGAAAAACACGTCGCGGGGACCAGCTTACTCACAGGCGCTCAGACAAAACAAAATCGATAGGCAAAATGGTTCGGTTCCAGGAACAAAAACATGGAAACACAAATATGGAACAAAAACACTTTCTAGAATTATTGTTTGGTTTGTTCCAATAGAAAACATGACAGACGTAGCCTAGCTTAAACGAGACTGAATTTCACTTCGAGGCTTATATATTAAACAAAAGTACTAAAACACACAAATAAAATTTAAAAAATATATCGCGGACGATTAAACGATAAATTTGTCAACATGCGACCGACACAAGCTTAAACGAGACTGATTGCATTTCATTTCGAAACTTACGCATTAAACAACAGTACAAACATACACAAAAATAAACAACTTACCGATGAAATGATATTCTTGCGGCCTTGGTTTCGGGCATGAATAAATTCTTACATCCATATGCCACACAGTTTAAAGTCGATCTTTTCGACATTTTCACACAGCTATTCAGTCATCTAACCAGTCGGCCAAGATCGTGTTATACGGCGGGTTCAAGAAATTGACGTCATACTTCCTCTAATGTAAGAAGTATAACCTCTATGATTTAAAATCATCCTTTGCACTACAACTAAACTAGTAATGAAAGTTTATCAAAAGTAACAAGAAGGTGGATTTCAGAAACAGCTACTGCCACCTAGCGAATAGAACAGAACTAATGATGGAAGTTCATAAAATGCAACAAGAAGCTGGATTGCCACCTAGCGAATACAATAGAACTAGTGATAAAAATTCATAAAACAAACTTAAATCTGAATTTCAAAACAGTATCGTCTGTTGTCATTTACCCACAATAAACTGAACGCAATTAACGCAAACTTTTGGGTTTCTAAAAACGTTTTACACAGATATCTTGCGATACAAATTAACTTGCGTAACAGGACCCTTTTCGTGAAGGACCGTCGATATCACACCAATTCCAAGTTCTTGCCTCAAATATGCTTTATGTCATTAGGGCCTACTAGACAAAATAATCAATTCTTCCCAGTTTGGCCACAGATTATGATATTACAAGTCCTATCCGAAGCTATACAATCGTAATCGTAGTATCGAGATTTCTGCAGCACCCAACGAAAGCCAATTCACGGGAAACAGCTTATTCACAGGCGCTCAGTCAAGATAAAATTCGGTAGGCTAAAGGGTTTGGTTCCAGGTCAAGATCCAGGAGTCAGGCAGGCAGACAGGCGGACGGCTACGGTGGATGGTGCTTGATAATGAAGCAAGAAGAGTGATAAGGGGAAGAGGAAGAATCAAGATCGGATTTTTGGAAATATTTTAAGTTTTGAGTTTAAGACCAGCGCAGAAACTGTAAGAGGCGAAGTGTTGGTAAGTTCGTATGGTGGATCAGATATTTGTCGTAATTCTGGTGGGAGTTTATTCCAGAGGGGTGGGGCAGCTATGGCTATGAGGCTAATTGATGCGCTGAGCGCCAGAGTGGCCTAACCCTCAAAATATCCAATATGAAGTTTATGATGCGAATCAATTCGCTTACTGTCTAACTATTAAACGCCAGACTGGCCTAAACCACATTCTACTTTGCATTACCCATTCTATGTTGAGTTTGTTCTGAGTGGCCTAACCCTCTAAGCTCTATATTACCTATCGTTGGTCGCGCGCTGTGCAATTAATATCGCTCACTGAAAAAATGTTCGCCAAAAGCTGTAAAAGCGCAAAACTTAGGCGGATTTAATACAGTAAAATCCGGCCCCGGCCCTGGATAACACTAGTTTCAGTACTGGAGAAGCTGAATGTGACAGGATAGTAGCAACAGTGCGATCTTGTACAACGAACCATGTTCCGATGTCACGGACGGGCACGTGTAATCGTAATCGTAAACTCGAGATTTCTACGCTCAGCGAAAGCTAAGTCGTGGAAACCAGCTTATTCACAGGCGCTCAGTCAAAACAAATTTTTAGACAGGAGGATCGGAAAGTTTCTCATTCCTTGTCACACTTACCTACCAAATGATCAAGAATTTTGGGTTGATTGAGAAGAACAAAAGATGCCACAATTACATTTTTGTTCCAAATGACTGGATAAGAGCTACAGTGGCCGTAAGAAGTGCTATACTAGGTTTACCTATACAGGTCTCAATAACTCCTATGTGAAGTGTTATTAACTTATGCTTATCTACATTATCCTTACAAGGAGCTATATTAAGTTATATAAACCTGTGTTTTTTATATGAACCTTATAAAGTTCTACATCAAGTGCTATAACCCTGTGTTTACCTATACAGGTCCTGTAACATGCTGTATGAAGTGTTTTAGGCTTATCTTTTGACTAAACAAGCCTTAGAAAATGTAATATGATTTACTATAAGCCTATGTCTACCTATGCTGGTCTCAGAGAAATGCTCTGTTGAGTTACAAAGCCATTCTTTACCTATCTAAGTATTTTCAAATGCTATATTAATGTAGCTTTACCTCTATAAGCCTTTTGTAGTGATATATTAAGTTCTATGAGGCTATGTTTATCTATAGAAGCCTTATAAACCCTATGTTTATTGCTAAAGGCTTATGAGGCTTATATAGTACTGATTTAAAAGCTGTAGGCCTATGTCTAGCTATTAGAGCCTTATAAATTACTATAATAAGAGATGTAAGGGTATGTTTATCTTTTTATGGGTTATAAAGTGCAATGGTCTTAGTGCTTTGAACTATGTTAACTTATATAAGCCTTACAAAGTGCAAGATGAAGTGCTATATAGTTTTGTTTAGAAATATTTGCCTTATAAGGTGCTACCTTAAATGCCTTTATACCTTAATGATATAGGCTTATGTTTATCCACATAAATCTTATAAAGTGGTACATAAAGTATCTAAAAGCTCTATGTTTACCGCTATTATCCATACAAAGTGTAAAATGGAGTGCTATTTTACCAATATCGTCTTTATAAAAAGTGCTATATTAATAATAGTATTATTATTATGTTTACCTACATAGGCCTTATAAAGTGCTATATTAGATTCTTAAGGCCAATTTTTGCCTATATGAGCCTTACAAAGTGCTTTATTATTATAAGCCTATGTTACCTTCTTGAGCATTATAATATGCTATACTAAATGCTGTGAGTCTAAGTTGACCTGTATAAGGCTTAGAAATGCAATATTAAGTGCTGTTAGCCCATGTATACTTTTTAAACCCTCTTAAAATGCTTCTTTAAGTGCTATTATCCTATGTCTGTCAGTATTGACCTGAAAAGTGCTATATTAAGTGCTATGAGGCTATGTTTATGTATATGAGCTGTATAATTTGGTATTATAAATGGTATAAATCTATATTTATCTAAATCACATAAGCCTTACCAAGGTAAGGTAGCGTAGGTGTAAATTTGCCTATGTAAACCTTATAGAGTGCTATATCAACTCCTTGAGCCTGTCTTTACCTACATAGACTTAGTGAGAGTTATATTAAGTGACACCTGCCTATGTTTACTCATATAAGGCCTACAAAGTGCTATATTAAGTGCTATAATTATGCCTATGCTTAACTATAGATGTAAGCCTTTTAATAGTCCTTTAATAATAACACATGAGGATATGTGTACCTATAGAAACTGTATAAAGTGATATATTATAAACCTATGTTTACCTCTGTTATCCTTGAAGTGTGCTATTTTAAGTGCTGTCACCCTTTGTTTACCTGTTGTTAGTCCTAAAGAAGTGCTAAATGAAGTGACATGAGCCTACCTAAGACTTATAAAGTGCTATTTTAAGTGCTTTATGTCTATGTTTTGCCAACATGAGCCTATTTTATGTCTAGTGTAAGTGCTATATAGGTACATGTCTATTATTTGCAGTATTAAGTGTTACAGTATTATTTTACTGACATTTATAAGTGTTATATCACAGTGCTGAAAGCATATGTTTACCAAAATACTCAATAAAAAGTGCTATATATATTAGTATTATAAACAAATTTATATTTATATCATCCTGGAAAAGTGCAATATTAAGTGTTGTAAACTTATGTTTACCTATATAGCACTTAGAAAGTGCTATATTAAGTCCTATCTGCATAGTTTTACCAAGCTTTTAGATCTGAAGGCACTACTGCCTTTTAATCCATCATCACATTTACAAACTGTTGAAATCTAATGTCAGCAATGAGGTTGAGGAGACAATATGGACAGAATCTGAGGATGAAGATGAATGATGATCTAACTTAAATACTTGCTAGTACTATCCTGTCACACTAATCTGTTATGGGCAAAACTCTACTGAATGCTGTTTAAATTAACATTTATTCACTTTTCTTTTGTTGGTTCATCAATATAAAACATGAGATAGTTTATCAATAGTAAAACATCAGCAATTGGTTCACCTTCTTCAGTGCCAGAGTGGCCTTGACCTTGACAGATAACCTTATTAAGTGAACATAGTACTCGAGTTGTAGTCTACTATTGGCCTGAAAGTACCATTTGGATCGGTGTAATCGGTTAGTAATCAGAAATTGCATGAAAAGTAGTCGCCTGATTTATGCTTTGCATTCAAATCTTATTTTAGCATTTTCTCAAAACTACTTCCAATGGGCTTAGGCCACTCTGGCGCTCAACGCCTCAATTTTAAGGATGAGGTGACTGGAGGGCAAAGAAGTGTTAGGTCAGACGAGGAGCAGGTTGAACGGAGTGACTGGATTGTACATTGGCGAAGATAGAAGGGTTGGGAGGATTGAAGTGTGTTATAGGTAAGTGATAGGACTTTGTACTCATTTCGTTCAGTTATTTTAATCAAGTGAAGTGATCTGAGAACAGGAGTTATGTGGTGGTGTTTGCAAGGTTTGGTGGCAGCATGAGCTAAAGCATTCTGGATGGCTTGAAAGCGATTCATTTGAGTGGCATCTATACTGAGGATTAAAGTGAATTGCAGTAGTCTAGTTTTGCATGGACTCTGGATGTGGCTGTCGTAGCAGATGCAGTTTTGAAGTTAAGTGTATGGCAGATTCTGTGAAGGGCACGGAGCAGAATATTTAAAGGAAGAGCGGGAAATTTGATCAGAAAATGTGAGGTTTTGGTCGAATATAACACACACAAAATTTCAGACAGAAGAGTTAGTATTAAAGTGTGGGTGGAGGCAGAGTCGGTGCTGAGGGAGATATAGGGATCACAAATTTTCCTGAGCTGGTCGTGTAGGCCAATATGTTTGAATTCAATTTTAGATGGGTTCAGGCTAAAGAGATTAGATGTCATCCAGAAAGAGACTCTGGAGTGAGAAGAAGGAGCACTCAAACGAATCGGCCAATTGTCTTTGGAAATATCAAGCTTACGAATACGATTATAGTACTGGTCATTAGCCCATATACTGACACTTTGACACACATGGGGCAAATACTACTAAAATTAGCCAATGCACACACACACATTCTTACACAGGAGAAATTGGCCACCGATTTTCAATTTATCATACATGTATCACTTAATGCATACATAAAGTATTTGCTCTCCTATTTTGGCCATAAATAATAAATTAAGCCAAAGTGACGAGAGTCCGCTAATCCAAGGAATAACATTTGATAAAATACAAGTTTAGCCTAGCCTACTTAAAAGATTTCCACAGAATACGAACAGACCTGGTTCTCTGCCTTCAGGACGGTTCAGACGTCTCAGCTTCTTCTTCCAACCTTCTGTATCCGTTCGTCATCATCCAATCCAGCAGCATCTGTCTGAGTCTTCCTTTTATCCTCCTCCCATCCATTATAGTGACCTCATCACTCGTGTACTCGGGATTTGTAGAGAGGTGGTCTCCCGTTGCCTTCCTCTCGGTGTTTTTATTGAGATACCATAATCCGAACAAACCAGATCATCTAAAAACAAGATGTGGTAAAGCTAAGATCGTAATCGTAAACTCGAGATTATACAGCATCCAAAGCAGCTAAGCTGCGAGTACCAGCTTATTCACAGGGACTCAGTTGAAACAAAATCGATCGACAGCTACGTCAGACTAGGTTCTATGTTAAGCTCTAAGGCTCAGCTGGTAAATTCACTAAAAATGTGTAGGGTCGAGGCCATACAGAAGCTATAGCATAACGTGTACATCTACACTTACATTTAATCGGGGGGAAGGTGGCAATGAAAAGTACAAATGCCTTATATGTATCTATGTTTATTTCACTGTGGGTTGTAATGAAGATGGAAAACTGTCTTAGTCAGCTTGTTGCCTCTGACTGCTAATCCAGCTGTCATTCATTGTTCGAATAAATGAGTGTCACACAACACCAAAAAATTTGTAATCAATTGTATTAAGTTGTTCAGTTGTTCAGTTGTTGTCATTTTTACTTCAAAATACTCAATCTAATTTTGTCCATTGATCAGGTCAAAGAAAACAAAATATGCATGCAATCTGCTAACTGTACATGGCTCAGATGACATCATGTCACCAGAGCATGACAGCCATTCAAGCAGTTAAACAAGGCACAGATGACATCATGTCACCAGAGCATGACACAGCCATTCAAGTAGTTGAACAAGAAGCAGACGACATCATGCCACTGGAGCATGACACAGCCATTCATGCAGTTGAACAAGAAGCAGACGACATCATGTCACTGGAGCATGACATGGCCATTCAAGCAGTTGAACAAAGCACATATGACATCATGTCACCAGAGCTCAATGCAACCGTTCAAGCAACTGAACAAGGCACAGATGACATCAAAGCATGACACAGCCATTCAAGTAGTTCAACAAAGCGCAGATGACATCATGTCACTGGAGCATGACATGGCCATTCAAGCAGTTAAACAAGGCACAAATGACATCATATCACCAAAGCATGACATGGCCATTCAAGCAGTTGAGCAAGGCACTGATGACATCATGTCACCAGAGCATGACACAGACATTCAAGTGGTTGTACAAGGTACAGATGATATCATATCACATGATATTGCAAGTACGTCTTGTGGAGGTCATGTAGGAGGTACTAAAGCATGAGCCTACAGTGACTAACTTCACTCTGTGGTCAGATTCATGGATTCCACAAAACAGAAATTCTGTTTTGTGTTGTGAGCTAATATCATTCCTGCTTTACCACAAAAATGTTAAATTGATTAAACACAAATTTGGAGAACCAGGTCACTCAGCAGTGAAAGAAATTGATAACATCAACAGTCAAACTGAGAAGAAACTTAAAGTACAAGATGTTTTCAGCCCATCAGGTCTTGTGAGAGTCCTAAAGCTGTGAACATCAGAAATCCATTTAGAATCATCCAGATGACAAAATTTCTGGAATATAAATCTGCAGCAAAGAAGTTACACTTTTCAGAAATACCATAAACAAAAGTGAAAGTCCTTGCTTATACAAATACCAAATCACACGTGGCTGTCGAGTATGGGGTTACATTTGGTGAAATTCTCTTGACCAAAGTTCCATATAATGAAATGCCTTCGAGAAATCTGGAAAATAAGCCTTACACAGAAGTTGCCTTTCCCATTAATTACAGACATGTGTCCTGTGGGGAAATTAACAGGAGAAAAGGCTACCAAAAAATAATGTTCAAGTTCATGGATGATATTTTGGATGTCCAGTACTTTAAAACAGTCATCAAGGATGCATCACAGAGCAAAAACCCAAGTTGTTCGGATCTTGAAGCGACTAAGTCACGGAGAATGAGTGAATTGGTGATCTCAAAGCCATCAGTGAAAGAAATGAAAGGAGGGAATCATGAACCAAATGCTGAAAAGAAGAAGTCAAAGAAATAGTACAGACACGGCAAACTAAAGAAATTTAATGTTAAACATTAGTTATAAGTCATAATCGAAAAATTATGTGAAACAAATTCAAACAAGAAAAGAATCTTATTGAATGCTGTTGCTATATAAGCAGAACAAAGAAATCTGTCCTGCATGATAACTGTTAATATGATAATATTTCCATGCATTGTTATATTAGCTACTTTTGAACATGGTCATGTCAGCAGGGCAATGTAATCTTAATTTTGTAATGAGTATCATTACTTTAAGTAATACAAACTGACATTCAGTTATGTTTTACTTTTTGCACATTTCCACAGTACATGTAATTCCATGTTGCTAACAAAAATGAGACAGCTGTAAGCTACATGTATTCTAAGACTAGTGTTTGTTGTAAATCAGATTGCAATTGGTTGTTCTAATGCCAGATTTTAAGCCAAGTAATCCATAAGTAAAGAATGTGTTATGAGGAAATACCTGTAGGCTAAGCAATGAAGCTCATACTGCTACCAGGCAGCATTATGTACTTATCTCTGTATAATATTATTGGATATAAGTGCAAGAAATTAGAATAAGCTATGGTGATAAATTTCAAATGCACCTCCCTTCATTGCAAGTAGTGCAACAAAAACTCGCAGAAAATGCTTTCGTTCAAGTAATTGTATTTCTTTCCACAATGAACTATTTGACAAAAATGTTTGAAATGGCTTAGTTTTAATTGCATCACCCTCAGAGATAGAGACAGAGCTGTATAATTTTGAGTCAAATGCTCATAATTACATTGTTCAACTGGAATATAATGGACATGGTTGGGGTTATATAGAGCTATGTCCACAAAACAGTCATCCCTGTCACGATTGTGTCAAAATTATTCATACTCGATTAACATAATGATCGAATTAAACACATAATCATACTAGCAGAAAACAGTGTTGTCCGAATATCTCAATTGCATTGTCATAAATCGCCAAGCAAAAAAGATCTGCGTCAGCAAAACTAAAAATCGTTTTTCTCAGTTTTGCTAAAAGTGGACATAGTGCAGTATAATTCTCTTGGCGCGAGTGGTAAAAATTGTCCGGCTGATCGAGGTTACGCTAATTATTTGCACGTATTACCCAACGAGGACATGCGTCAAAGAGCCTCCGCGCTGGATGAAACCGGTTTGGATACCCACAGCGATTATAATATTTCAGATATTCAAATCTCGGGCTACCACGCTTCGTACTGCAAATGGCGTGGCAGCCATATACACGGACATTGATGAAAAAGAATCTCACCAAAAATTTAACTGAAGAATTTAGGAGGTCGCCTATGCCTATGGTCGCCAGAGAAAAGTGCGAATTTACATTTACCTTTACACGAACAAAACGTAAAAGGATCCATAGTGTGAAGGCCTTCCCGATATTAGCTTTTTGTGAAAGGCCCAATGACTACGCTCAAACAAATTCTTAACAAAACGGCAAGCCATTAAAATGTTCATTAATATTAAATTTAAGTTGAATAAAAGACATAGTGTGATGTAGTAAATTCAATTAAACTAGCAACGAAAAAATGCATTATACACTTGAAGCCAGATTTCAAAAACCATCTGCTGCCATCTAGGGAATATATTCAAACTAAAGATGAAAATTTAAACACAGAAACTAGAAGCTGTATTTCAAAACACCACCTGCCATCTAGCGAATACAATTTCATTAGTGATGAGAGTGCATAAATGGAAAGTAGAAGCTGCATTTCAAAAACATCTACTGCTCTCCAGCGAAAATATGCATTAAGATACGCGCATAGATGACAATACTGATGTGACTACATGAAATTGACGAGGACATACATAACCCAACTGAGTGTAGCTTTATTATATACATGATATGATCAGAAAATGGTCATCTCATAGGTGAATTTCTTGGAAATTGCTGTTGGAAGAGGAATGGTGAATTTCCTTTCTATAATGGCTTTTCCTCATTCTCTTCCTCTTCACTGTCTCCCTCTTTTTGGAAGAGGAACAAGAAGAGGAAGAGCAACAGGAAGAGGAAGAGCAAGAGGAAGAGGAAGAGGAGAAGGAGGAGGAGGAGCAGGAGCAGGAGTAGGAGGGGAAGAGCAGAAAAAAGAGTAGGAGGAAGAGGAGGATGAAAAGAAAGAGGAAGAGCAAGAGCAAGAGCAAGATAAAGAGGAGGAGGAGAAACAGGAAGAGAAACAGGAAGAGGAAGACGATGAGGATGAGGAGGAACAGGAACAGGGACAGCAGCAGGAGAATGAGGTATTGGAAGAAAAGGAGGAGCAGGAGGATGAGGTAGAGGAAGAAAAGGTGGAGGAGGAAGAGGATGAGGAAGAGGAAGAAAAGAAGCAAGAGGAAGTAGAGGAAGAATAGCAGGAGGAGGAAGAGGAAGAAAATGAGGAGGAGGATGTACAAGAAGAAAAACAGGAGGAGAAGGTAGAGGTAGAAAAGGAGGAGGAGAAGGTAGAGGTAGAAAAGGAGGAGGACGACGAAGAGGAAGAAAAGGAGGTGGGGAGGTAGAGGAATAAAAGCAGGAGGAGAAGGTAGAGGTAGAAAAGGAGGAGAAGGAAAAGGAAGAAAAGGAAGAGGAGAAGGTAGAGGAAAAAAGGAGGAGGAGGAGGAGGTGGAGGAAGAAAAGGAGGAGGTGCGGGTAGAGGAAGAAAAGGAGGAGGAGGTAGAAGAAGAAAATGAGGAGGAGGAGGTAGAGAAAGAAAAGCAGGAGAAGGAAAAGGAAGAAAAGGAGGAGGAGAAGGTAGAGGAAAAAAGGAGGATGAGGAGGAGGAGGTAGAGGAAGAAAATGAGGAGGTGCGGGTAGAGGAAGAAAAGGAGGAGAAGGAAAAGGAAGAAAAGGAGGAGGAGAAGATAGAGGAAAAAGGAGGAGGAGGTAGAGGAAGAAAAGGAAGAGGAGGTAGAGTAAGAAAAGGAGGAGCAGCGGGTAGAGGAAGAAAAGGAGGAGAAGGAAAAGGAAGAAAAGGAGGAGGAGAAGATAGAGGAAAAAAGGAGGAGGAGGTAGAGGAAGAAAAGGAAGAGGAGGTAGAGTAAGAAAAGGAGGAGCAGCGGGTAGAGGAAGAAAAGGAGGAGAAGGAAAAGGAAGAAAAGGAGGAGGAGAAGGTAGAGGAAAAAAGGAGGAGGAGGAGGTAGCGAATGAAAAGGAGGAGGAGGTGGTAGAGGAAGAAAAGACGGAGGAGGAGGTAGAGAAGGAAAAGGAGGACGAGGAGGAGGTAGAAGAACACCAGTAGGAGGAGGTAGAGGAAGAAAAAGAGGAGGAGATGGAGGAAGATTAGTTAGAGGAGGCGGCAGAGAAAGAAAAGAAGGATGAGGAGGAAGAGGAAGAAAAGGAGGAGGAGGAGGTGGAGGAAAAAACCAGGAGGAGGAGGTAGGGGAAGAAAAAGTGGAGGAGAAGATGGAGGTAGAAAAGGAAGAGGAAGAAAAGGAGGAGGGGAGGTAATGGAAGAAAAAGAGGAGGAGGAAGAGGAGGCAGATGATGAAAAGGAGAAGGAGGAAGAGAAAGAAAAAGAAGAGGAGGAAGAGGAGGAAAAGTAGGAGGAGGGGAAAGAGGAAGAACAGGAGGAAGAGGAGGCAGAGGATGTAAAGGAGTAGGAGGAAGAGAAAGAAAAGGAGGAGGAGAAAGTGGATGAAAAGAAGGAGGAGGAAGAGGATGAAAAGGAGAAGAAGAAGGTAGAGGAAAAAAGTAAGAGGAGGAGGTAGAGGAAGAAAAGGAGGAAGATCGGGTAGAGGAAGAAAAAGAGGAGGAGAAGGTAGAGGAAGAAAAGGAGGAGGGAGAGGTACAGGAAAGAAAAGAGGAGGAGGAAGAGGAAGAAAAGAACGAAGAGGAGGAAAAGGAGGAAAAGGAGACGGATGAAGAAGAGGTAGAAAAGAACGAAGAGGAAGAAAAGTAGGAGAAAGAGAAAAGGAAGGACAGGAGGAGGAGGAAAAGGAAAAGGAGGAAGAGAAACAAAAGGAGGAGGAGGAACAGGATGAAAAGGAGGAGGAGTAGGAACAGGAAGAAAAGAAAGAGGATTAGGAAGAGAAAGAAAACGAAGAGGAGGAGGAAGAGGGAGAAAAGGTAGAGGAGGAGTTAGGGAAAGAGGAGGAGGATGGAGGAGATGGAGAAAGAAGAGGAGGGGGGAGAAAAAGGAAGAAGAGTTGGATGCAGAGAAAGAAAAGATGGAGGAGTAGGAGGTAGGGTAAGAGAAGGCGGAGGAGGAAGAGCAAGAAAAGGAGAAGTAGGAAGAGCGAGGAGGAGGAGGAAATGGAGGAGCATGAAAAGGAAGAGGAGGAGGAAGAGCAAGAAAAGGAGGAGGAGAAAGTGCAAGAAAAGGAGGAGTAGGAGGAAGAGCAAGAAATGGAGTAGGATGAGGAAGAGTTAGAAAGGAGGACGAGGAAGGGCAAGAAAAGGAGGATGAAGAAGAGGAAGAAAAGGAGGAGGAGGAGGTAGAGGAAAAAAGGAGGAGGAGGATGTAGACGAAGAAAAGCAGAAGGAGAATGTAGAGGTAGAAAATAAGGAGGAGGAGGAGGGAGGAAGAAAAGGAAGAAGACAAGCAAGAGTAAAAAAAGGAGGAGGACGAGGAAGAGGAAGAAAAGAAGAAAGGGAGGAAGAGGAAGAAAAGGAGGAAGAGGAGGTAGAGGAAGAAAAGGAGGTGGACGAGGAAGAGTAAGATGAAGAGAAGGACGAGGAAGAGTAAGAGAAAGGGGAGCTGAAGGAAGAGGAAGAAAAGGAGAAGGAGGATGTAGAGGAAGAAAAGAGGGAAGAGGAGGTAGAGAAAGAATAGGAGGAGGAGGAGGAAGAAAAGGAGGAAGATGCAGAGGAAGAAAAGTTGGAGGAGGATGTAGAGAAAGAAAAGTAGGAGGAGAAGGTAGAGGTAGAAAAGGAGTAGGAGGAGGAGGAAGAGGAAGAAAAGAAGGAGGACGAGGAAGAGTAAGAAAAGGAGGAGGAAGAAGATGAGTATGAAAACCAGGAGGAGGAGGAAGAAAAGCTGGAGGAGAAGATAGAGGTAGAAAGGTAGGAGGACGGGGAAGAGTAAGATTAGAAGGAAGAGGAGGCACAGGAAGAAAAAGAGAAAGAGGAAGAGGAAGAAAAGAAAGAAGGGGAGGAGGAGGAGGAAAAGGAGAAGTAAAAGGTAGGGGAAGAAAAGGAGGAGGAGGAGGAGGAGGAGGTAGAGGAAGAAAAGGAAGAGGAGGTAGAGTAAGAAATAGCGGAGGAAAAGGTAGAGGATGAAATGAAAGAAGACGAGGAAGAGGAAGAAAAGGAGGAAAAGCAGGTATAGAAAGAAAAGGAGGAGAAGTTACAGGAAGATAAAAGGGAGGAAGATGAAGAAAAGAAGGAAGAGGAGGAAAATGAGGAATAGGAGACGTAGGAAGAAGAGAAAGAAAAGGAGGAAGAGGAAGAAGAGGATGAAAAGGAGGAGAAGGAAGAGAAAGAAAAGGAGGAGGAGGAAGAGGAAGAAAAGGAGAAGGAGGATGTAGAGGTAGAAAATGAGGAGGAAAAGATAGAGGTAGAAAAGGAGGAGGACGAGGAAGAGGAAGAAAAGAAGGAGGAGAAGGTAGAGGTAGAAAAGGTGGAGGACGAGGAAGAGTAAGAAAAGGAGGAGGACAAGGAAGAGTAAGAAAAGGAGGAGGACGAGAAGTGTAAAAAAGAAGGAAGAAGGGGTACAGGAAAAAAGAGGAGGAGGAAGAGGAAGAAAAGAAGGAAGATGAAGAAGAGGAAGAAAAGGAGGAGGAGAAGGTAGAGGAAAAAAGATAAGGAGTAAGTAGAGGAAGAAAAGGAGGAGAAGGAGGAGCTAGAGGAAGAAAAGCAAGAGGAGAAGGTAGAGATAGAACATTAGAAAGAGAAGGTAGAGGAAAAAAGGAGGAGGAGGAGGTAGAGGAAGAAAAGGAGGAGGAGCGGGTAGAGGAAGAAAAGGAGGAGGAGGAGGAGGTAGAGGAAGAAAAGATGAAAGACGGGGTAGTGGAAGAAAAGGAGGAAAAGCAGGTAGAGGAAGAAAAGAAGGAGGAGGAAGTAGAGGAAAAAAGAGGAGGAGGAGATGGAGGAAGAAAGGAAGGAGGGGAGGCACAGGAAGAAAAGCAGGAGTAGAAGATAGAGGTAGAAAAGGATTCGGACGAGGAAGAGTAGGAAAAGAGGAGGAAAAGGAAGAGTAAGAAAAGGAGGAAGAGGAGGTACAGGAAGAAAAAGAGGAGGAGGAAGAGGTAGAGGGAGGAAAGGAAGAGAAGGAAAAGGAATAAAAGGAGAAGGAGAAGGTAGAGGAAAAAAGGAGGAGGAGGAGGTAGAGGAAGAAAAGGAGGTGGAGGAGGTAGAGGAAGAAAAGGAGGAGGAGGTAGAGTAAGAAAAGAAGGAGGAGGAGAAAAAGGAGGAGAATGAGACGGAGGAAGAAGAGGAGGAAAGGGAGGAGGAGAAGAAAGAGGAAGGAAAAAGGAAGAGGAAGAGGTAGAAGATGAAAAGGAGTAGGAGTAGGAAGAGGAAGAAAAGGAAGAGAAAGAGGAGGAAAAGCACACGGAGGAAGAAGAGGAAGAAATGTACGAGGAGGGGAAAGATGAAGAACAGGAGGAAGAAGAGGAAGAGAATGAAAAAGAGGAGGAGGAAGAGAAAGAAAAGAAGGAGGAGGAAGAAGAGGATGAAAAGGAAGAGGAGGAGGAAGAGGGTGAAAACGTAAAGGAGGAGGTAGGTAAAGAGGAGGAGGAGGGAGAAGATGGAGAAAGAAGAGGAGGACGAGAAAAAGGAAGAGAAATAAGAGTTGGATGTAGAGAAAGAAAAGATGGAGGAGTAGAAGGTAGGGGAAGAGAAAGAGAAGTACGAAGAGGGAGGAGGAGGAGGAAGCGGGGGAGGATGAAAAGGAAGAGGAGGAGGAAGACCAAGAAAAGGAGGAGAAGAAAGAGGAAAAAAACGAGGAAGAGGAAGAGCAAAAAAAGGAGGAGGACGAGGAAGAGTTAAAAAGGAGGACGAGAAAGAGCAAGAAAAGAAGGAGGGGAGGTAGAGGAAGAAAAGGAGCAGGAGGATGAAGTCGAAGAAAAGCAGGAGGACCATGTAGAGGTAGAAAAGGAGGAGGAGGAGGAAGAGGAAGAAAAGGAGGATGACAAGGAAGAGTAAGAAAAGGAGGAGGACGAGGTAGGGGAAGGAAAGCGGGAGTGGGAGGTTGGGAAAGAAAAGACCGAGGAGGAGTTAGAGAAAGAAAAGAAGGAAAAGGAGGTTGAGGAAGAAAAGGCGGAGGAGGAGGTAGAGGAGGAAAAGAAGGAGGAGGTGAAAGAGGTATAAAATAAGGAGGTGGAGGTATAGTAAGGGGAAGAGGAGGAAGGCGAAGGTGGAAGAGGAGGGAGATGAACAGAAAAGAGATGAAAAGGAGGAGGAGTAGGTAGACGAGGAAAAGGAGGAGGGGGAAAAGAAGAAAAGGAGTAGAAGAGGAAAAGGAGGAAGAGGAGGAAGAGGATGAAATGGAGGAGGAGGAAAAGAAGAAAAGGAGTAGGAGGGGAAAGAGGAAGAAAAGGAGGAAGAGGAGGAAGAGGATGAAATGGAGTAGGAAGAAGAGGAAGAAAAGGAGGAGGAGTAGGAAGAGGAAGAAAAGGAGGAGGAGGAGGTAGAGGAAGAAAAGTAAGAGGAGGAGGAAGAGCGAGAAAAGATAGAGGAGGAAGTAGAGAAAGAGGAGGAGGAGGGAGATGGAGGAGAAAGAAAAGGGGGAGGAGGAGAAAAAGGAAGAAAAGGAGGAGGTGGATGTAGAGGAAGAAAAGATGGAAGAGTAGGAGGTTGAGGAAGAAAAGGAGTAGGAGTAGGAAGAGCAAGAAAAGGAGGAGGAGGTAGAGGAAGGGGAAGAAGACTCACTAGAATCTTGCTGTCAGCGTTTCTTCTGATGCATTTCATGCTGAAGATGTTGCATGTGATTCTCGTGCTGCTTAAGCTGGATCTACACAATGCCAAGCATCTCAAGAAATTGTAACCCCCAGTAAATTAGGCAACCTGGTTTTACATGATTAAGAGTAGTATCCTGCTTCTGAGGATACATATCTGGCAAGCACAGTGAAATTAAGCAATGTCGAGCATGGTTAGCACTTGGATGGATGGAACATTCATGTTAAACCAAGCCACCTGGGAGAGTCAATTGTGAGCGTAGGACTTCCTCAAGGTCCCTAAACAGCAACCGTCTCAGACAAGCATTATAGCTAATTGGCCAATATGCCTTGCAGTTAAAAGATCCCGTTTTAAGATCTTTTTGCAGTCAAGTTGAAACATCTCTAAAATCTTGGGTTTGTGTTTCTCAGGAGTTTCGCTTTTCTTTCCAAGCAAACAAGTATGTAATCTTTTGCTTTGCCTACAGAATGGCATCTGTGCATGAACAGTCCTGCAGCAGCTTTAGTGCATGCCTAGAAACTTATAAAACTTCAAGAACCTTCTTATGGTGCAACTCAAAAATCGAGACCATCTTTCGCTCTAAACTGATGTCACGTTGTCCGTTTTGCTTTTTGATTAACTCCTTTTTTCTTAATGACTTTCATAGGCGAGGTTGGCAGATGCTATTGCGGTGTCAAAGACTCCTGCAGCTCAACCACTGAATTTCATTTCGTTTAGTCCAGACAGAACTTTTGTAAGATACTTAAAAGACGTTATAGTAATTGACAAGATATAATATACATACATACGTACGTACATACATACATACATACTGTGGCTTTCATAGGCGAGGTTGGCAGATGCTATTGCGGTGGCAAGGACGCCTGCAGCTCAACCACTGAATTTCATTTCGTTTAGTCCAGACAGAACTTTTGTAAGATACTTAAAAGACGTTATAGTAATTGACAAGATATAATATACATACATACGTACGTACATACATACATACATACTGTGGCTTTCATAGGCGAGGTTGGCAGATGCTATTGCGGTGGCAAGGAAACCTGCAGCCCAATCGCTGTATTTCATTACGATCGCTTGATTCCATGAAAATGGAACAAAGAGTATCGACTACAAATTGCTGACTTACCCCGATTCATTTTCTTTCACGCATGAACGTCGTTATACTGGCGGAAATGGAGCGTTGCCTTTAAAACCTTAAGCACCATGTCTCCAAATAGTTCCTCAGAACTCCAACATGGTGGAACCATTTCAACCGTTGAAAAGAAAATCATGTGAAGGCAAGAATACACAGTGAAGGGAGTTAACGTCTGCCGACGTGCAGAATATATTCGTTCGTGCTGTCACCAGAATCCCCCAAACAGCATCGTATCATTTCCTGTTCTCAGATCACTTCAGTGGCCTAAAAACCTGAACGAATAAAGTACAAAGTCCTATCACTTAGGCTACCTATAACACATCTCTATCCTCCCAACCTTCATGTCTTCGCCAGTTATTTACAATCCAACCACTCCGCTCAACCAGCTCCTCTTTTCTCCTTTCGCTTCTTCTCTTCACCTCATCCGTAAAATTTGAAAATCGGTTCATAACCATAGCTGCCTCACCCCTCTAGAATAAGCTCCCATTAGAATTACATAATTATCCGCACCACCGAACGAATCCACCAACACTTTACCTCTTGCGATTTCTGTGCAGGTCTTTCACTCACAACCGAAAACAATCTTCTTTCACAAATCCTATCCTGATTCCTCCTCTTCTCCTTACTTATCTCGCCGCTCTAATGCTAAATATCCACTTATTTATTGGAATAAAACGCGTCTCTCAATATCAACTCATTATTTATGCAAAGCCAACTCTGCTGCCCCCTAGCATCCACGCTGCAGATTACGTACAAGTACAAACGTGCGTCAAACTCAGAAGTGCATCGCTTGCATAACTAAAGCTGAGACCCCAATCCAGCCACAAATACAGCCAAGCATTTTTCAAAGTATTTTTACCTGTCACTGTTCGCGCGCTTTAGAAATTTCGCGTTTCTGGATATGGTTATAAGCCCACATACTGGCACTTTGGCCGTCAAACTATTATAATCACTATTATAATTAGCTTAATCATACACACGCATATACCTGCAGGCCTACGGGAGAAAACGGCCACTGCACCACAATACACAATTGTATGTTTTCACGACTTGCTTACCGTAGACGGGTTTTGAATTTGGGTGTGGCCAGCGAACCGTGACCGCATTAACAGGTGCGGTGTGATTAATTACGTCTGTTAAAAAACGATTTGCATATCATAGCCGGCTCTTGACTGAGTGTGGTCAGCGAACCATGACCGGTTTTAACGGGTTTTGAGCAAAAAAGACAGCTCAAACCAATCGGCAAGCTTGCCTAAAGATTTGCATACTGTAGATGGGTCTGAAAGTGTATGTGGTCAGTGAACCGTGACCGTGGAGCGCGAGGAGAAGGCCCATTTCGATCCAATCCCAGGCATAAGAGAAATATTTTTCGTAACCCTTACCCTAGGGCTAATAAATGGACAAAAAATATTCGATTCAACCGTTGATTCTGAGCCTTGGGCGCACAAGAAGTAGTTTCCTATAATTTTCTAACGAAATCACCGAATGTCAGATGCCGTACATCTAACTCTAACCCTTTCCTCTTCCTGTGCTTACTTCAAATTGCACACAACAACCCTAGGGCTACTAAATATACAATGAAATGTTTCGTACCCACCGCTGATGCTGAACCTAGAGCTAAGTCTGGCTTTGTAAAGGCCGAACCCTAGAAAAATCTCGATCATACGGAGTCCATGGCCAGATTGTCCTCTGGATCAGCCATTGCATGTACATACCAGGTTAAGGTCACCGGCTAAAAGTACGTGAGGATGGCAGTTCACATAACGATCAATACAATATTTCAGAGATTTGAATCCCGGATTAAGAACGATCAGCACAAGGGGACCCTAAATGACGTGGTACCCGATCAAACGGGCAGAGGCGGTGAAAGATATTACCCGAAAAAATCATTAAATATGAACAGAGACAAGGCCATACGGTCCTATAGAAAAACATTACATTTACATTTTACATATAGTAGGGCTGCGTTAGTAATTTTGAAAAAGGTAACAAAGTACTTGATGAAATCAAAAATCACGAAATTGGTTCAATAGTCTTAGTATGATTCTTAAAATTAAGCACTGTGCCAGCTTGATAGAATCCTAAAAGCATCAACATTGGCTTCAATAGCCTTAGTAAGATTCCACAGGTAGACACAATACCTGATAAATTATTAAATCATCAAAATTTATTCATTTATTTATTCAAAATTTATGTTTTGTCTTGTACTAGTATAGTTGTATTTCATTCAGAGTCAGATTCACAACATTTTTTCATAGCAATATTTTATAACAGATTCATCTGAAAAGCAATTTCAGGCAAGTGTTAGACTTTCACCTATTCAGTTCTCAACATGATATAATTTCTAAAGCTATTAAACAACCTTTACCGCTATACAGCTACCTAATTTAGTTGCACAGACGAATGTATGTGCACGATGTTGTCAAACTGCATAATATTACATGAATTATAACCCAGATAAGTGCTTTGTTTTATTGTACCATAATAGATATTTAACTCTGAACTTTGACATTTCAGTTAGCGTTCGCTATGACACTTAAAATTTAAATAATTTTCTAATGTGTATGATTTGTTGTAACTGGGCGTCAGTTTTTGGCCGGCGCCAGGCAACTCAAAAAA
The DNA here is from genome assembly GCA_964023275.1 of Norana najaformis. Taxonomy (NCBI): domain Eukaryota; kingdom Metazoa; phylum Annelida; class Clitellata; order Crassiclitellata; family Hormogastridae; genus Norana; species Norana najaformis. The sequence goes on along the minus strand of OZ029924.1, from coordinate 10,328,026 downwards.
GTTGCTTCAAATTTAGACTCAATTAAAAACATAATATTTATATTAATATATGAATCACTCGCTGTTGAGGTGATCTCGAAGATTCTGTACAAATTCTGCGATATAAACGTAGGTCTACAAACAAGAGTTATAATGGCCTTTCGATCGAATACACGTTCTTCTTTTAGCTGACATTAGCGTAAGTATTACGTGATGGAAAGTTTTTTGGGATATCTGTTTTTGAATCAAAAGTAATGGGTTTCTGAATTCTTTCGTAGATAACAGGCGGCTCGCGAGTTTCATTTTGACGTTCAAGTGATTCGTAAGTGGCTGGCGTTGGTCCTGCATCCGCCAGATCCGTTATTTCGTGTTCTTGATTTTTCTTTGACCCTTTGGAGAGAAGAGAACCTGAAGTGAACAATGAAAAAGAAGCAGAACTACAGTAAATATCGTCACTTACACAACGCCATCCATCTCTGTGAATTTTTAATATTCTCTTTAAGCTCAACGTTAAATTGTAATGACTTGGTAAAGTACAGTAACTTACCCCGAGAATTAAGAAAAGCAAAATGGCTCAGCTTTCGACCTAGCAGATGTGAGATTAAGTCAAAGCAAAGCATGATGCACGCAGTTTAGCCTTTCATGATTTATGATATTTACTTTTGGCAAATTAATATAATTAGCCTAAACAACTTTCTGTTTCTGAGTTTTTTTATCATGCAGTTTAAATGCAATCTGGTAACTGCAGGAATTGGTCGGTAAAGGGCAAGCCTGGAATATACTTTGACCCCAAGTCTAGGATTCGTTCACTCTCAGTTCAAGGGCCTAAGAAAAGGAAATGAATGCTTACCTGCATTATTTAAAAAAAATTGTTTCCGTTTTTTCCATACACGCACGCATTTTATATATTTATTTAAAAACTGAAATGCCATGATTAAGTGCACACTACTTTAGATAGATTGGCATAGCGTGTTATTGCAATTTATGTATTAAATTTTATCCAACTTAGCACTTCAAACACTATAAGATCTTTAAGAACTTCACAAATGCTCGGCGGCATGCATTACTATCTAGCAGTTCCAAAAGGGTTCGTCTTAATATGGGCCGAGGATGTTTCTCGAGCCGTTGCAGAAGGAAGAATGAGGAAGAAGTGTGACTATAGAACGTAAACGAAGACATACCTCGTAATTTCCAAAGCCAGATGACCAAAATTGTTAGGACTATATTAGCCACGGTTGAGAAGACAAACAGAACGGCCATGGCTGTGGCAACGCCGTTACTTTTACAATCAGGCGACTCAGTTATTTGTTCACATGGACAAATCGTTGAATCTTTGTAAAAAAGATAACCAACTCTATATTTACTTAGACTACGAACTGAAGTAAAATTGTGCTCTTGAATTTCTGCAGTTTCTTATGAACAAATGTTTCAGCATTTGTGACAGTAATGTACACAAATTAATGATCAAATGCATTCTTTGCTAACTTCTCGCATTGCCGTGTGTGAATCGTTAATGGGTAATTTTCATGTGCAATTTGAGACATTTGCTGTCCCAGAAAATTTTATGAAGGATGCATTCAAGTTCAAACTCAACAATAACTAGTCCTGTGATTTTATTGATACTGCTTCTTTTTAAATAACAGCTCTTTTGAAATCCATTTTCTGTAAAAAAGAAGTCCTTGTGCAGGGAAAGCTTATAGTCATGAAGAGATGACTGGCTCTTAGTAAAATTATTTGTGTGATCCATAAATCAATGTAAGCAGCTCAAATATACGTGTGTGTGCAAATTAAGCATGTGCATACTTATCTCAAGTACTGCAAATTTAAGCAGCAACAATCTAACTATAAATATTAATTTAATCTAGCTCTCTGTATATTAATATTACTTAATTAATAAATTAAAGAATTAGACAAACAATATTTTGGCAGATGTAAGACCGAATAAATGCTTCAGCTTCTTAAAAATCTAATAAATCCATCACGCAACCTTTACACTACTTCACACTTATTGTTGCATTGCATTTTCAGAATCATCGATTCGATCCAGGAGCGTAGCAATAGATTGTGCAGGTTGTGCAAAGTACAAAGGCCCACAAGGCCAGGGCCCGCCTGGGCCCCAAGGGGCCAAAGCCCGGTTGCTCAATTACGTAAAGCAAAATAGCCAAAGTTCAGTTCGCACAAGGGCCTTTGGAAGGCTAGCTACGCCACTGGTTCGATCTAAACCTTTAATTGCCTATTAAGGTACCATAGGGTTAGGGTCACAAACAGGCGAAGCAGAGGAAGAGGCTAGGATTAGATGTATAGCAATCTAATCGGTGATTTAGATAGAAAATAACAGGAAACTATTGTCCTTGGGCCCTGCATTCACCAACTCCGGTTCGGGCGAAATATTTCATTGTCTGTTTAGTAACCCTTAAGTTAGGTTTACGCTTAAGAAGAAACAGAGGTTGCGGTTTACAGGAAGCAGCTGAAGAGGTTATGTTTAGATAAAAAAAAGAATAAAATATACGGAGGTTTGGTTACAAAATGGTAAGGAATCACTCCTGCCCCGGTTCAGGTTATTAGTTTGAATCAAGACATTTCATTTTCTGCTTAGTAGCCTTAGAGGTTATGCTTACGCATAAGAAGAAGCAGAGGAAGACTAACAAGGCTAGGCTTAGATACGCAACAACAGATATTCGGTGATTTGATTAGAAAATGAAAAGAGAACCACGATTGCAAGGCTCTTGGTTAAGAAACACCGGTTGGATCAAAAATTTTAAGAGGTTAGGTTTAGATAAATAGCCTCTCGTTTTCGGTTATTTGGTAAGAAAATGATAAGAAACTACGGCTGATGAGTTTGAAATTACGGTGCATCAGGCTAAGTCTCTTATCATTTTCCAATCACATCACCCAATACTAGATGTTGCATGTTTAGCCCGAACCTCTTCCTCTTAATTCCTCTGATTCATCGTTTTTGTAACCCTAATCTCAGGGTACATAAATAGACAACCAAATCCTAAGCTCCAACCTATGATTCTGAACTCAGGGCCCATTATCAGCAGTTCATTATAACTTTCTAACAAAATCAAGAAAAACATCTGTTGATATATATATATATATGTATATATGTAAATATATATAACACCAAACCTCTTCCTATTCCTCTCCTACATCGTTTTCGTAACCCTAACCCTAGGGTGCCTAAAGAGATACATAAAAGTTACGATCGACAGGTGATTCTGAACATTGGGCCCACCTGTAGTAGTTTCGTATCATTTTCTAATCATATCACCAAATGTCTGTTGCTAAAAATCCAATACTAACCCTCTTCCTCTTCATCTGCTTCATCTTTTTTGTAACCCTAACCCTAGGGTGCCTATATAGACAACTAAAGTTTTCGATCCAACCGGTGATTCTGAACCAATGGCCCACCAGTTATAGTTTCCTATGATTTTCTCGCTATATCTCCTAACATCTTTTGCTATATATCCAAGAATAACCCCTTCCTCTTCCTCTGCTTCATTGTTTTCGTAACCCTAGCCCTATGATGCCTAAAGAAACAACTACATGTTTGGATTCAACAGTTGATTTTGCCCAGGGTTCGGAAACACCGATTGGGTCGAAACATTTTGTCTTTTTAGTAACTCTCGCGATAGGCTTGCGCATAAGAAGCAATGAAAATATTTTACAGTTAATCTAATCTAGCTGTATACAGGTAATTAATTAATTAATTATTTAATTAGTTCCATCATTAGAAATACAAATTATTGGCAGAGTAGTCTTGAAAAAAACTAATAAATTGCGGGATGCAACTTTTACACTATTTTTACAGATTAATGTTGCATTACATTTATCTAATATAATTATATCGTGAATTAGTTTTAATTCTATTTTTTAGATTTCTGTGTGTTAAATATTATGCTTAAGATTCGGTAAAAGTAGAGAATGTCTTACATTTTGTTGACAGTGTAGAAGAAGAAGAAGAAGAGAGTGATTGTGATGATGATGAGGACCTGACTGTAGAAAGTGGAGCTAAAAGTTCCAAAAACGGATACGATTTATTTCTTTAATCGTAAACTTTTTTCAAAAAATTTTAAATTTATTGCATTAATTTGTATGTTCTTGCAATGCTTATTGCACTGTTGGTTTCGTATGAATTTTAGCATCGGATATGAAATCGTTTACGACTGATAAATGCACGATTCAGTATCAGCAGCTAAAACTGTGAGCTCCACGTGTCTCAAAACACTCATTTTTGACATTAACTGGCAGGTTAACTGCCAACATGTTTATACCTGGAAAGCACTCCACTCTTTACTGTAAAAGGCTCACATGTTCAGAATAAGCAATGCACTATCAAAATTGGTTATAGGTTCATTGCATGACACAGGCAAACTAGAGCTTACAACATAAGCTAAAAGCCCTATAGCTAGAAATGTAGTTCATTCAGTGAGACATAATCACCAGAAGATTTATTACTTCAGAGAATTGTATAGAGTATATCTGTCCATGCCCTTCCTATGCTATTGCATAGCTGCAATCATTATTAAAAAGGAACATAAAATAATCAACACAAATTTGCATTTTTTTCGCCAAAAAAGCACTTTAAAACGAATAATATGTTAAAGCTATTTTGCTCATAAAATAAAAGCTTCATGTAAGTGAAAAGAAAACGAGTTGAAAACTTATAAATGTCTTAAAATAACTTCAACTTGTTACACACGAAGCGAAAACTATGGCAAAATAAGAAAGTTAACTATTCTTCAAATGTATGGACAACGAATAATAAAACTGTTCAACTGTTCATGTTGCATAAATCGTTGATTTCAGTATGCATGCTATGATTATTTGAAATGCACTCACTTGCAGTGGTTGTTGTAGTTGACTTCGTCGTTAAAATAGCTGTTGCTGATGTTGTTGTTGTTGTTCTCGGTGTTGTTGTTGTTGGTGAAGTCGAGGGTTGTGATGGTGTAGTGGTTGTCGGCGACGTTGTTGCTGTTGCATTTGCTGTTGATGTTGCATTTGCAGACAACGTTATCGACGACGCTGTAATTAAGCAAAACAGAAACATTTCATACGATTGCTCTCCGAAACATCTCAATGTATAAAATGACAATATTCTCATAAGGGATTTATTTATGTGTCCCACAAATGGACCGACATTATAGCAGGACGAAGGGATCTGTGGCCAGAAATGGACGAGACCGAGATACATAGCTGCCTGAGATAAGATGCAGCCTAGGCCGCCAGCCAGGCACGCTTGCATTAAGATCTTAAAATCAACGCGTTTGTGTATCGGTAACCAATAGAGTTCATTCAGCATGAAACTGGACCAAAACTAGGCCCTACCTCCAATCATTCGACTGCAGCGTTTAATAATAGATTGCAGTTGTTAATGCGACAAGGGGTTAGGCCTACATAAATAGCATATTAATGCGTGCATCAGGGTTATGGTGACTTTAAAAGGAAGCGAATTCTTCAAATCTGATGCAGGCGCAGAAGCACGTTCGACACACTAAGCGATTACGATTAAAGACCTGAGTAACTCTACGTATGCCTATGTAAATACACATATACCCATAACATCACGTCGGCCTACTTTAACTAAAACGTTGAGCTAAGCTTAAGAAACTACTTCCTTGTAGAATAAGGATGTCGCCTTTCAGAAGTGAAAGAGAAGATAAGTAACTAAACACCGTGATAGAAGGAGAACTCGGCCTCTTGTGGACGGTAGGTGTGTTATTTGCGAAACCAGCCGTAACTGTCGGATTCAGTACCAAGAAGACATGGCATGTATATGGGGAAATATCTTGTCGACCAGCTGTGACTGTTAACTGAGAAACAGCCTCGTTCCCTGTCGTTGAGTCATAGGAACTTGAAACATTTTGTCCGTTAGAATCCGTCCAATAGAAGTGCGGTCGTAATGTTGAAGCTGGTGCCACAGGTCCGTTATGATTCAGAGTACATGTAACGATGATTGTTTCATTTTCCACAATGAATGTGGTAGTATTAAATGTAACAGTTGGAAACGGATCTAAAAGAAATAATGAATTTCTCTGCACACTTGAAGCATTAATACACGTCTTACTTTAATATAATACGCGATCAAACATTCTTAGTTAAATTAGTGTCGTTGGATGTTACCTTTGAATTAGTCCTTATAAGCATCCAATTATTTAGGAACCTCTAAAAGATTATAGACCTTGGTTTTCTAACATATCTGAAAGAAGGGACTAATATGAGATAAAAATTTTCCGTGACTAGTTTCGTGCAAAAAGCGTTTTGAATTTTTAGAGGAAGATTATTCCTTAGTGAGTATTCATGGACGATAAAGTGGACACATGCGTGAGACGTTGAATAGCAGCACGCTCCAAATTTGATCCCCTATAGAAGTTGACTGTATAATCATCAACTAATATTGTCTATCGCGACAGTGTCTAATGCACAAGGCATCAACCGATGGCTCACCAAAACCAACCCATAATCAGGTCAATATCCTGAATATTAACACAAAAGCCGGACTGATTTCACATCACACACAGGCGTATTTAAGCCTGGCGTTCCCGCCCGACAACTGACACTCCTGCTCTAAAACTTCTGTTGCAGGTGGTACCTACAGATAGCATTCAAGCCTTCCCGCCCAACACGTGCCACCCCGCATACAGACAGACATACAGACATACATACATACATACATGCATACATACATACATACATACTGTACATACATACATACATACATACATACATACATACATACATATACAAATACTGACACGAAAAAAATTGCACTGTGCAGTTTCGTTTTTAAAGGCAGACATCTTTCCTACATTAATCAGCTTCAGTCTGTTTTAAATGCTGCAGCTCGACTGATCGACGCTATACCTAGGTTTGGGCATTTATTTTCAGCTTCATGTGGGAAGAATTGCGTTGGTTACCTATGCAAAAGCACAATTGCCTTATGATTTTGATACTTGGAGGTATGCGTAATTGTCTTGCAGGCTGCGCTCCATCTTGTCTTAAAAAGGAGTTTTGCGTATCGGTCTCATCCATCCCCTGTCGCAGATTTCTTCGCTCTGCTGAGCAAAGGTGACTTGGTTGTTTCAGCGGATCGAACACAGAAGTTATGCTGTGTTTGGTTCATCTTTCTGAAAAAGCTGCCTAGCAACCTGCGACATGAACTTCTTGGCCTTTCTCTGTCTGTTTTCCGTAAGCGCTTGAAAAATCATTACATTCGATTGTGGTTTTGTGATGCCAGTTCAGAAGAACCTCTGCAGAGTTTCTCTATACTGGACGGTATATAAATTTTCGATTACAGTTACTATTACAATTGCACTATTTCTCCAGCATTTTTCAACTAGCTTCTCTTTACGTTTGAATAAGACATGCGTTTGAATAAGACATGCGTTTGAATTACTACTTACCTAATACAGTCAGTAAAGCAGAGTACGCAACATTTTCAATACATTGGTAGATTCCTGCTTGTTCCATGGTTAAATTAAAGGCAATGAGGTTACAGGCAAAATCCCCTTCTTCTTTTTCCGTCTTGTAGTGATCCTGTAAATTAGCGTAAACGTTGCAATCAGCAGTAATTAGCAGTTGACCTATAAAGGTTCCATTGTTAGACAAAGTCCATCTTGGCGTAAGGTATACAGTAGAACAGTTGAATATCATTCTTCACCAACCTCAGCCAATGCGTTTAAAGGCTTCACTTGGCTACTTACTGTACATCTGCAATTCATTATCAGGAATTGTTAATTATTTCTTATGAAAAGAAGCTTGCGGGTTTATAGAAATAATTATGATATGCAAACCTCACCAGTTTGACGACTTTTGTTTCCGTAACCATTTATGAAGTAAATTAAGTAAATCACAAACCTTTTATAGTAGTAAGAAAAAGAAATGCAAGGAGAATCACTCCCTCTGAAAGAGACATTGCTTTAATACGGCTAAGAAGTCAAGTGGGTCTAATTTTATTGGCTTATCGACATCCGAATATGTGTAACTACGAAGGCATGACTTTGCCCATAAATTAACTCGTAGTTTGCCGTTCTCGGCTTCAACATTAATTTATGGAGCGCGTCTTTCAATTGTTTTCAGTTATCTTAAAAAAATGAAAACATAGGCTATCTCTCGACGTATCTCCTGCCACATTAACGCATTTCAGTGCTATAAGCGATTTTGAAGTTCGGCTGTTTCCGAGATCACAGCTATATGCTGCTGACACAAGACTTGATATCCAGCACACATAAAATGTGGTCTAGTAGCGACAGCTAGCGAATTAAGCAAAACTAAGCCAAAATTAAATTCAAATTTAAGAAAGAAGCTCCAAAAAGTATTTGGCATATATTACATCCTTTTAGCTAATTTTTCTTTAACACTGTAACTACAAGGTCTTAAACTGTATTCCCTCTCGTTGTTGCACTTATTATTTTACAAATCTACGCCTATGTATCAATAATTCGTGTGGACAGGATAGATTAAATTTTTGGATTTTATGTACCAACAGAGCGGCATAGCGAATTCAGCAATAAAAAGGGTGTATCGTCTTCATATTGTCTGCGGGGAGATCAGAATACGAACTTCATTATGCACAGGCAACCTAAGGTTAATAAAACAATGCCACTCGCACCTCATACCGCAGAATACCTACTCTCATCACAGTGACAAAATTGAAAGCCATTTGACATTCGATAAATGGTAGTCATTTTAGAAATTAAGCATTTCCTGTCAAAAGGTGGCGGCATAGTTTTTCTATTGTCCACAAAATGCTCAAATAAGCAATATTAAGGATTAAGGGTTTTTCATCGTCGCCGTCGTCATTATCATCAGTTCCTGACGCAATCACTTACGGCGATGGGCGCCAAAAAATGACCTCTATTCTTTTCGGTCATATGTCATATCTAGTTCGCTTCTCATGTTTAGTTCTGGTCTTGTTATGCATGTCGTCGTCGTTGCTGTTATTTTGGTAGCCTTTCTACATTTGTTAATGTATTTCGCTATAAACGCGTAGACAAATAAATCAAGACAACTTTATTAACCTGCTCTAAGGAAAGCCTCTGTCAATAAAACTATTATATGGTCTACCATATTGGTGTAGAAAACCAGCGATGAAGGGAACAAGCAGACTATTAATTATCAAGTTACCCCGTCAAATCTGCAGTATATAAGTCTCCGTCGCCATAAATGTACAGACAAACACATTTAACCCTCCCCGCAGGTAGCATTTAGGACTAAAGCTCAATGAAATAAAGCTTGAGCTGTTGAGATTTGTTGCTATAAGACATCAGATTTGCTATGCCTTTCGTAAATTTATGAAAATTGTTTCCGAAGGGGGTAAATGTAATGTAAATATGCACGGCTTTATTGAGCGACCGTAAGGCTTCGACTCTGCTCATTTTTCAATGAATTTATCCAGTGAGATCCTTCACTACAGCTGCCCGTTTGAATGGGCGCCAAGGACCGTGCCAGCCCAAACATGTATGTCTGCCATTGGCTTCAATCTCAAAACGCTGTCCATAGTTTGTAAATGCATGTATATCTGAACACAATATGCTATAAGGAAAGCCTCAGTCAATAAAACTACAATATGGTGACCTATACCTATATTAAATTTAATGCATACAGTCGTGTCTGTCTACGTATAAACGCCAAAGAAACGATGAATTTCTTATGAACTTCCTGGTTAGGGAAGAACGTTAAGTAGTATCAGTTCCAAGGCGCTAAACATGTCTGCCTAAGAATTTCTATTAGGAAACTTAAATTTGAGTATGGATTTCAGAAATATATTCCATATGTAAAACTGTATGTGAACGTGGTTGAATTCATCCATGTAAAAAGAACCAGAAGTTAATGAAATGGCCAACAAAAACAAGATGGCTCTGCAAGCGAGATCTATGGTCATTTTGGAGTTCCCCCACGACACATCGATTTTCTTAACAGCAACCATCAATTAATGCCTTGAAATTATTGCAGTGGCGCTAAAATGTTCTCAGATTATCTTTTTGAAATTATTACGTACTTGCATACATGCATGCTTATACGTACATACATATAATATATAATGACGTTTGACTCAGGTCTAGTTTCTGAGATATCGTCGATTTTGTAAAGAAAACCCAGTCCACTCTTTAAACGATGTCTTTGACAAAACTAAAATGTCATAATAAGCTTTATTTATGGCTAATTATAATTCTTGCTGATTCATATAATGCCTACATCCTTATAATGTAAAATCAGCATATCTTGCCGCGTGCTGAGATATTGCTGATTCAACGAAATAACTATTCCGTAGCCTACAGCTTACTCAGCACTAAATTCATGGCCTCATTTAGAATTTATTTGTGCTTATACAGCGTTTCATGGTTTCGAACTATGTAAATAGATTATGCTGAAGTCAGCATTTATAGCCTATATAAACCGCCTCCTGAAAGCTAGAGCAGCCGCAGTCGTCTTAGGGCATATTAAGAGTTGGTCGCAAGAACAATCTGTGAATGTGAACATTAAATAACTACATGTTCTTACTATTTTTTAGGTTAGTCATTTAATTCCTCAGATGCGAACATCCTTAAGGTTATGGCTACTTCCAGACGGAGCTGCATTAACCATCCAGACATATTCTGCTACATTTGTGGGGAATACACACTAAAAGCAAACAGGAAACCGATTTCTGAGTTTGTAAAAAGAGCATATGTAGGTTATTTTGGTGTCAAACTTGGAGATCAAGATAAGCAATGGGCTCCTCATACAGTATGCAAAACTTGTATTGAACAATTGCGCCACTGGACAATTGGAAAGAGAAGCTGCCTGAAATTTGGTGTACCGATGGTTTGGAGGGAACAGATAAACCACTTCGACGACTGTTACTTTTGTATGGTTAATATCATAGGCATCAATCGAAATAATCGTCAAAAGTTGTCTTACCCTGATATACCTTCAGCCAGGAGACCTGTTCCGCATTCGGATATTGTACCAGTTCCACCTTTTCGCGAACTACCTCAGCTCTCAGACGATGACACTTGCATGTCCAATATCGGACAAGATGACGAAAGTGAAGAAAGTGGGGGCAGTGACAGTGATTTCCAATCAACTTCACACAGTGAACGTTTTGACCAAAAAGAGTTGAGTGATCTGATCAGGGACTTAAATCTTTCCAAAGAGTCCTCTGAATTGCTTGCGTCCAGACTAAAGGAAAAGAATGCACTTCAGCCTGGAACGAAAATTACAATTTATAGAAACAGAGAAAAGGATTTGCTGCCATTCTTTACCGAAGACAACAACCTAGTATTCTGTAATGACATCAGCAACTTATTGAAGAAAATTGGTCTGTCGGATTACAGCCCAGATGAGTGGCGTCTTTTTATCGACAGTTCAAAACGTAGTCTGAAATGTGTGCTTTTAAATAACGGCAACAAATTTGGTTCTATTCCAATCGGTCACTCCACCAGGATGAAAGAAGAGTACAATGCCATCTCTTTAGTACTGGAAAAGATAAAATACAATGAACATCAATGGGTAATTTGTGTAGACTTGAAGATGGTAAATTTCCTCCTTGGTCAACAAAGTGGCTACACAAAGTATCCCTGCTTTTTGTGTCTTTGGGACAGTAGAGCCAAGCATGAACATTGGACAAGAAAAGATTGGCCTTCGAGGAAAGACATGGTGGTTGGAGCTCAAAATGTAATCAAGGAATCTTTGGTGGCACGAGATAGGATCATACTGCCACCACTACATATAAAGCTAGGCCTGATGAAACAATTTGTCAGGGCTTTGAATAAAGAAGGTTCATGCTTCGAATACATAGTACACAAGTTACCAGGAATTACAATGGAAAAATTGAAGGCTGGAATCTTCGATGGTCCACAGATCAGGCAACTTATGAATGACCCACTTTTCATACCATCAATGAATGAAATCGAATCTTGTGCCTGGTCTCCCTTTGTTCTTGTAACTAAAACTTTTCTTGGCAACAAGAAGGCAGACAATTATGCACAACTAGTAGAGGATATGCTTCTTCATTTCAACAAGCTTGGCTGCAACATGAGCATTAAAGTCCATTATCTCCACAGTCACTTAGATCGCTTTCCAGAGAATCTTGATGACTTCAGCGAAGAGCAAGGTGAAAGATTTCACCAAGACATCAAAACAATGGAAAATCGATATCAAGGAAGATGGGATGCACACATGATGGCAGACTATTGCTGGAATATTATGCGCGATTGTTCCGGCAGATGCCACACTCGGAAATCGTACAAAAGGAGCTTCTTCGGTGTCGAATGACTTGAAATTTTTATAACAAACTTGTTCTGTTTGGTATCATATAAGTACAGTTTCAGGTACTACCATTTTCTTTTAAGTATTTGTATTATTATGTTTATTTAGTGTATCACATAATAAATTGAGCACTACATAATTATAGCTATAGCCTTATGTTTTATGGGCGAGCAGAGGCAAGGACTGGTATATGGCATAATGTTCTATATCTCGAAAACTAGACCTGCTGGGAGAAAACTGGTGCCTTTTCTGGAATCAGCAGGTCAAATATACCCAGAAACAGTTCTAACATTTGAGGCAACAAATTATGTGTTGGCCAGTGTAATATATAATGACGTTTGACTGTTTAACACTTAACGTCCGCATAATTAGAGACAATGTTGCAAAGTTCACACACGGCTTTAAGATTCACGAAAGGCAAACACCGTATGGCTACTTAAAATATCGTTAAACTGGGTTAATATATCTATGGCAATTTCAAGTACAGTTGTATATCAGTAAAAGTCAGTCCAGCGATATATGCTTTTGTGGGCCAAAGCGCGCAGAGACTTAGATCAGGAGTGATTCAGGTCCAGTATTTTAACTTTATTGATGTTTAATGAACATTATTTTGTTATACCACAAAGCATTCATATGGAAGAAAAATTAGATAGCTCAGTGTACCCTAATATAAAGTGATAAAGGAAAATCTTTTATTTAGTATTCATGATATTTTCAATTTATATCGCTTTACTAACTAGGCCGATTGTTTAATAAATAAAAGTAACATGAACATATATCAATAAATAAAGTCAACGTTAATCCAAGATATGCATCACGTTGAAAAAAGGCGCTTTTCAGAGGTCTGCATGAAGAATTTTAAATATCTTGATTCTCGTGTGTACTAATAAAAAACGATATAATTGGTCGAACTTGAAGTCCTATAGTTAATTAGTTTCTTTTGACATTAACATAACTACTGTTCGGTGAAAAGTTGTGGATCATGTATGATTCTGCATTCGAGATAACTGGTCCCGCATGCATTGTAGTTTGTGGTGTAAGTTCTTCATAGGTGGTAGCCTGTTGAAAATGGGTTTCAGCAGGACGTCTAAGTTCTTCATAAGCGGCTGGTGTAGCAGTTTCATTTGAGAGATCCAGTATTTCAGGCAATAAAAAGTTCCGTTTTTTTAAATGGATCGCAATGTGTGACGGAAAGCAACATTATCATATTCTTAAAATATTGTCACATATCACCGGAGGTTAGCAGATCCAGAAGATTTAGAAGGGGTCCAAGATGTTTTGGACGACACTTCTTGTTTTAGTCATAAATGCATTTTATGACCACCTTTTTGTTGCGCAAATTTTTATGACAATTTTGCTGTCTATTATTTATTGAACCATATCTGCATGCCTTTCCGTGACACATTTTAGTTAAGTGGATGACCTTACGGACTTCCATATATCTAATACCTTTTCTTCTCAGAACCTCATGAATCTAGCCCACAACGAAGCACAACATGCAGTATTTCTATTACCTTTAGAAGAAAATTATGGGAGAAAAAGCAAATCTATTTTCAAGAGGGTGCCTCTGGCTTTGTGCTTCTGCCTTTGACTTAAACTAAGACAGTCCTATCATACCTGCATATTGATTTCTAAAAATAGAGATTATTTTGTTTAGATAAATACCGATCAAAAATTCTTAATTACAAAAATCAGTGCTTGACACGAAGTTACTATTTGCGGAAGTAAATTCTATATTTTAAAAGTAGTTATATTTTACAAGTAAACTGCCAATATAAAATCCACATAACTTCAAAATATATTGCTTTGACAGTGGACAAACACATGGACTGTAAATGCAAACATACCTGGTTTGGTTCGTAGATTCCTAAGCCAGATGATCAAAGTAGTTATGTTAACCGTGAGTGAGATGGCAAAGAGAACACCCATAGCTATGGCAACATCACTGTTGTTATACGAAGTCGATTCTATAAGTTCACATTGCTCAAATGAAAACGTGTAATCTATTTAGAACATAATAATACTTTTCATCGTCTGTATTGCAACATAAATTCGAAATACAATTCTTACTTGTTTTGCAAATATCTTGACTGGCATAAACAGTTTCAGCGTCTCTTACATGAGAAAAGATGTAAACAGATTGACCTATAAAGATATGATTAAACTATTTGATGATTCGAATTCGCCATTTATATTAGACCTAATCATTTTGTCGAGAATGCTACCTTGTATTGCCTTTTAAGTTAAGCTAATGAGGGTTTATATTTTATAATGAATCATTTACTTGATATTTGGCGTTAAGTCAAAATCTGTTATAGACTATTGTGCTAATGAATGCCAGCAGTAGCGGCTTGATGATGTGCATACAGCGCTGGTAAACGCCATACGCACAGCATCACTAAGCATCCCCGAGTCCGGCCAGTACCTGAGGCCCGTTCGTGGAATACTAGGTCATCTGGGTTAACTCATCTTGCCTCTTCGGGATCAATACATGAATACTAATAGAATTTTGGAGCTAAAAAAATGCGCTGTAAAAAGTTGATTTTTGGACGAATGTGTGCTTAAGTCCAAAGATCCTTTAAATCTTGGGATCACATGTCTATAAGGACATGTTAACAAATGTGTTACCTCTTTCTTTACACGTTTACTTGAACTCCCTCACTTGCAGAGTATGCTGTTGTAATTCTGGCGACTATTGTTGCTGTTGCCGTCGATGTTGCTTTAGATATTGTCTGAAAGGCTAAAAAGCCCAGTTAAATATTAAGCGCAGTTTATCACGTTAGTCAGTTTAAACATCAAATTCCATGCACGAATGTTTAAATATGTGATGTTAGATGCTGTATAACGGTGCTATGTTTTCCGACATTGGGTCACAGACAGCCCATCAGCTTTCAAGGGAAGAGCAAAAATCCTCATTCCATAGCACAAAATAAATTGTAAAGAAGTAGACTATAACATGGAAGCGCTTGTAGGTCAAGTGTTCAGTTTGAGGACCGTGGCACCCAGACATCGCAAGTTCAGCCGCCAATAACGGCAGATATAATGCTAAGTTTTGCTTCATAGTGATGCTCTTTTGAACTAGGTCGTAACGAATCGTTTGGAAATAAAATTTGTCATCGCAAGCATTGGTTATGTAACTGCGAACGATGAAAGTATATGCTA
Source organism: Norana najaformis (assembly GCA_964023275.1). NCBI lineage: Eukaryota > Metazoa > Annelida > Clitellata > Crassiclitellata > Hormogastridae > Norana > Norana najaformis. Next base: position 10,312,630 of record OZ029924.1, on the reverse strand, counting down.
GGCAAAATTTTCTATAACTCTAAAAATGCGTACTTTCGATATGTGAGGTATGCCGATAATGCGCTATATTAAATTAAGTGTTTTGATACATACATACATAAAGACAGAGGCTCATAAAAAACATACATTCATGCATACATATATACATACATATGAATCATATGTCTGAAAGCTTTGAAATCCGCATCAAGTATCTAGATCTGTTCGTTTATGGAAAATATGTTGAGAAATAGGTTTGCGTACTTCATGAAATACCTTGCATTTCATATGAAGTTGAATCGAAGCACTCGAGTTGCGAGTGACTAATTATGCAAAATTTATGCATACGTACATGCATACATGAAATACATGCATACATAGATAGATACGTGCATACATAAATAAATGCACTATATATATATGTATATATATAACAGTTATACAGTTTGGAAGAAAGCAGAATATTAATTTAATAGCAATGTTTTCCTTGCAGTAAATGCTGTATTCGAAAAGAAAACCGTTTGAGCAAAGTATTTATACCGTAAATGTAAATTTGATAAAAGAAAGTTAATATTCTTATTTTATACGAGATATTAATGCAGCAAGATTTGCTTCAAAATTTAATGTTGCAATATTTTAATAAGCACTAATCTTTTAGCAGAAACTGTGCTTTTTAAAATTGCAGTAAGATATATGTAAAACGTGTGAGTAACTATGATACAAGCCACTGAAGACATTAGTCAACTGATTCAACCAAATCGTTAAGATATATTATACTCAATGATCAGCCATAGGAAACTCACAAGCTGTCGTAGTAAAAGAAGTTGTCACTGTAGTGTTATCTATACAAAACATCATATTGACTGTAGTAATCGAAGTTGTGTTAAGTAATTAAAAATAATATTTATTAGCGTCTACTTTACAACAACAATCCACTAAAAATGAAGCACAAGGTCAGCAAAAAGCAACAACGTAAACAGTTTAAAGTCTAGGTCTATATAAAGTTTGAGAGAAAATTAAAAGCACAAAAATCTAACTTTATAGATTTTTAGATATCCATTTTTAGTGTCTCTGTGAAGTTCTTGAAATGCGACATATAAATAGCCAGATACATAGATACATAATTACAAACATAAATGCATACATACATACTTACGATAATAGAAATATTCGTCAGGGTTATATTTCCCACCTTTGATGAAGAATTATTTTATCAGCCGTTAATAACATTTAGTAGTTAAGAGAAAGCAAGTTACCCAAATAGCTAAGGAAACAAATGAAACGATATCACAGACACTCGAACTGCAATACTTTCACAAGCCAAACACAATGATTTAAAACGAAAGTTTGAAAAAGTAGCAAAGGAGCAGCAAATTCAACAGGAAAGTTGGCTCTTCGGCCGTTGAACCGGTAATCTCAAAGTCGTGGACACGGACGGGTCTGTGCACTTCTTTAAGTCCGTGCTTATACTATTTGCTGAGATATTCACGGAGTTCGCTTAGCAGGTTTGAACCCTCAATCGCTAGATTATAGACCAAGAGCGCTCCTGAATAGACCACCGTGTCCTGATATGCCTTTTCTTCCTAATGGATATAAATTTATAGATCATGAAACCCCTTAAAATGCAAGATTTAAAACTTTCGTTTTAAATCATTGTGCTTTAGCGTGCAGACGTTATAAAGGTCACCAGCAAAACGTTTAGAAGGAGAAACTTTCCTGTTTATAAACCACATGCCAGTACCTCATTTTTACAAGATAATAAATACTGTATTTACTTACAGATAACTTCAATAGTCGGAGAATTAGCGTTGTTGCTGATAGAAGGAGTATTAATAGCGTAATACCAGCTGGTTGGTGGCATAAGTTGTAAATAGACATGGCATGTGTAGGGCATAATATTTGGTCGGCCAGCTGTGACTGTTAATTGAGAAACAGCCTCGTTCTCTGTCGTTGAATTGTATGAACTTGAAACATTTTGCCCGCAAGCATTCGTCCAATAGAAATACGGTCGTAATGTAGGAGCTGGTGGCACAGATCCGTTATATTTCAAAGTGCATGTAATTACGACGTTCTCTTTTTCCATTACAGTTGTCGTACTGTTAACTGTAATAACTGGAGAAGATTCTGAAAACAAAAGAATTTGTGTCTTTTATTTTATAAATAATAGCAGTGAAATTATTAAAACTAGTTGTAAAGTAACTGTTACTGCCTGCACACACGAGCGAAGTATCCGTAAGGCAACGTATGTGGTTTCAGTGGTGTTTGAACCTCTTTAAATTCGGTTACCATGAAACGAGTTACTTTTGGTCTCGATGATACCCAACTGAAATAAATACATAATTGGAATATGTTCGAGCCGTCCAGTATTAAGACATGGGATTATGCCTCTAGGATGGGCAAAAGAACCCACCAAGGTGATCCAGCAAAGCATTGTCCATCTTGGATGACCGAACATCGATGCTCAGCTTGGACTTTAACTTAGCTGTGCGAAATGTGGAATCATAGATGTTGGAGGTAATATAAATATTGTAGTGTACTTCAGCGTCATATGTTTTTGGACGCAACAGCTGTTAACAATGTAACGAAATTCAAAGAAGATTTAGGAGGGAGAAATAGCTACACTGTTCGCATTCATGCACAGGCCTCCTAGTGCTTCTACGGAATGGTTTCAGTAGCACAGGTCATTTGCGTCGATTGCCAGATCTTGAACAGTTTTATCACAATTGCTGAAAGAAAGGCAATCGATTATATGCATGTTTCGATTTATAAAATTTCGACCAGCTTACAATTTGGGATTCAGAAGCACTAAGTGATGATAAAGAGACGCAAACCCTCTCAATTTTTACAACGGGATCGCGGTTAGGTGCGAAATCATGACCCTATCTGTTTATATTACAAAGGGTTATTTTGTGCGTATTTTGTGAGTTGCATTTTAAAGCTAAACTGACACCTTTGGAGTAAACAGCTTGATCAAGAATGTTACGGTTGACCTTTGACATCCGTCACTTAAGGTACCTTGAGGGGTTCAAATCTTCGCCACAGCTGCCAGCGCTTTTAGAGTAACTGATTTATGCAATTATATTGGAAATTTTATATTTGAAATGTAATTTATGCGCGAATGATTAGGAGTTAATAAGGTTAATACTGTATACCGGATATGAGTTTTTCGATCAAGACTCGGATGGTTATATTTAGACTCAATCACTAACACCGTAAGTGGGTTTCGGGCGGAACTTCCAACGATTCTAGAGCGTAGGCTCCTAGGTGGAATTTGACTCTCAAAGTCAAATTTCTACTGAAAATTTGACTTCGAAAGCGAAAGCGTATCTCTGTGTAATCAAGTAGGCGCTTGCCAGTATATAGGTTGAAACAAATATTACTGGCTTGAAAATTTCGATAAACACTGAAGAGTTTGTCTTCTCAGCTGGACGGTTGAACTTACCCAAGACGCCCGCCAAAGACTAGTATCAAATAGTTTCTGTAGGCAATAAAATGGAAAGTTTTTATACAGGACAGTGCAATAAATGCAACATTTGACAGAACGTTATACTAGGCTTAGGCCCTAATCAAATAAAATATTCTGACAGACTTCATGGTATATAATCATCAAAATACATTAGACAGACAGACAGACAGACAGACAGACAGACAGACAGACAGACAGATAAGAGACACACATCATAGATCATTACCTGTTACTGTGAGAATGGAGGCCAAATAAGCTGTTCCTTGAATACATTTGTATACACCAGCTTGTTCCATGGTTATGTTGAAAACGATTAGGTTGCATGTTGTTCCTCCTCCAGACAATTCCACTCTGTAATGATCAACAAATGGAGCGTTGACTGGCAAACAGCCTGGACCAACGACTGTTAATTCGCCGCTTCCTTCTCCGTTCTTCGATACAACCCAATAAGCTATCGGCGCATCAGCAGTGCAGTTCAGAGTTACTTGTTCTCCAATCTCTGCCACTGCATTTGACGGCCCTAGAGTTATCGCTGCATTTAGACCTAAAAATGTCAATTCAATCTTAATATAATTAACTTTAACAGTAAAAGAGCCACACTTTTAATATACTTAAAAAGGCGGCAACGATAAAAATGACCGTTAGTATATTACAGTACAGTGTGTTATGCCAAGTTTTTTTAAATGCATTCTTCTATGCAGTTAGAAGTTTCATATGAGGAAATCATCTCAAAGTAACTGATTGCATGAAAATGTCGCAAGAAATTTCTGTCTTAAAATATTAAAAATATAACGCAATATTGCTTTAACTATAGTTACAAAAAATATTACTTCAGTGCGTTTTGGAAGCAATGTTATAGGCCTGCTTATCAGTATTCTTGATAAAGCAAACAAAAGCACTGGTGTCGAAATGTTATCAAGCTATTAGAAATCAATGTCCATAGCATTCAAAATCCAGATAAGGTATCCAGAGGCAGCGAACCTTCACGAGAAACAGTTGTGTATCAACTGGTATATTCTCATCAGCTACATATAACGTAACATACTGTACTTTTCAAAAGAAAGTTGTTCGATGCTTCTGACGCATTGAAGCAGATTAGTCACTCGCAACTCGAGTGCTTCGATTCAACTTCATATGGAATGCAAGGTATTTCATGAAGTACGCAAACCTATTTCTCAACATATTTTCCATAAACGAACAGATCAAGATACTTGATGCGGATTTCAAAGCTTTCAGACATCGATCAGATGATATACAGAGTAAAAAACAGATTATGATATCGGTCAAAGCCTCACAAGTCTATAGATGGGAGAGCGGGCAAATATAACATAGCTTGCAGTTATATTCCCTTTCCAAATCGTGGAAAAGCAATAAAATATTTTATTTTAATTTCCAATTCTCGAATTAACAGTACGCCATCAATGTTCGCTAGCGGTCAAACATGACCACTGATGTCTTCTTGTAGTAAAACTTTATCAAAATTTTTCAATAAAAATCACAGGTTGCCAGAATGAGCAAGCCAGTATTAAAACATCTTGATTTAGACCTACGCATTGGAATTGGAATATTGCAACTCTGCATTAATCCAAAACCCTAAAAATCAGCTGACTTGTAAGTTTGTAGGCTACCAAAAAAATTCAATAAAATATTTCCTTGGAAAAATAAGGCTAAGTTTAGCATTAATGAAATTCCGGATATTTGTCCCAGTCAGTAAATTTTGTTATTTTGCCGTTATGAAACTCTGTTACGCTGGGTTCAATAATACTGGGGTTATAATCTAGTTTGCTTGTCATTAAAAAAATTTAAAATATGCTTTTGTTCCTACTGGATCTTTCTTTCCGCGAATGTGGTTCAATAGCGATAAAACGAAAAAGAAAATGATAGGGTGAGCGTGATGTAGCGATTTACCAACCCTGGATTTGTATGCAGGAAGAGGTTCGAGCAGCAAAACATTGACAATCGCCTACGATTCCTCCCTCAGCTGATGTACACATGGCGTGTTAACAAATGTCTAATGTCTTACTAATGTCTTACAAAACTTGTAATGGTGATTGTAATCTAACTCGCACAAGGCATCAACCGATGGCGCACCAAAGCCAACCTGCATTCAGTTCAATATCCAGAGGACAGAGAGGCAGCCAATGGTGTATAAGCAATTTGAAAAAAGGTAAGTTTTAAGTTGAAAACGGAAAGATACAAGCGAACGAGTAGAACGAACAGATAGATACAAAGAGGAGTTTCAATATTTAGATCCAAGAAGCCGGTTCGGCAAGAACAGTTCTAGTCTTAGGTATGACCAGAGAAAGACAATCAGTGGCTGCGATGGACGTTGTTTGCAACTGACCACGTGACACTTTCGATCGTTGGGAAACTCGTTCCAATACTATCATCGCCCGCACCCCCAAAAAAGTGTGCTCAGAAAACTAGAAACGTTGCCATTAGCGGGCTCCCGCACACACGGAAAGGCCATCTAACGGGTATTTATCCAGATTTGTTAGATGGCACTATGTTCAGAGTTCTTGGACCCCGTTGCGTCGAAATTGAGGTACGACGACAGCCGATGAAGTTCGCAGCACACAGTAACCTCTCCGCCCAGCATTACTTCCAGATATCAGTTATATTTCGAAGCATCAAATTGGTGCAGAACAGACACTCGTTGCCAGCTGGCCAACTGGAGGTAGAACTTCTTCGTGTTGACGGTCGACGCTAATCGAAAGACTCTCTTACCCTTCCTATACGACATTATATCGTTAATGCAGAATGCTTCCAGGGCACGATGCAGGAACATGATCAATTCAGGGAGATTGAACACATTGCACGCTATGGGGGCATTTTGATCATATTATACTGTCCCCGAGCGAGGAAGAAACCTTTTGGACGTCCTAGGCAAAGCTGAACTCGCCGACGGAAAGCTATTTGCATCTACCTAAGGCCTGAAGACGAACATGCCGATGATAGTGAAACTGACAATGAATGTAAAAATTACCTGAAGTTATTAAAAGACAAATCAAAACATTTTCAACTAACAATAAATTGTGCGGTAGCATTGTTATTAATCAAACGATCGGGCTATTAGACTCAAAGTGTATATCGCTTGCGGTTTTGCTAGGCAATTACATTCACGCAAGCCAAGTGACCTATTTGCATGTTCAAAGCTGTAATTATTCAAATGACGTTTTACTGTTTAAACGTTCGCTCATGCGCTTTGTGCTCTGTTGTTTTATAACTGCATCATGTCGCCTGCATGTCGCAGGATATTTATGATCTCATTGAAACAAGCCTGATACGCATAAAATCTACAGTCAGCTAAATCAAGAAGCATTTCCTAAAATAGGATAACTAAAACGGCGAATTTTATTTAACAGTTTCGCCATCTAGTGAACTCGATTATCGGTATTCCTTCTTACGATAATTCGCGTGGACAGGATAGATTAAATTTTCGGATTTTTGTGCCAACAGAGCTGCATAGCGAATTCAGCAATAAAACGAGTGTATCGTCTGTACATTGTCAGCGGCGAGATCAGAATACGAATTTCATGACTGGCCAGCTAAATAAAGTTAACAAAACAATGCCAGTCGCTCCTCATACCGCAGAATACCTACTCTCATCACAGTGACTGAAATTGAAAGCCGTTTGACATTCGATAGATGGTAGCCTTTTTAAAAATTAAGCATTGCCTGTCGATAGGTGGCAGCGTAGTTTTCTATTGTCCACAAAATGCTCAAATGAGTAACTTTAAAGGTTTTTTCTTCGTTAAATAAGGTAAGGTCGACGTTTAAGACGCAACTAAGCAATAAGTACTACTGACAGGAAGAATTTTTAACAGTGTTTGCAATAACATTCCATGTGCTGTCACTGAGAGCGAAGGCTTTCAATTTATATTGTGAAAATTGGGTCAATAGGCCTAGCCGTATTGCTTTACTTTCTTGGTCTCAGCATAGTCTCAGCAACAAGGAAGTATTTCGCTTCATTATTATGTTTGCTGAAGAACCTTGTTGTATTATAGAATTGCACATATTGTTCTGCTGCACATAACTATACTCTTAGATTCGCTTAAAGGAGTATTAATATAAGGTCATCCAGATGAGTTAATGAATACTGAAGAAAACTATATAAGTAAAATGCAATAAGGAAGATCTTTACAACAGTCACATCCAAGATTCTAAATTCTCGAGACGTAACTCAATTGCCCTTCTGGAAACACCCAAACCAGACTCTTCCAACCTGTGCCAGTTCTCAACTAATATCATCATCATCATCATCATCATCATCATCATCATCAACAACAACATCATCGTCATCGCCATCGTCGTCGTCGTCGTCATTATCATTATCTTGAACGCTGCTGCCGGCTCATTGGAGGTAGGCCTGTACCTAGTTACGGGCATATAACCAGTTTCATTCTGGATGAATTTCACTGGTTGCCGATTCACAAACGCTTTGAGTTTAAGATCTTAATGCTTATGCGTATTTGCCTGCCATGCTGTGGCATCTTATCCCAGGGAGTTATATGTTTCGGTCTCCTCCATTTTTTGCCGCAGATCCCTTCGCTTTGCTACACAGATAGATTGGTTGTTTCTCTGGCATAAATTTCCACAGCGCAGCATAAAAGCTTCGATATGGTTGGTCCAACTTCCTGGCATAGGTTGCCAAGTATCCTACGAGCTCCTTGGCCTTTCCTTAGCTCTATTCCATAAGCGCTTAAAAACCAATTTGTTCGATCCTGGTTTTCTGTCGGTCTCTCTTGACAAGGTGTTGAACAAATCTTCCATTAAATTACAATTGCATATACGCACATACATGCATCCATGCATACATACATACATACATACAAACATACATGTATGCATGCATACACGTAGAATATTAAATTATTTTAGACTTAGCTTCTTGTACTTAGATACAATACTATACTGCTCCGATTACAGTAGGCTTATTAATATGCAACCATCAAGGTCTGTTTTAATCAGTCATGAAATGCGCATTAAAATATCTTAACCATATTAACAGGTGCACTTCAGTCAACATCAGATTCGTAATAGGTGATTGTTCGCAACAGTGGTCGAGTTTAGACTAGGTGTACAGAGACTTTGATCCGAACTAAGGCCTCAGTCAAGGCTTAGGCTCTCAAATAGGCCCTATTCAGTTTTCGAAAGCAGTCCTATAAATAGCAAGCAATACTGTATACGCCAGCCAACACAGTTTAAAGCATTATTTTACTACCTGCTTTGTAGTAACTGGATCAGAGCGATTCCTATCATGACGTCGATTTAGCTTCGTAATATTGTACAATCTCTTACAACGGTGGACTGTCAATACAGGTGTAGGAGTTTATACTCACCTAGGAAAGATATTTCAAGATATTTAATCCTCTTGCGCTCTTTTGCAAAAAGTCACCTATAACATGAGTTCAATACCCCTGCACTGTAGTGGGAAGATTTGGCTGCGACGAATGGGAACGGTCACCATCCCTCGTATGGCGTTGCTAAGAAAATAAACTCGTTAAACATTCCTGCGCACGCCTATTTCTTAGCTTAAGGGACTGTTATTGTTCTTGTTCGTTTACTTCTTGTTCTTGTCCCTCTATGTCTTGTACTTCTTGTTCTTTTTTTCTCCTTCTTACTCTATTTGTTGTTGTTAATATTATTATTGTTATTGTTATCATTATCATTATTATAATTATAAAATTAATTATTACTTAATCTTAATTTAATGGAATCCTCAAATCAGAAAACAATGTAATTATTCTTTTTATTGGACTTATTTAGTTTATTTTAACGTTAGCATAACCAGTGATGCACTTTTCAGCAACAGTTGAAAACTGTTCTCTGTTGCCGGAGCTGGGCTCGGAGCGCCTATGGGTATATTTCTTGAAGGGACTCTATTTAAATCTTCTGAACGAATGAGTGCATAGTAGAATTAAAGTCGGTCAATATTCAAAGCAAATATAGTCGCAGAGTATGTGTTTTAATTTTAAAAGTATTTGTAGATCTATGACTAACTTGAAGCTTATTTCTATAATTTGAAAGACATTGTAAATGTTTTGTCAGTTCAGTATAAGATAGCCATTATTACACGTTAAAATTTGATTTATTGAATAGCTTGCTCTAAAAGGCACAATATGTCCAAGCAAATAACTGAAGATTTTTCAGATTAGGCCACGGCTTAGTAAAAATTCGAAACAAAGAGAGATCCTGCCAAATGGTAATGTTATACTAACATTATTATAATTATGTATACCGCAGCAATTCAGTCTACTGTTATATTTTCTGTTTCTTTTCTTCTGTTTTCCGCTTAATAGATTATTCCAGGAAAAACTGGATAATGTTTACGCAGTGTATTACCATTGTATCCAAGGTATAGAACTTTAAGACACATACTCAGAAATTACACTGTTTAAAAGCTTATTTTGAAAGTTTGAATACCGTTGGCAGAAATTTTAGTATATTGTATATTTATTTTGTATTTATTTATTATTTATTACTTTTTACCTTTTCAATTAAAACCGTTATTACTCGCGCAGTCAAAAAATCTGATTCTGAGTTGCGGGTATATCTTTATTAGGGGCCAGAGTAAACTGTAAGCGTTTATTAAGATATTTTCTCAGAGGTGCTCCAGCCCAGACGGCGAAAACGACAGTTTTCAAGCGATTCTATGGTAAAATTACACTCAATTCGAACATAGTAAACAAGATCAACGACTGCTAAAATTAAACTACAACTCAAATTCCACTGGTTTTACAACTCTACGACCGTACTCATAACACATGTTCCCGATACGCTTCAGTGATATTCGGCGCGCCGTTGCTTATTAACATACAGTAACTGAGATAATTTCCATAAAAAGAAACTATACTACACCCAGAAACAACTGCACATCTATAAAGGTATCGGATGATCTGCACGATTCGTGTTCACGAATCATAGACACCATAGGAACAACATGGACCAAAGTAACATGCACACTTTCAAAACCCCTATAGACCCTAGGAACCATGTGGAACATTTCTACATCACGGAATAGGGATCCAAGGAACAAAGTGGAACCACTCACAAACAGCAACTACACTGAAGTACTGCTAATTCTGCATCCAAGCATTGATGCAAGCTTCCATCCATCCATCCATCCAGCCAGCCAGCCAGCCAGCCAGCAATGTGTGATTTCCTTCCATGGACCTTTCCAACTCAGTGAAATTCGATTGCCTTTAAATTAATTTTAAAAACACACACAAAATTCGTAGCTATCATTTACACACAATTGTGGGGAAAACGAATTCGAGGCCGACATACTGATGGCCTACATTTACATAAATAATGATGTTCTACATAAAGTGAGAGTGGCTTTTGAACATACTGTGCAAACGCACTGAACTAAAATGATGATGATAATAATAATAATAATAATAATAATAATAAATAATTATATATAAGTAAAAGCTTTGTTCGTACCTCAAGTAAAGAAAATTATAATGGAAGAATGTTAGTGATGTAAATCAACGAGCCAACATGTTAAGACAAAGTGTGTGCATTCTTAATATAATCATGTTCCGATGTATTGCGAAGAACCGTTGCAAAAGCACATGCAATCACAATATAACAACACAATTAATTATAATAAATATAATAATTATAATAAATATTACAAGAAATGAATTACGTCGTTAACGGCAGTCTTTCTATGCAGCACAACACATCGATCGATTGCGCCGGTAAATAGCCCAAACGTCGTGTGCGTATAATCAATCATATATTGTGGCAACTGATTTCAAAACGCTTAATCGCACAAATTCAAAATTGTCTTCAAACGTGAAATACTAAACGATACAGATAGGTCCCCTAATCGTCCTAAATACTTAGCAAATATGATCTGTAAAAAGTGAACTATTCATGTCTATAGCGGCGTGGTTCATTACACAACAGCATTGAGCAGACTCGGTTCATCGTATCTGTACAGTTTATATAAATTATTATTAATAACGTACATTTTAATTTATAAAGTTATATAAGCCAGTCCCTTGGTTCTCTCTCTCGCTCTCTCTCTCTCTCGCTCTCTCTCTCTCTCTCTCTCTCTCTCTCTCTCTCTCTCTCTCTCTCTCGTTCTCTCTTTGGACAGTTTGATGGTGATATATGCGTGTGGTGCTATTTACACAGTGGTGCTTCGCATGCTAAACGTAAAAGTATCATATTTTGTACAATTGTTGAATAAGTCATGGTGCAAAACGTAAAGCAAAAGTAGATATAAGTTTACGTCGCAATTGGTCCTCGGTATTTACAAAAAACTGTAAAAGCCTTTCAACATACTTTCAACATTGGACCAGTGGCTACAGATAACAGCTGACGACAGTTGAAGACGGAATCTGCGCAGTACAATAATAACTGTTATTAACTATTAATCTTTCGTAACAGTTACATCCTTTCGAGTTAGAATATATTGTAATCATTATGTCATCAAGGTAGACTTTCCTATAAAGAAACTGGCAAGGTAAAAATGAGTAAATACGTTGAAAATCTTACAGCGAATAATAGCAATAGCAACCGCAGAATGCACAAGTGGATCTGTGGTCAGAACAAGGCTTACACTTCTGCCAACTGTGGTAATTATGGGATATCTACAGGTTATATGTAAGTCAACGGCACCGCTAACTTTGGTGTGCAGATGTGATAGCCTAGGTTAAATTCCTGGGCCAACTATGTGCCAACTAAAACAACGTTAATATAAGCATTTGATTAAGATGAAATTCTAAACGTTTGCGTTCGGTTTCTGAGCTTTTAAACCTGCAGCCGGTAAACCGTAAAACAATTAAGAAACAGAAATTATGCAGATAATAGCAATAACAACCGCAATAAAACAAAAAATACAAAAACAAAAATAAAACAACCATAATTTGCAAAAATTTGGATCATATCGCCTTTCTCGTGAAAGCTTTTCCGCGGCTTGATTTATGCTGTACGTCATTCAAAGGCAAAGAAGACAAGTTGCCCGTATTGTTGAATTCAAGGATCCGCACAAACTGATCAAAGAGTTCAAGTCTAAAACTGTGCCGCTAACCTCCCTACCTCCATTCCTGCTCGTCTATTAGTATTAAACTCATTGCCCTTCAACATTCAGCCCTCTACCCTTCTAGGTACCCACTTCGCTGTTAGCTCTTAACACCATGATTTTAAACATGTAGCTTTTTAACTTTTACTTACGCCTCTGTCTTGAGCTCTCTGCTGTTAACCCCTCTGATTTTCAAAATTGATCGCTTAACTATTCGCTATATCTCTGCCTTGAATCTCCTGCTGTTATTTCCTCTCTTTTTCAACATTTAGCAGTCAGCCCTTCTCTGTCCCTCTGCCTCGTATTTTCTTGCATCTTCTGCTTTAGGCCCTCTGCCCTCTGACATTCTCACCTTTACAAATTCGTTTTCACTCATTACTTGCCGTTTCTACCCTATTTGCTCTGTTCTCATCTAAGTGACCAAATTTCCGGCAACCCCGTAGAATTATTCAAGTGGGCGTCACCCCATAACGAAGCAGGTTCTGAGTAGGCATTGCTGGCCCACGGTCCTCCCTTTATTTGACATCGCTTTACTAATTTGCCATGAGCTCATGCTCCTTACAATTTTGCCCTACATGACTGGGCAGGGCGCAATTTGTTAGGAAAGAAGACAAAATTCCACTGGTTAAGACTATCTTAGATTGAGGATACATACTCTCCATGCATTTATCCCCCGTCCATATGTCTTTCTCCCACTGGTTCAGTTGATCTTCCAGTGAACGTACATATTCCCCATAGCACATAGGCTTTAACCCACTGCCGCCAACCTCAAATCGCACCCTGCTTAATCGCCCCATATCACAGGTGTTTTACCCTACCCTTCAGTCTCTTTCCTTCTACCTGCTTCTAAACAACACCACACGACCAATGGACGGCACAACACTTCGAAGCGACACACATTCCAAGCAGCGAGGCAGTCTGGCAAGTTCAAGTACCGTGATATGCATTTCGTCAGTTAATTCCTTTGAGAATTATTCACAGCTATTACAGAACAAAAGAAGCAACAAAATTGTTCCCAAAACTCATGACAACACCGTAAATCAAGCATATACCAGAGGCGGACCCAGGTCTGAAGTTTGACGGGGCAAAACTATAGTGGAATCTTCCAAAAATTAATAAAATAATGACTCAACTTCAAGTTTAAGTTGTGCGCAAGTCCATTATAAACCTTTGTGGGATGCAGCGATAAAAACAAACTGAGCGAATGTGGTCCAAATTTTAAAAAATTGATCTACCCAGAATCCGCCTTCGTATATGTTCGTAACGTATGGATCAGTTTATTGACTCTTGATTTTAGTTTGGTGCAGTTTGGTCCAGAACGGCAACAAAAACTTGAAATTCAAACAACGACTTGATTCTATCAGCAGGCGCTCATATAAATGACCATATCTATTCAACGTGGATCTAAGAAATGAATAGAGTGCATTTTGGAAAGGCGCAAGCCATGACTCGGCTCCTCACACAAGCACCAGAAATCGCCACAAAATGTCCAAAATTTGTCTGAAGACAGATAGTCTTGCAATATAGCGCAGTGCCGATGAAGGAATTGCAATAAACATTGTACAGATCATCTCAAATTCTATGTCGATCATTCTACTCACTAACATTAGAATTGGACCCTTCTATACACCACAAACCCGTGATACGTTCCGGCTAGACCAGGAACGGCTTTGGTAAGTAGTCCGCGCGATAGCTGGCCTTATCATTGTCAACGGTCGCATTTAACGAACCCTTCGTCAGAGAACGGAAAGCCGCAGTCGTGGATTCATAAACCGACTGAGAAAACAAACGTAAACAACCAAAAACGGAACAGAAACGGTGTAGATGTTTAACTAAACTACAAACAAGCAAACACTTCGTGTATGTGAGATCATTCAGCTGTGAGTAGTAAGAAGAAAAACGTTGTGTTACTATAGTAAATCTTTTCGGGCCGCTTCAGTTCAATAATTCATGTTGAACCCGTACCTGCAGGAAATCCCAGATCTTTTCTTTCATCTCAGCTCCACGAACTCCCTCTCCCTCCTCAGCCTCCGAAGTTTACCTACCCTCTCCGCTCCTCTCCTATCCTATCCTCTCTTCTCTTCTCTTCTCCTTCATCTCCGCTATGCTCCTCTTCTCTCCTATTGGTTCCTATCCGGCAATAAGCTCCATCTTCCCCTGTCCTTTCCTATCCTCCTACATCTCTCCTCTCCTTTGCTGCCCCCTCTCCTTTTCTCTGGTCTCTCGTCCAACTTTTAATAGCATCACTCTGATATCAACCTGACTGAGGAATGACTAAACCTGGAGTGGAATGCAGACGGGTCTCTAGGTGTCCTTTTCACGGCGGCCACATAGCACAAAAGCCTGCCACGATTGCGACCAGAGCACCATCATTTGTCGGCGTCTCATTACCCCACTCCGTACTGAGCGCCGAATGGTCCAATCAAAGACTTGCCAATCGCCTCCTACTTTTTCCGGGACTCGGTACTGCGCGCTCTTCTTGCTCCTACTTCTTGCCGTCGTTTCGCAGCCACTTCCGGTTTTCGTCTGGATGGACGGCAGGTGGCGCCATGTCTTTCACGAACGGATGAATGGGAATGCGTGCAGCTCGACCGGAAGCCATGTTTTGTCCGACGACTTCCGGTTTAGTCCGCTTCGTTTCCGGTCTGAAGGTCATCACGTCCAGTTGGGTGAAATGTTGTTTAAAGCAACGGAGACCGAAGCCAGCAGCGAATCGTCGTGGGTTTGACCCCGGGTTAATTCAATCGCTGCAGGGTTTGCAACGATGGCCGGACCCGTTGTATCGGACGCACTCTATGAATTAAATACACATAAACTTAGTCATCGATGTCACATGCGATAAAGGTTTTAAATGAAATCAATCAAGAATATTGTATCCATTCACACTCTAAATAAGAATAAAATCACCGCCCATCATCTAGCATAACCAATCAAACGATACGGAATTGTATGACTCCGCCCACCAACATGCAATCCAAGAGCAGCTATGTCACAAGTTGTTGATTCTGTTGTGCATGCTATTGTAGGCTAACTATTGACATTCGCCAGCCGATCTGAGTAAGAAGGAAACATCCGCCTACGGCTTGCCATAGCCAGTCAGACGATCTAATCTAATCTTAGGATTCTATAGCGCCATTACAGTAATGCACCAGGCATCAATCGATGGCATTGCAAAACAGCATCGCAATCCGGTTAATTCCAAGGGTCAGTCTTATGAGATAGACCCATGGAATTGTTCTGAAACTATATAAATCCGCCCAACACCACCAAGCATAATCAGTACGCAAGACAAATGCAGCTATATCACAATTTTTGCATGTAATTCTATTACACACAATAACGTATTTAATTACACTCACCAGCAAATCTAAGTAAAAGTTAAATATCCGCCCACAACCTACCGTAACTAAGTAACAAATTGAAAGTATATAACTCCGCCCACCAGCTAACCTGAGTTCTAGCGATTGCTTTATGACTACGCCCACTGACAAGCATAACTA
This sequence comes from Norana najaformis, assembly GCA_964023275.1. Lineage (NCBI taxonomy): Eukaryota > Metazoa > Annelida > Clitellata > Crassiclitellata > Hormogastridae > Norana > Norana najaformis. The sequence goes on along the minus strand of OZ029924.1, from coordinate 10,296,645 downwards.
GTATACTGGCCAACTCAAGTTAATTACACTTTTCGAAGAAAATGTGCTATTGCGTCTACCACGAAGAATGACCAATACTTCACCCACGTAAAATATGCACGAAAGAACGAAAGCTTCGTTGGGGCCACCTACCACACCAAGCATACCCCATGCATTGGCTACTTTAACTTTAACTGTGACTCCGCCCACTACCTAGCATAAGCAATATTTTTAAAAGTTATTCTTAACCGTATCTTCATAGAAAGCTTTGTAACTCCGCCTACCACGAATCAGACGTAACCTTTTGAAAAAGAGGGAGAGAAATAAAGACAGAGTTACTGTATATGACTCCGCCAATCACCAAACATAGTCAAAACATTAGCCAAGTAAGAAAAACTTATAGTTTCATTGAAAGCGAGGCAGACAGGCAGGTAGACACAGGGATAAACAGGCAGATAGATAGACATTCGCTACGCTAAAACTTAACCTTAGTTTCATTGAAAGAGAGACTGATAGACAGAGGTACATAACTCTGCCTACCACCAAAAACAGCCAATGCATAGCCAAGTTACTATTAACCTTAGCTTTACTGAAGGCGAGACAGACAAATAGACAGACAGACGCACAGACAGACAGACATGACTCCGCCCACCGCCACCAAGCTTAGCCAATGGCATCAGCTAATCGAAAAGACTGGTCGTCATACTTCATCTGACGAGTGGTCGCTGTGCGCGCACTTCTGGCACTCCTGCCACTGGACTTTGCGCACTCGGAGTCGTGCGAGAGGTGAGCGAGACTGGACCGAAGCGAGGCTATCGACGACATCAAGCAGCGAATGCACGTGATGACCTTGGAGGGACTTTTTGGAAGGAGACGAAGAAGACCGGACCAACGTCTTACCAGAATCTAAATTTATCAACAACAACTGATTCTTAGCTACGAAACTATTTTCTTACATTTTCCTTATTTGGCGCCATCGTTTTATAAATGTTGTTTAAGCAGAATATTTATTTAGCGTCTTTTTGGATCACCTCGAAGACACATATATGATTTAACACAGATTTAGCTATCTCAGTACGCACAAGACGAGCTGCATTGGTTGACCATGCGAAGACGCGCTGACCCCAACAGCAGCGTCACATGTAGGACATACGAAGACCATATGCTGATATTCCTATATGGTCTTTAGGTCTAAATATCCTAGCATATTGGATCATATGTGGGAAAATGAGAATATTGTCATATGGGCTTCATATGTCCAACATATGACGTCGCTGTTGGGGAGTTAAGGTCCTTACGCTGATGCACAAGACAGAGAGAGCTGCAGACAGACAGACAGATAGACAGACAGAAAGACAGACAGACAAAGAAAAAGAAAGAGAGAAAGAAAATACCAGATAAAGAGAATCTCTACTGGGTTGCGCAACTCTTGATAGGCAACACTTCACTTTAAACTTGGTCCCATCCTCTGTGGCCTTAAGTTGTGTCTGGTTACGTTTGTCTTAAACTAGGTCGGGCCATCCTTGACCTTAGACTGCGTCTGGTCACCCTGTCTTAAACTAGGTCAGGTCACCATTGATCTTACACTGGGTCAGTTAACTCTTGACCTTAACTTTGTAGGATCACCTTTTACCTTAACCTGGTTCGTTCAACGGTCATCCACTTACTTGGCACGCGCGTCGTCGTCGTCATTGCCCCTGGCAACGACGGCGCCTGGCTGCTGAGCTTGGCGTCGCGAGTGATGTTGAGGATGCGGCTGTGAATCTTGCTATAGTTGTTTGGGATCGTTAGGCTGCTCTTACATCCGTGGTTGCTGATGAGCGAGATGCTCATCGGCGCCGAGTTGGCCGTGGAGGCGGCGCCCCCCGCGCCGGTTGCGGAGGCAGCAGACTCAGCCGAGGCACCGCCGGACGATGCCGGGTGGGTGTTGTTCGGCGGAGGGGCAAATGGCTTCTGAGCCCCCTGCCGAACGACGTTGTTGTTGGAGTTAGTCGAAGAAGATGCTCGGGACATCTGCAGCCAGTGAGTCAGGCCCTGTCGCCATGACGACGCCTTCGATGCCAGCTTCGACGACTCGCTGCTCTTCAGCAGTCGCTTGTCCTCTCTCTGTGCTCACGCAGACATCAAGAGTAATGTAACGTAATGAACTAACGTAAGATAATATTATGTATAATTGTAAGTGTATGCATGCGTGTGCATGAATATACGCATGCATACATGCAACTATGAACTAACGAATGAATGAATGAATTAATTAATTAATTAATTAAGGAATAAAGGAGAGAAGGAAGGAATGAATGATTGAATATCTGTATGTATGTATGTTTGTAGGCATGCGTATCTATTTAATCACCGACGTCATATCAAATCTAGTCCGCAAGAGTCAGCTTGTTGGTTCAGTTCTCACTCCAGGTCAGAATTTTTGTCTTCCCTAGGAAGAAGCGCCTGTGCTTGGCATCTATAATCGGAAAACTAGCTCCGCCATTTAATCGTTTGAGTAGAATCAGAATGAGAATCTGAAATGCCTTGGTAGTTGGTTGAGTGTCGCTGAGCTGTTTCTGTGACGTCACGCTGACGTTGCTGCGCCGTCTGTCGCGGCTCAACAGGTTCCCGATGACCGGAAGCTTGTGGCGGATGGACGACGGGCGCGGAATCTTCGATTCGAACATCGACCTCGTCATCATCATCGTCGTCATCGTCGTCGATGGCTTCTTCGTCTTCGCTGTCGTCGAATCCTCCGTCAGCGATGACGACAGAGGCTTTGCCACCGGTTCTAGAACAATGGACACATACTACCCAAAATCAGCAACACCAACCTATGCTCACTACTCTCGGAACTGGTATGTATATGTACGTATGTATGTAAGTATGTATGTATGTGTGTATGTAAGTATGTATGTATGTGTGTATGTATGTGTGTGTATGTATGTATGTATGTATGTATGTGTGTGTATGTATGTGTGTATGTATGTGTGTATGTATGTATGTATGCATGTATGTGTGTTGTTATGTGCTAGTCCTAAGAAAAGGAAATAAACTCGCTTGGGTTGAGATAAAATGTATATTTACACTTGCAAGAGGTTATAGCACATAAACAAAATACCTGACATCAGACAGAACGTCGACGGCTGTTTTGAAGCCAAAAGTCGAAGTCTTCACATCAGCGAACAACTTGAACACAAAAACCTCTCAGGTTCCTCCAACAGACGGAGGACCTTTACATCAGCTCGTGAAACGGAGTCTTGGCGACTAACAGGAAACAGAGCCACGTAGGACTCAGCCTATCTTAACTAGCCAAGCTCAGTCAACTGAAAGAAACTTCCCCTTTTATAAGGTTTCTGGGGTTACGCCCCCTAAAGAGACGACTCATCCTTCAGTCACTCCTTACATCCGGGTCTTCCATGTGGGCCGACTCTAACAGTGTATGTATGCATGTATGTATGTATGCATGTGTGTATATATGTGTGTATGTATGTGTATGCATGTATGTAGTATGTATGTATGTATGTATGTATGCTTCATTGTTTGCAGGCCAATGCATATCTAGCCCGAACTTCCACGGTCCACCCTGACCGTTTTGCCGTTTCCGGCTAATCTTGCTGGAACAAGATGCTTTGCAACATACGACACGAGCTTCATGGTCTTTTGTTTGCCTCTTTTCCGTTAGCGCTTGAAACCATCTTATTAGATAATGGTTTTGTAAGTTCGGACATGCAGTCCGTGGAGGGGCGTCTAGGGGCACCGCCGCTAATGGGACTCGACCTTGGTGGCCACAGGCCGCCAAAGCAGCCCCGTCGGACTCGACTCGTCTTCTGGGCTGAAGAAGACGTCGAGGGCGTGAGCCCCTATGTGCAAGAACCTCGCGTGCTTCTCGTCGTACGAGGGACTGCCCGGACTGAGTCCCGATCCGCGCAGGGTCATTGGGGCTGTCAGCTTGTCACTAGATCCGCCGCTGATGGACAGGGTGAGCGAGCATCTCGTGACCTTTGAACTGAGGGAGCTGTGGTCGGAGGTCGTCGCCGAAAGTTTATCCGTCTCGGACGGCTGACTGGCCTCTGATGAGTTTGTCTTGAAGCGGTGCTATATAAACTTATGATTACAACTACAATTATCTAAAGCCACGCCCACTGATCTGCTTGCGGACATGCGCAAAAGCTAAATTAATAAGTAAGACTGTACAAAGCAACCTTTGGCGCCTGTTTTGAGGACTGTATCGTCTTTCTTGGACTGGCCGAGTAATCGTTCTGGGCTTCCGTTGACCTTGCGTGACCCCTCGAGGCTATCCTGTGAAATGGTTGACGATTCAGACGACAGGAGGCGTTCGTGAGACGCTACCGGGCTACAAGAAGATCAAGAAACAAGAACAATGCATACAACAAGAACAATGGAGACATCTTTGATAACTAGATCAGACTAAACGAGGTCAGCTAGACTAGAATAAATTAGACTAGCTTATCTAGGAGTAGACTAATCTAGGGTATTCACGTTATCAGACTAGATTACACTAGACTAGCTTACCTTGGATTAGTCTACTCACTAGAACAGACTAGATAGTATTACATTTGATTACATTGGATTAGACTAGAATAGACTGGAATTGAAATAAATTAGACTAGATTAGTCTAAAGTAATTCTAATCCAGAATAGTATAAAGTAATTCTAGTTTCGTATAATATAATCTAGTCCAAACTGGCTTAGTGGACCACAACATGATTCCATAGACTGGAATAAAAATAAATTAGACTAGATTAGTCCAAAGTAATTCTAGCCTAGAATAGTCTAAAGTAATTCTAGCCTAGACTAGTCTAAAGCAATTCTAGTCTAGTATAATATAATCTAGCCCAATATGGCTTAGTGGACCACACCATGCTTCCATTGTAAATTCGAATTCATCTGCACCAAAGAGCTCAAGAAGTATTCTCGGTTTATCTTAAGACGCACCTTTTAAGATCTGTTAGATAGTCATGCTGCAGCGCCTTCGTGAGGTTCTGCAATTGCGCTAAATAAGTTTCTGGACACATATACACATATACATCAGACTGCACGTTACAATGGAACAGCCTAGACCCGACTAAACTAGACTGGATTATACTACAGTATAGAGTAGAGTAGAGTAGAGTAGACTATATAGGTTTGGATTAGACTGGATTGGTTTGGACTCGATTCGACTTGACCAAAGTAGTGTAGAACGAACCAGGACTGCGTCATCTGTGCTGTTGACTTCCAGACGTTTGAGTCGCTGACGACCGACGTCTGACTGTCTCCCTGGAACAGCGACGATGAGGTGTCAGGAAGTTGGAGCCAGGCTGACTCTCTGGGATTAGCCGCCGCGTCCTTCTTGTTAGCACCAGCGGCGCCACGGACCTCCTCAGCGGACGATCCGTTGTTGAGGCTGGCCTGGCTCGTCGGCTCAAGCGGCGGTCCCTGCGTTGCCGTGGATGATGAGGTACAAGCCGACGCCGAGGCAGACATGACGGGAAGCGGAACTGGACGACGACGGTGGTTTGCCGGAACTGAGAAGGTGCGCCGATGCGACCGGGCATTTCCGGCGCCGTCTCGGGGCTCAGCATCTTCGTCATCGTCGTCATCGTCATCATCGTTATCGTCGTCGTCATCGTCGTCGTCGTCCGTGAAGATGTCCAGCGAGGTGATGAGGGGAGCCAGTGGCGTCTGCGAGGCGTTGCGGACCAGCGATGAGACGGCCAGTCTGGACGGGTCGCAGTCCGTGGAGGGGCGTCTAGGGGCACCGCCGCTAATGAGACTCGACTGGACCTTGGTGGCCACGGGTCGCCAAAGCAGCCCCGTCGGACTCGACTCGTCTTCTGGGCTGAAGAAGACGTCGAGGGCGTGAGCCCCTATGTGCGAGAACCTCGCGTGCTTCTCGTCGTACGAGGGACTGCCCGGACTGAGTCCCGATCCGCGCAGGGCCTTTGGGGCTGTCAGCTTGCCGCTAGATCCGCCGCTGATGGACAGGGTGAGCGAGCGTCGCGTGACCTTTGAACTGAGGGAGCTGTGGTCGGAGGTCGTCGCCATAAGTGTATCAGTCTCGGACGGCTGGCTGGCCGCAAGACGTGGGGCGCTCGAAACCCCGGACAGGTCAGCCAGGCGACAGATGAGTAGAGATCGGCAGCCGACTGGTTCAGCGGCTGAGACGGCGACCGTCGATAAAGAAGAAGACTTGAACTCATTGTGAAAGGGTTCGACCGCGTAACTATCCTCTGCACTGTTCTTCAGGGTCTTGGCAACCTCTGACCTCTGACCTCGTCCAACTAACCCTCCCAGTTGCCGTGTCTTGTCCAGCGGGCGGACGGCGTTTGTGACGTGGCTTCCGGCGGTAAGTGTCGCCAGCTCGGCCTTGGACGTGGCTTGCGTCGACAACGACGACGGTTGGATGGATGGGGATTGCTGCTGCTGCGGCGGTGGCAGCCGAAACAAGGATGCTGACGGAGGTGACGGCCGCAGGCGGGACGAGGATGCTGACGGTGGAGGCCCGACTGCTGAGCCTGAGGACGACGCGGCTCGGACCAGCAGGAGCTGTTGGGCCTCGTCCCGACACAGCTCGATGTTGCGCAGACTCGAGTCGTCGAAGACGTTGAGCAGATCGACTTGCATAGTATCCGCCGACGACTCAAGAGCCTCGACCAGAGTCCCGAGAAACCGGTTCTCCGAATCGTCCGTGCTGCAGCTGTCGATCAAGCTGTCCTCCGGCACGGCCTTCGGCGCCAGCAGCACGTCCTGGCCTCCACCGTGCCCTCGACCGACCGCATCCGGCTGTGGCCTTGACGACGAGGCCGTGGCGGAGGACAGGTAGACGCTCTGGCGAGGTATCGAGAGCCGGGTCGTGCGCTGGCAGTACTGGAGCGACGATGGACGGCGGGCCTTGGGGATCGAGAGGATGCTGGCGACCTTCGAAGGGGCGGGCGGTGGAGATCGGACGCCGGTGGAGCAATAGGGACCAGCGGCAGCGGAAGAGGATGAGGAACAGCTTGGTACCGGAATGCGACTGGAAGAGTCTTTGTTGGGATCCTTCGGCGACAGGCGTGGAGGCTGAGTAAAAGACCAGCAGAGCATTAACGACTAGTGTTGTTCAAATCACAGATCAAAAATTACTTAAAACAGAGTACAGCTATTCATCATCTACTGAACGGAAGTTAACGTAAAAGCATTCTTCCAAATAATACTACTGTTCATTCATTCATTCATTCAGTGTTGGACTCTCGGGCTTTCTGCGTGGGAGGTACAAAGCGTTGGAATTCACTGCCAAGTTCTTTGCGTTATGTGGAATTTCTGTTGTTAGTCAGCGATCAGCTTACCGATCGTCTGATTCAGATGCCAACCCACCTTAGCTTGACTAATTATGGCTTCTTCAGCCTATAAGATTTCGAGCGGGCTTCTCCAGTGGACTTTAATTTTGACTACGATTCACTTGAAGTGATCATCGATTGATGCTTTATGTATTATGTTGACGGCGCTATATAAGTCATTAGATCAGCTTAGAAAGTCAGAATTAGCCACAACTACAATCACAAACACTACAGAAGTCTTTAGATCATATCAGATTATATTAGATGAGTGAGTGAGTGAGTCAGTCAGTCAGTCAGTCAGTCAGCCATAACTAGCCAATCAAGCGAGTCAGAAGTTCGGCGCTTAAGCCGAAGAACCTCCTACAGAACTCACAACTCCACTGCTGGCAGCGATCCCGAAGGAGCAGTCGACGGCCGCCGCGGACAGAGACACAGCGGCAACAGAGGAGAGATTTCCTGTCGCTGTACCTACTCCATCTTTACGGTCGCCTGAGGACATCGTTGACGACGGATGGCTTGGTCGGTCGTCCTTGTGATGCCTCGACGACACGCCCGGATTCGTCACGGACAGGTCAAGGGTGAGACTGAGCTTCGGCGGAGGGACCCTTCGCTGGCTGAGGGGAATCCGCGAAGGATCGGGGACCCCAGAAGCCGGCGTCTGACTGCGCATGTCGGGGTTCGGGTAGAGCATGGCCGCCCCTCGGGTCGGGCCTCCAAAGTACGCTGTACGATCCCTGGGCGGTAGAACGGAGGATGGAGACATGACCCGTGATGACAAGCCCGTCGGGTCGATGACCTCGAGGGTCCGGCCTCCTCGGTCGACGGATGTTAGACGCTCAGCGCAGGAAGCGGCCGCCAGGGCTTCGGCTGTCATCGCCAACGGAGCTGCAACAGACACCAGCAGAGCAACTGCAACTAACTGGGAACTCTGTAGCGCTATCGAAGGAGGGGACGAGCTTCATGGCTGGCGTCATTGCTTGCATAAGCATAAAAGCCCAGGCTCTACCAGTCATAAGAAATGAAGTTCTTATAGAGAAGATTGAGATAGTGACACTGAAACAAAATCAAAGGCAGACTGAGAGCAAGAGTTAGAAACAGATACAGACAGACACACAGACAGACACATAGACAGACACACAGACAAACAGACAGACACACAGACAGACACACAGACACACATAGACACACACAGGCACACAGACAGACATTGTGAAGCCTGTCCAGCTTGTTTAAATTGATTGCCTGCCTGCCTGTCTGTATGTCTTGCTGCTTGCTTGTCTGTCTGTTGTCTGTCTGTTAAAACTATTTAGCCTCCTATTTAACCTTTCTACCGCTTTAGACCATCTACCTGTCCGGAGTCCCTACCCATCCCACAACTTACCTGCCCAATCTGCCTCCCACTACAGACTACTTACCTGTCCCGTCTGCTTACCTGCTGAGCAGACACGTTATAATTGATTGCCTAATCAGGTTTCGATTAACAGTCGTGCTTAGCATCAGCAGTCAGCCAAGGCCCACCTCCAGTGCCACAGCCCGATTCAAAGACGACAATGACGTTGCTGTTGCCGTTGTTGTCGAAGATGATGATGATGATTATGATGATGTTGATGATGATGATGATGATGATGATGATGATGATGATGATGATGATGATGATGATAACGACTGTGGAGAGGAGAAAGAGGAAGAAATGGGGAAAAGGAAATATGTGGGATAAAGGAGAAGGGCTGAAATAATAGAACTTCTTCAGGTGAAGGATAGTAGGACTGAAGTAATAGAGAAAGAAGATAGAGGGAAACAGAATTAAAGGAAAGAAAAGAAAGGAAAATGGGAGGAATGGGAAAAGGGTAAAGGAGGAATGAATAAGTAAGGGAAAGAAGCTTATATGTGAGGAAAGAAACAAGAAGAGGATTTGAGGACTCGTAGAGAAAGAAACACCGCAGAGGTAGATAAAGGGGAAGCAATTCGAAAAGAGGACTGGAGGAATAGAAACTGGAGGAGGATCGGGCATAAGAGGATGGAAAAATTAACGATTTCTGAAGCTGATGTTTCTGCATTAGCTCACCTGGACGATTCTTGGGTTTAACTAAAGACAGAAAAACATTTAAAGAATAATATGATCCAAATAATTTCACACTTAATAGTTGAAAATTCTACGTTATTAATTACGCTGTACACTCATTCTGTGATGCTATATGGACCATTATCAAAATTCAGCTATGTTATACATCACTGCATTGTATTATAAGAACTCACCATCGCTTGACGCCTTGCAATCTTCTACTCGAAACTGAAAACACTCCTCTTCCGCAGATCCTATCCTGATTCCTCTTCTTCCCCTTATCTGTCCTGCCGATCCAGTTCCAAACACCACACCCATCGTAGCCGTCTGACTTCCTGCCTGCCTGCCTGTCTGCCTGTCTGCCTGCCTGCCTGCCTGTCTGTCTGCCTGCCTGCCTGCCTGCCTCTTTGATCTTTACCTGGAACCAAACCCTTTTTGTCGATCAATTTTGTTTTGACTGAGCGCCTATGAATAAGCTGGTTCCCGCGACTCAGCTTTCGTAGGACGCTGTAGAAGTCCCACGTTTATGAGTACGATATGATTACGAGAGGTACAATAGCAGTAACTGGTAAATCCTACGCAACATATTAAGCAGTGCATGCCTGAGGCATTTGTACAATACAATTCAACACAAAAACATCGTAATTTCATAATGCCCTCCTTACAAAGGTCAGAAGTGCACACTGAAGCCGGGGCAAAAGGAAACATTAAGAACCATAAGCAGACTGGAAGATTAAACTTTTCAGTTTAGAGCGAAAGATAGTTTCGGTAAGAGAGTTGCGAACATGAGGCGGTATACAGAGTTCCAAATGGAGAAACCAGTTACTGAGAATACACGCCGGCCAAGAACAAGGCGTGTATGAGGAACAACATACTTTTTTAGAAGCTGCTAGTTGAAGATCGGCCTTTTTACAGAGTTATCATCGTATTGGACTGTATTGCATTGTACTGTATGAGAGTTACAATTAGCAACTGGTACAGCATTATTTACTGCCATGTTATTTATTTAATTACTATGAAAGGCCAGATTACTGTCTGCCTATATGCAACAGTGACTGTGCATTGTTACCAGGTTATTGTCTACGTTCTGGCTACACTGACCTCTATTGTTTCCAGACATTATTGCAAAAGCTTGTAATGACCCTAAGGCTGTGTAGGCCGTTTCCTAGTCTTCTCTGATTTCCTAGTCTTCTCTGATTTCCTAGTCTTCTCTGATTTCCTAGTCTTCTCTGATTTCCTTTTGGTTTAGATCCAGACTCACTTTGGATTTTGGCATGCACACCAATCACGTCTAGCATCAGCCAACGACTGCTGTCTTCAGGATTATTACAGTGGCACTGTAGAAGGTCTTAGATTTGATTAGACTAAGAAGCTGATGGTTTCCTGACAAGAAATAGACAGAAGACCTTTTGAGCCGACTCCAGACTTCTTCCCTGTCGTTGGTAATTTTCTTGTGAGGAGCAAGGTCTTGGCCTTGGCAGTGTCTGGCGTCAAGGACTTGTCCCTCTCACCCGATCTTGACCTGGCGTTTCGCTCCTGCCACGCCTTCTTTGTGTGGTCGATGTCAAGCAAACCTACACATCAGACAGACGCCGAAACAGAAAATGAATTCCGATAAATCGAAAATGAAATTGGAAATTGAAAATAACACTGGGAAATTGGAATTAAATTAGGCAATTTAAAAACAGAGGAAAAAAATAAAATAGCATTGGAAAATTTGCAATAAAAATTAAAAATTAAAATTGAAATTAGAAAATTGAAAATAAAATTGTGAGAATGAAAATAAATTGGAGAAACTGGAAATCAAATTAGAAAATACAGCATTATATAAAAAGTTGAAAATTCAAAATAAGATTTGAAAATTAAAAAACTAAGACTGGAAAATTGAAATAAAAATGAATTAAGAAAACCGAAAGAAACTTAAATCTCAAAACACAAAGATTACTTACTTTCAGTTAATAATGCTAGATGTGATTACAGAATACGATTTCACTTAGGCCTACTATTGACCATTGGATGTCTTGTATATTACGATAACGATGCCACAACAAATCTTCAGATAAGATAAGTTTAATTCAGATTAGTTCAGATCAGACCAGATTACCAGAGCAGAATACATTTGATTACATTACATTCGATCAGATCAAATCGGGTAAGATCACATCAGACTATTAAAAAATGAGAATCCCTGAAAAAACAGATAAGGACGATGATAAGAAACAAAAGGCACGTGACTAAAACGGTCCTGAACATTTCTTAGTACCACAACATAACAAAAACGAATTTATTTATTTATTTTATTTAAAGCACTTGTTACGAGCACAATATCAGTACATCTGAATCTGAGCCCTGGATCTATATTCGTTAGGGGCCAAGATAGAATCATGCAAAACCCAGGGTAAAGTAGCGAGTCTTAACGAGTGATTTAGAAGATGATAGGAGGTTTGCAAGTGTGGTAGACGATTCCAAACAAGAGGTCAAAGTCTGTGTTGAAAACTTCTTTAGCTCCTCTATATTATAACGTTAACTAGGTCAGAAATCAATGTCCTAGCTATACCGAGCTGTTTCTTCTTGTGGTCCATCATCATGTTGTACATGGCGGACAGTTCGTCTGCTCGGTGGTCCTTGACCGTCTCGTTGACCACTCCCTTCTTCATATCCATCAACGCAGCTAGTTCGCTGACCGTCTGTAGGAACCAAATAGCAACACAGTAGTCGCTTTATCAGAAAACGACTCAATGGCAGTTTACAACCTCAAGATGGCGCACATGAAATTAGTCAACCATGACCAATAGTCAAATGTGAAGAGTAACAATGAACCGTGACCAACAAAAGTCACTCAAACCTCACATACACACATGCATACCTTTACGCATACATACACATGGACATAAATACAAACAAATACATACATACATATATCCATATATGCATATATACATTCATACATACATACATACATACACACACACCTACACACATACATGCATTCATTCATACATGCATACATTCATTCATGCATACATACATACACACACACCTACACACATACATACATTCATTCATACACACATACATATTCATTCATACATACATACATACATACACACCTACACACATGCATACATACATACATACATACATTCATACATACATACATGCATGCACACACGCCGACATACATAACCTATGTGCTGTTAAAGTTCCTTAAGAATAGAAAGTTCATCTGTGAGCGAGTAATGCTGCTATAACCGGAATAGTCACCACTCGTAACTACACTTAACCATAAGTGTTTTCAGACAGAGAGAGATTAGTTTGAAGTCTGTATAGAATGGTTGTTGGACAAACCTCGTTTCGAAGGCTCTTGTTTCGTGGTGGAGGAACGTAGGAGAAGAACGGGCATTTGTCGTTCTTCGTAATCCACGGATGGACCTGGATTTCCGCCATTGGGATCCGCAGTTCCGGATTCGGTTCAATCAACTGATGCAGCAGATTGCGACAGTCTACTGAGAGGAAAGGGAAAGACGACTGCTTAAGAGAATCTGCTTCTGTTGCCAGCATCACCGCTAATGATGCTTCTTGTATCCGTGCATGCATGTATGTATGTATGTATGCATGTATGTACAGTATGTATGTATGTATGTATGTATGTATGTATGCATGTATTTATGCATGTATGTATGTATGCATGTATGCATGTATGTACAGTATGTATGTATGTACGTATTCATGTATTCATGTACTGTATGTATGTATGCATGTATCTCTGTATGTGCTTATGCTTCTACTTCTGTATGTATGAGTGGCTGGACATTTTTATAACGCCTTTTAGGAACTTCACAAACTTGTAATTCTTCCATAGCTTTTCTGTAGACCCTATCTTGAAAAGATGTGGAAGAAGAAAGAGGAGATGGAGGAATAGGAGTTCGAAGATGAGTATGAAGAGGAAAACGTATGAGAGGAGAAAAGAAGACCAAAGACAGCAAGAGCAGAACGGGACTCAGAAGACTGGTTGAAAAAGGTGTTAAACAAACGAGCATTTTCCTTGACCTGCTTTGTTATATCGGGAATTGCCTTCACTTACCTTACCTTACGTTAGCTTACCCTGTACCTCTCCTTTTCTTAGCATACTTCCCTTAACTTACCCAGCGTTAAAATACCTTATCTTACGTTAGGTAAGGTAAGCTTGCCTGACCTGCTGTGAGCGTTTGCATCTCTCGGTCGTGGATTGGCGATAGACCCTTCTGGATCTGTTGGAGCATTCGTTGTCGGTGATACTCATCACGAAAGGGAGTGCAGAATGGAAGCCGACCCAGGATCATTGCATACATGATAATGCCCCTGCATGTCAGAAATTACAATGATGACTACGATCATAACAACGACAACGACGGTAATGATAACAGGCGTGTTTATATGCATCTCTAAGATGTTCTCAAGTGTCGAAGGATTGAATTACACGCTACAGATTACAAATTATAGAGTACACATACAGATTACAAGTACCAGTTTACAAATTACATATTGCAAAAACTACAAATTACAGATAATATAATACAGATTACATATTACAGATTTCAAACACAGATACCGAAAAGGTATAACTTGTTGCGCTTTGGCGTGTAAATATATGGCATCGCATATAACGCACATGTAAATTTAAATGTAAATCTTCGATATTTATCGGCGCCACACAAAGCTGCATCTGGCAGATCATTTTGTTGACCGGCGCTATATCAAGTTAAGTCCGCAAGAGAGATGTTGTTGGGTCAGAATTCCGATAAAGGTAAAGGACACCGGTTTTAAACTACCAATTTGCATTGGTGCTCATTTACCAATTCATTATTATTTTATTCGTTTATTGATCCCAAAAATAAATTGACAACAACCATTATACAAGTTTAACATGAAACATTGTCAGGTTATCGGGAACAAGCGGTAGACCCAGAAGGGACCATAGTCCCGCTTAATTAGGGCCACCAATTTTTATGCAACACCAATGGCGACGTTGTTATATATACATTTTAAATCTTAACTATGAAAATTATAAGGTCACAAAAATGACCTACAAAACAAAACAAAGAGCAGATTAGCCACCAGGTGGCGTGGTATTCATGGGACGGTCACCCATCCAAATAGTCACTCGGCTCGAAGTTGCTTAACTTCGCTGCGCTGCCTTTAACAAAAGGAAACGACCACACAGTAACAGGCCTAACGATGATGATGGTCGTTGTAGGCAGCCGATTGAGATAGAAACGCTTATAGACGGTTGGAGTGAAGGAAGGACAAAGAAAAGAGGAAAGATAGGATGAATTCAAGAAATGTAACTAGATAGGATGGAAAAGAGAAGCTAAGAAAAAAGGAAGGTAGAATGAAAGAATATGAAGTTTGAGAGAGAAGACACAGAGAAGACAGAGGACGACAGAAAGGCGGGCAAACGGACAGACAGAGACAAAGAAACAGATAAAAAAGCTACCGAAGAAACGTTATCAGTATGTTACGTCAACGAATTATAAAATAGGCGCTCCATAAATTGGCGCCGATGGTCGATGAACTCACAGACTCCAGATGTCCACTTCCGGTCCGTACGTCTTTCCGACGATGAAGAGTTCTGGAGCGGCGTATTCCGGTGAACCACAGTGAGTCTTCAACGGTTCTTCTTCCTTAAAGATATTGCTTAGTCCGAAGTCTACAGAATAAGATGACATGCAAAAATATTTCATATGCATAAGTCAACAGCACGACACAACTATCTCGCTTACACAAGGATCTCCTTCACATGACATAAGTATCTCCCTTCCACAACATAACTATCTCGCACAGAAAACATAATTATCTAGCTCACATGACATAACTATCTCTCTAATACAACATAACTATCTCCCTTGCATGACACAACTATCTCGCTTACACGACATAAGTATCTCCTTCACATGACATAAGTATCTCCTTCACATGACATAAGTATCTCCCTTCCACAACATAACTATCCCGCACAGAAAACATAACTATCTAGCTCACATGACATAACTATCTCTCTAATACAACATAACTATCTCCCTCGCACGACACAACTATCTCGCTTACACGACATAAGGATCTCCTTCACATGACATAAGTATCTCCTTCACATGACATAAGTATCTCCCTTCCACAACATAACTATCTCTACCACACGACGTAGCTATCTCTCTCAAACTGTACAACTACCTCACTCACACGACATTATCTTGCTCAAACGATACAACAACCTGGCTCACAAGACAGCTAAATCGCTCACACGATAACTACCTCGCTCACACACCATAGCTACCTCGCTCACACACCATAGCTACCTCACTCACACACCATAGCTACCTCGCTCACACCATAGCTACCTCACTCACACACCATAGCTACCTCACTCACACACCATAGCTACCTCACTCACACACCATAGCTACCTCACTCACACACCATAGCTACCTCACTCACACACCATAGCTACCTCACTCACACACCATAGCTACCTCGCTCACACCATAGCTACCTCACTCACACACCATAGCTACCTCACTCACACACCATAGCTACCTCGCTCACACCATAGCTACCTCACTCACACACCATAGCTACCTCACTCACACACCATAGCTACCTCGCTCACACGACATAACTATTTCCATCGCAAGACAATTATCTCTTTCGCACGACGTATATAAAAAAATATTTTGGCATGCTTTACATGTCACCGGGTTTTCTAAACAAAATTACCACCTCTTACGATCATTTTTGTTTCTATCCGATTTGATCTTATCCGAGCCGATCTAATTCGAGCTATGTATCTATGTATCTATGTATCTATGTATCATTAATTAACAACTTCTACAGCACCGGTGTGTAATGCACAACGCATCAACCAATGGTGCACCAAAATCAAGTGGCGGTCAGATCAGTACCCAGAAAGTCAGTCAACTGAGACAGAGAGGCAGCCTACGGTGGATAAGACAAGTGAAAGGGATAAGTCTTAAGCTGTGACCGAAATGACATAAGAGGCTGATTAGAATGAACGCATGCAGGAAGAGATTTCCAACAGTTAGGTCCAGCAACTGAAGAACCCCAATCACTAAGAAAAGTTCTAGTTTCTAGTTTTCGGCAAAACCAGTGAAAGACAATAAATTACTTGTTTAAATAAGGATAAGACTGGGAATGAGGATTGATTTTAAGTAATGTGGTTGGTCAGAGTTCAAATTTTTTAAAGGTATAAGCCTCAATTTCAAACAAATCCTTTGCTGAATAGGAAGTTTTGTGTATTTATGTATCTGTCTATCTGGACATTTATATAGAACTTGTTTAAGAATTTCTTTCACCGTGATGCTATTACGGGAAGTGTAATATGTTATTTTAGCTGAATAAGAAAATACTGAATGACTTACCGATTAATTTAATGTTTTTCTTTTTCTCGTCCAACATAATATTCTCCATCTTTAAATCCCTGTAGAGAAATCAGATCCAATGAATAGTGATGATGGTCGAGGTGGTGATGATGGTGGTGATGTGGCTATTTTGGTGATGGTGATTGTAGTGGGCGGTGGTGGGGTGGCGGTGGTGATGTGCTACTACTGCATTTATATTGTGCTTCATATTCTGTTGTAGTAGTTACTCATATTAATCCTATTTTACCTTATTTTATAATTCATAAAAATTACGAATCTGTATTTATACATATGAATATGTATATCTGCATATATGTATATGTAATATCAGTTTCATATGCATATTTGCATTTATTCGTTTATATATTTATGTAAAATATCGATGTCATGGACGTCAGTTCATTAATAACCTCGACAATAACTCACATGTCAATCAATAAACACTCGCCATGTTAATAATTTTCTGGAAAGCATTACCCGTTATCGTAAACACGAGATTTCTATAGCGCCCAAGAAAAGCTAAGTCGCTCAGTCAAAACAGGTCGTTAGGCAGGTAAGGTCAGACACGGTTCCAGGTCAAGCTCCAAGAGTCAAGCAGGCAGACAGCCAGATTGTTACGGTGGACAGTGTATTTCTAGGAAAATTTCTCGCTGGAGCAATTCGTGGATTGCAAGAAATTTTGTCGCATAACATTTTAATTATGTTGTGTTGTAACATACAAAACGCTAAATGCAATCATAGAAACGCTGTAACAAGTGTGAGTTCTTTTTGCAACATATATAAAAACATTTTTGTGCGAGTTTTTACATTTCACTTAGAGGGTTTTCGAAAGAAATTGACCGTCTCTCACGATCCTTTCTAATTTGTTTCGATCTAATTTGTTTCGATTTCACATTTCATGATCGTACTCATAATCTCGAAAATTTATAAAGCGCTACTTTAAAGCTAAGCGTAGGTCACCAGCTTATTCACGAGCACTGCGTTAAGTTAGAGAGATTGTCCAAAGATAACCGTGAGAAGAACAAAGTCCGGTTGCCCGAAGACCAGAGAAAGAAGGCGGCAACAGAGGTTATGGTAGGTTGTGTCTAGGTTGAGAGAAATGGGAAGGCGGCGGATGGGATGGATCAGGGTAAGATATCTTGAAATGGCGAGGCTTCAGTTTTGAATGGAATGACTGAGGAGTAATAGATAGGGGGTTTGAGGCAGATGATAGTGGGTGAAGGACTGAAGGGTTAGAGGAACGAGAATTTGCGAGATTCAGGATGGACACTGCTCCAGAGTTGAGGTGCATTGTGGCATATGGATCGGCTAGAGAACTTTAGATGAGTTGTTACTAGGGAAGGGGCAAGAGTGAGATAAGAAGATGAACGGGTAGAGATGGGTGATTTGGTGGTAAAGATAAGTAAGTTGGGAGTATTGGATAGACATACAGGTTAGAGAAAGAATTTTGAAATGAATGCGTTCGGAAATTTTCAGCCAGCATCTTCAAGGCAAAAGAAGAAATGTCAACATCTGGATGAACATTCACGACTTCTGCTCAGTAACAACGATTTCAAGGCCACTGCATTATCCTTTCTGGTTTTTACTGGGACTGCTGACGTCCTAATCAAATTAACTAATCGTAATCGTAACCGCAAACTCGACATTTCTAAAGTGCTACTTAAAAGCTAAGAGCATGACACACGCTAATTCACGAGCGATGCGTCAAGTCAGTGGGGTTGTCCAAAGGTGCCATGTCAAGAACCATCTCCGGTTGCCAGAAGACTAGACAGACACTGAATCTGTTGACGTCTTAGTCAAATTAAGGAGTGTCGCGCAGAGTAGGAAAGACACGACCTAGTTGAAACACACTTGATCCAATTCCACCACGGACTCTCTACACGTCAGGCCACTCATCCATTCAATCCAATCCACCCACCTATTCATCATCCATTCTACCAATCCGTTCCAACGATCCATCCATCCGTCCGCCCATCCATCCGAGCAATCAATCCATCCGATTCACCCAATCACCCACCGATCCACCCACCCATCCATCCATCCATCCATTTCATCCATCCATCCATCATCCATCCATCCATCCATCAGGTACTCGGCAACATCATCCTTTGCACGCATATCCGCCACTGTTCCCTCGCCCCTTTCTCCTTCCTATTCCAGATGCCTGACTGGCGGCTGCCTTTGATCAGCCCGTCCGAGATGCGTCATAGATGGCGCTGGAGCAGTGACCTCTGAATCCGCCAAGGTCAGCGTCGGATGGCAGACAGACAACTTCCGGCCGCGTCTCCGCTGCACCGGAACTTCGCCACTGGACCAGAATGACGACAGACGAGAAAGGGAAGATGAGAAGCAATAGGAGGAGGAAACAGAAGAGGAGAAGGGATAGATAAAGAACAGGAGGAGTGAGAGGAGAAGGAAGAGCAAGAACAAAAGAGGAGCAAGAATAGTAGGAGGAGGAAGACGAGCAAGAGGAAAAGGATGAACGAGAGGAGGAGGAGGAGAAGGAGGAGGAGGAGGAGAAGCGAGAAGGAAAAGCGGGAGGAAATGCAGGATCGAGAGTGGGAGGAGTAAGAAGGGTATGAGTGTAAGGGTTGGAATAGGAGTAAGGAAGAATGAGAAATGGAAGAGTAATAGAAGTATGTATGGAATGATGATGATGATGATGAGTTCTCTGCCCGAAGGCAGATCCATTGGCTTTATGCCACCCGGGGATGAGATGAGTGAGATGGTTTTCCGTTGCCTTCTTCACAGACAATTGTGGGTGAGCAACTTGTCCAAGGTCGCTACGCAGTGGCTTGAGGCAGATTCGAACCCGCTACCCTTCGGTTACGAGGCACAGACCAAACCACTATACCACCACGTCCCATGGAATACCATGCAAGAATTCCACGTGTGTCTGTATGGAGGTGGAAGAAGAGAAGGAGGGTGCGACGAGATAAAGGGGTAGAGAAGGTAAAGAAGGAGTTGGAGATAAAGAGCTGAAGGAGGAGGAAGCGGAGGCGAAAATCAGATGAATAAGGAGAATGGGAGAAAGAGGGAGGGAGGAGTAGGAGAAGATGCAAAGAGATGAAGAACAGTGCGAGCAGAAAAAGAACTAGTAGAAGAAAATGAGGCAGAAAAAATACGGTAGGAGGAGGTGGAGGATTAAGAAAAATGAGGCAAGGAGGGAGGAGAAAGAGGAGAGGAAGAAAAGTATTAGAAAATGAAGTAGAGAACAAGGAGAAAAGTCGAAGAAAGTTGAGTACGAGAAAATAAGGGTGAGAAGGAGGTAGACGAAAAGATAGAGGATGAAAAGGATGGAGGATGAAGAAAAAGTGGAGAATCAGAGGGGAAAACAAAGTAAGAATATAGTAGAGAGGTATAAGAAAACTAGAAAGAGGATACGCTTAAAGAAACCAAGAAAGGTGTATGGATGGAAAGTTATAGAAGAGTCGGAAGGGGAAGAGTAAGGATAGAATGAAGAAGATAGGTAAGGAGAGGTATGAATTTTAAGAGGAATGGCACAAGGAAGAAAACAAGAGATGGGGAGGAATGACAGGAATAGATTTATGAAGAAGAATAAAGAGAAGGAGTCATAGAAGAAGAGATTTAAGAAAAACAGGACAATGAAGAGAAACAAGAGGCAAAGAATAAGAGACTTAAGAGGAATAAGAAGAGGATGAGAGGGAATGCTCATCATAGAGAGACGGCAGGCTGTAGACGAGCGTCACACGTGATTCCACTGAGGACGAAAGGTGTCACTGACAATCCACACCTCTCACCAGATTGACAGGTGAGAGCCACCGACATCAGTGCCTGTGTTTCCACACTCTCTCGTCTCGGAGTTCAAAAAATCCGTATTTCAGTTTCTTTCCAATCAGACGTGGCACATTGCTAATGCTCTTCATTTGCCCCTCTGTGTCGCGGCTTGAAATCCTCAGCTTCACGTGAAATTATTCTGTCATATTATTATTATTATTATTACTACTACTACTACTACTACCACCACTACAACAACAACAACAACTACTACTACTATTATTACTATTATTATTATTATTATTATTATTATTATTATTGTTATTGTTATTATTATTGTTGTTGTTGTTATTATTATTATTATTATTATTATTATTATTATTATTATTATTATTATTATTATTATTACTACTATTATTATTATTATTTCTGCATTTCTTAAGCGCCACTATCTAATGCCTTAGCATCAATCGATGGCGCCGAGCAATTGAACCATAATTATATCACATATGATTTCTCCTTTTTGAACCATATATCACAAGTGAATTCTCCTTTTTGAACCATATATCAGTTCCTCATGTTCGCTGTTGGTTATGTCCAATGGATTATGCTTCTGGAATGCGGCATTGCCTGGAAGCGAACATAGACTGATAGCCCTGCCTTGTGCATTTTGTGACGGCGCTGTAGAAGTTCCCAGATTAGGTATCGGATGATAAGTTTGCTTTTATGAAACCAATGGATTCAATCCGTAAATTCCATTAAATACAGATTAATGGATAGTCGCAGGGCTGTGCAGGGTTTTCGGTGCTAGCCAGGAAGCAAGAGTATCGTGAGAACCCTAGAGGAGGATTAGTTGGGTAAACAAAGATGAAAAATACAACCAAAAGAGGAACAACAAAGAAAACAGATTGCAGACAACAGACAACAAAAAAGCGTTGGTTAACAACCGACGCAATGTCTATACTGTAGTTTATGGTGAAAGAAAAGCGTTAAAGACGACAGTTGTTTTTTAACAGTCTCACTCCTTCTGCTTGTCTGTCTGTCTGTCTGTCTGTCTGCCTGTCTGTCCATTCGTTCGTCCGTCCATCCATCCATCCATCCATCCATTCTTTCATTGTGCTTTCGTTCATTCTCATTCCCATCCCCAATTTTTCTCGTTTACTTTTCTTTCATTTTTTTTGTTTCTTGTTCTGTCTTTTCCCTTCATCTCTGTCTCTGTCTCTTTTTCTTTCTCATACAGACACAGGCACAATGACGGTGTCAGAAATAGTGAGTGATAGTAGTGACGGTGAACGGGAAAGGTGCCAGTTTTCGCAACGGCCCTACTGTCCGTCCATCTGTCCGTCCATCTGTCCGTCCATCTGTCCGTCCATCTGTCCGTCCATCTGTCCATCCATCTGTCCGTCCATCTGTCCATCCATCTGTCCGTCCATCTGTCCGTCCATCTGTCCGTCCATCTGTCCGTCCATCTGTCCATCCATCTGTCCATCCATCTGTCCGTCCATCTGTCCGTCCATCTGTCCGACCTTTTTTCTATTCATCCATCCTTCTGTTCGTTTTCTGTCCGTCCGTCCATCCACCTGTCCGTACTTGTCTGTCCAACCTTCTGCTTGTCCTTCTGTCTGTCCTTCTGTCTCTCCATACTTTTGTCGTCCGTCTGTCCGTCCATCCAACTATCCTTTCGTCCTTCTGTCAGTCCTTCTGTCTGTCCATCTTCTGTCCGTCCGTGTCCATCCGTGTAAAGGCGGGAGGAGCCGATAATACGGCGCAGGGCCAAGCGCTGAATGCGGATCGATATTCAAAAACCGGCTTTCCGTCCAGCAGGCTGGTCGCGTTGTCGGCTGACTGGTCTACGTGTGGATCATCTAGAACAGCAAGACGAGCCAAACTGACTGGGCTGCGTGCTTGAGCTTCCCTTGGCTGCCGATCAGGGGGCTGTAGGAGTCCTCGGCTGCGGCGCCAAGACCCGAAGAGGCTTCTGGGGACAATCATAGCGCGGAATTAGATGGAAATGGGCTGAAATGGAAGAAGCATATGGCGACGCCTTGGTAGACGTGATCAGTCACCTGTGACTACAGACAAGGCCACGTGCACCGCTGGCCGGCTTCCCCGAACCTATCTTCACCAGACGGTGCGAGGGCAACAGGCCTTCGTCTGGCCTGGAACCGAGGAAGTATTTCCCAAAAGAAAAAAGGATTGGAACGTATGGAGTATTTCGAAAGGATAAGGGACTGGAACGTAGGAATTATATCCTAAAGGAAAAGGACCTGGAACATAGGAATTACAGTTTTCACGCATTGATAAAAGATACATGTTGGGCGCCTCTGAGCATATATTCTGAAGGGGCGCTATATCAGTACTCTGAATGAATGAATGAATGAATGAATGAATGATTGAATGTGACATCCCTGAAGCCAGCGGAAGACAAAGACCTGTACGTAGACCATCCCTGGCAGAATATCCAACCGCTGACAGACGTAACTGGAGTTCGACCAGGTCATGAAAATGACAGCAATTAACCAGTCCTCTGCAGATGCGATATGATTGGTTTGGTTGATAAGGTTTGGTTCGATCTGCATTCGTTTGATATAGTTTGGTTTCATTAAGCGCAGGTAAATAAGCTGGTCTCATGTCGGGGCCCAGAGTAGTTTCAGCGATCGAAATATTACTTTTTCAAGTCAAAACAGAACGAATGGCAAGAAACCGAGAGAAAAAGATAACTAGAAAGTGAAACACGGAAAGACAGAGAGAAAGAGAGAGACTGAGACAGAGACTGATGGCGAAACAGACTAGAACAGAGACAGACAGAGATATAGACGCAAAAGTACAGACATGTAGATAGAGATAGACAGAGAGAAATAAAGACTGCAGAGAGAAACAGAAACAGAGACACAGACGGAAATCGAGATGTAGGAACAGACACAGACGAAGATACGCAAACAAAAGGACAGATGTACAGTGACTAGCAGACAAGCAGACATAGGGAGATGAAGACAGAGAGAAAGTAACAGAGGCAGACAGAGAAGAAGGGACAGATGCAGGCACAGACACAAAAGGATAGACATAGAGTAAGAGACAGACAGACAGAAAGACAGACAGACATACAGACATACACACAAACAGATACACAGCGAGAGAGACAGAAACACAACCAAGACGACAAAAACTGCTCCGCCATATTCCAATATACCCTGTATGTATCGTTTATTGCTCGTTCTATCCGTGCTTTGAAACGAACCGGGACAAAGAAGCATTCGGCTGAATGAACGCAACACCACCATCACCACCACCACCACCATCATCATCATCATGGCATCCGATGATGCATGACCAGTTACGGTTCACGCCTCGCATCCTCAGCAACAGATGCTGCTCAGCGCAGCGCATTCAGTGCTTGTAGCATCCTCCCTTTCACAGTGCGCTCGCATCCGTTGGCAACTGTCCTCTTCTGATCCACTGCGTTTCTAACTAAACGCCTCCCTTTCTTCCTGTTTAACTGATTCACCTGTCAACTAATTCACTTATGAAATGATGGTCCAATTCACTGATTCAATGAACAGTAGAATCGTTGAATCACTGATCAATTGAAACCCCTTCATACTCAAGCAAGGACTTAAACTTCGGCAAGGCTACTACGTACAAACATACGTATGTATGTACATATATACATATGTATCTAAGTATGTATGTATGTATGGATGGATGGATGGATGGATAGATGGATGGATGGATGGATGGATGGATGGATGGGTGGGTGGATGGATGGATGGATCAAAACAATTGATATAGCTCCTCTTAATGATCGATTCCACTTCTTCAATAATTGAGGCACTAGCGTTATCATGCTCTAAGCCACAACGATATTCTAATGAATCAATTAATATGCTAAGTGCCTTAACAAATATGTACAGGGGCGTTAGATATCGAGCACATCCATTCACGGGGAGCACTACATGGAGTTCCAGCAGCGGGAAATATCTGATCTAATCTAATCTGACGTAATGACTTCTATAGCGCAATTCTCATGATGCACAAGGCATCTATTGTTGGTCGCTTTAAATGAAACCTTAGTCAAAAATAGTAATCCGATGGAGATGTCCGGTCAACAGGTCGTCGTAATCGTAATCGTAATCCCGAGATTTCTATAGCGCCCTGCGTAAGCCACGTCACGGCTTATTCACAGGCGCTCAGTCGAAACAAAATCGATAGGCAGAAGTGTTTGGTTTCAGGTCAAGATCCAAGATCCAGGCAGAGAGACAGCGTGGCAGCTACGGTGGGTGATGTTTGGGATTGAAGTCGATACCAGAAGTCAGGCTATTGAGGGAAAGCAAGTTAAAACAGATGAGATCAGGCCCGAATGACTCTAAAGAACTGAAAGAACGCATAGAACTGAGCTGCGAATTCGAACAAGCCACCAGGGAGTGGAATACCCAGGAGCCCAACACTTTCCTGGTGCGAGGTACAACAAGAGCCAAATGCATTCCAATGAGTATGTGTCCAAACCAGCATGGTGCGATTTGTAGGGCAAGGGTAACCCATCCCACTAGATGAGACTATCTCCCACTGAAGTCAAATCCACCTCAAACGGTTCAGACCGTCTCTCACTGAAGAGATCTGCTCTCCATGAATTTTGCTCCTTTCCATAGTCCTTTCCCGCACTAGTTCTACTTACTGAAGGTGCATCATCATTATCATCATCATCACCATCATCACCATCATCACCATCATCATCATCATCATCATCATCATCATCATCATCATCAGGGGCGTGCTCCTCTCTTGAGCGTTGCCATTTCCGCCATTCTCTGCCAACAGTTGCGGTCTTGAGCTCGTCTCCAGGCTGTTTGCACCTCAAAGTTAAGTGCGTGAAGATCCGTTTCCATCGTCCGGGTTAATCGTCCTTGGTCATCCGACTGGTCCTTCCAGGTTCTCGCGGAGGGCTGAAATCAAGACTTCGAACACGCTAACGTGATCCTGTCTGCCATCGCACCTTGCAAATTGCCCAAACATGCGGAGTCTTTGTTTCAATCATCCCTGAGACCGGGGTCTGTCTCGCGCGCCTTTATAATTCTGCATTGATGACGAGTTCAGTATACGAAATTCGTGTATGTAGTATGTAAGATGCAAACAGGAGGATCTCTTTGTCCAGCCAATATTCGTACTCTAATTTCCCCTACTGATGCTGCTCATGCAGTCACGGGCAGCTGCTATTCGACGTCGGACCTCAGGCTCGCTGCTGCCATCAGCCTCAACATTCGACCCAAAGTAGGTGATTCCTCCTACCAGTTCCACTATGTTTTCTGCAACCTGTGTGTTATCCATGATCGAGGGTGGTTCCACCGTTTTCTGGCTTGGTTTTGGCACAGTTGATCTCCGTTCCAAAGTGGAGTGCTTCACGGTCCAGTATTTCCAACGGAAAGGATCACGGACTCCAGAATTACGGACTCAATGATTTCAGCAACAAGTGTCACATTATTGGCAAAGTCCAGATCAGAGAACATCTCCAATCCAGTGATGTCCTTTCGGCGACAGTCTGCTCCAAGATCTGGTCCAGTGGCTGCAAGATCAGTTCAAGGCAAGTTTGTAGCTCTGTCGTACTCCACTTTCCAAGCTAAACCAAATAAGAAGTCACACCATCTAAAAGCACATCACTCATTGTATTGGTGAAAAGCTCTCTTTTAAGGTTCACAATCTTCTTGGGAACCCAAGACAGAGAAGCAATTTCCAGAGAGCTGAGTGATCTAAAGAATCAAAAGCCGCCCTCAAATCCACAACAGCTGCCGGTACTCTCTTCTTGATTGAATCAGGCTACTGAGCATGCAAATACAATCCGCAGGAGATCTACCAGAAGTGTAGCCGCTTTGTTGTGCGCTATCGAATGTAGTCCGTGATCCGTTGGGACGGACGGTGGGAATCGGTTCAGAAGTACTTCTTCCACCACTCAATCTGATGGCTCCTGCCGCTAAATTTCCCATCGTTGTTTTTGATAGGACTTGAGACAAGCAGGCATTGTGGAGCTTAGCCTCCTGAGGTTGGAGAAGGGGTATTTGATCTGGCTCTATGCTATGGGCAGTTTCTGCCTCCGTTACCTTATCTTACACCCATCTTTGACGTCACGTCTCAAGGAGATTCTGCATTCCTTTTGCAGGCGTTTATAGTCGTCTGTCTTCATGTTCATTCTGGCCTTGTGTTTCTTCTGGATCAACTCCCAAGCGTCATAGCTGATCCATTCTTTCCTTAACTCTGTCACTGTGCTCAGTTGCTTCTTGGCAAAATCCGTGAAGTTGTCGAGGAAGGTCCGTTGTCGCCCAGCGTCAGGTTCGCAGACCTCTCTCCGATGTCATTTTCAGATGCCTGTTCGGTTGATGGATCCTTTAGCTGGCTGGTGTTAAATCGAGGAGTCGTCGGAGGTCTTCTATTTATTTCGGCCACTCAGGGTGATTTCCAGCCTGGTCACTAATGCCTGTGATCAGTGTTGAACTCCATGCGTCGGTAGACTGCAATTCTGCGATAATCTCTCCACCTGGTGTTGACTATTTAAGGTACATTTTTACTCCTTATATTTCGCTCCTGCACACAAGAAAAAATCTTCCTCAAACATTTCGTTCTTGCTTTCCTGTATTCTCTTCCAGAAATCGCACTTTGTGAACCAGCGGGGGGAGTTTTCCCTTGCCCCTAACAAACCGCACCCTTCACCACTTAGCCTTCATTCGCATTAACTGCGCTCACTAAATTAAGTAACCATTTTTCCAAAACATGGCAAATTCAACAACACTTGGCGCTCGTTACTGATCGACAGATGGCAGAAGGAGACAGACAGTGACGGAGACGCTGTATGATCTTATTATACATACTCCGGGCTGCAACGAGCAACGTTCTCGACAATCGTTAAATGGCCGTCGAAGCTCTTCAAATTTTCATAGAAATCGCTCGACTGAACATCGGCTTGTTGTAGACAGGACACGACACAGTGCAGAAATAAAGATATAATACACATCGATATATATATATACATGCATATATATTTCAATACGTGAATTTGTATGCATATGCATATACACTTGACATGTACACATGGTATAGATACATGTATAGATACGTATGTGTATGCATAAATGCCATACATATCTACACACACAAATAAATCTTATACGTGAATATGTATAAGTATGTATATGCATATGTATTCATGTGGGTGTGTAGTTATAATCTGCGAGAGCCGACGCATCGACTAGCTTGCTCTGGCTGCGTTCAAAATCGATTATCGTTTTCTGTCGAGGTTGCACGAGCACCAGCTTCAGCAACTACAGCTTCAACAACTACAGCTTCAGCAACTACAGCTTCAGCAGCAGCAGCGTCAACGGCACCAGTCCGGAATCAGCAGCGACAGAGGCTGCGGCAGCAGATTCTTCTGTACGAAAATATCTGTCCACCGTTCGGTTGTTCCATCCATCCAGTCAGACATCCGCCTATCCATCTATTCATCCATCTTCCCACCCATTCACATCATCGATCTGTTCATCATCCAATCATTCATCTATTCACCAATCCACTCAGTAATCCATTCCATCCACCCATCCATTCATCCACTCACCCATACATCAATCCATCCATTTATCCAACCAAACAACGGCAATCATCCGTCCCATCCTTCCATTTAGGTATCCATCCAACCACTATTTCATCCATCCACACATCCTTATCCATCTATCCATCCATTCACCCGTTCAGTTATCCATCCATACACCCACCAATTCGCCCATCCATCCATCTATTATCCATCATCCATCCACCCATTCATCATATTCTTTCCCCCTTTCATCCGACGTACAACTCCTGTCGCTGCAGCCCAGCGATTTGAATCTGCCATCGAAATAACTCGCTTGATCGGAAACGTCTTCGCATTTGTGCATTCAGGCAGAACCGTTCGAGCTCTGACCCGACGACAAGTGGAAAGGGGAGAAGAGAGGGGGAAGTAGGTAATCGATCAATGCTAACGATCGATCGTCAGGTATGTCTGATTAGGTTCGCCTTAGCGGCTAAAACTGGTAAGTCAACCAAAATGTAATTAGTCACGAACCAACAAGGTAAGTCAGCCAGGAGCCTACTTGTAAGCCAGCCAGGAACTTACTAGTAATTCAGCCAACAACCAACAAAGTATGTCAGTCAGACAAAAATCAAGAACAAGGTAAGTCAATCAACATCGTAATCGTAAACTCGAGATTTCTACAGCGCCAAACATAAGCTAAGTTGTGGGAACCAGCTTATTCACAGCCACTTAGTCAAAACAAAATCGATAGGTGTTATATGTCGAGCCAACGAGGTAAGTCACTCGAAAACAAACGGGTAATTCAGCCAAGAACCAACTAGGTATGTGAGAACTAGAGACTATATTTATGATAATCCACTTTGGTTCACAAAATAACATCTAAGCTATTTAGGGTGAGGTATAGTTAGCATAGGGTTAATGTGGTCATAAAGAGAAATTCAGGGTAATTAAAGGTTATATGACAAAAATTAACAGAAGATTAGGTAAATCGAACGAAATGACACAAGCAACTGAGCAGTAAGAAAAAGACACAGGAAGAGAGTTCCAAATCTTAGACCAGCAAGCGAAAATTCCTGCTCACCAAGAATCTAGTCTTAGGTATTACCAAAGAAGACAATCAGACGACCTGATTGAATAATGATAGGTTTGGGGAATGAGGACTGATTTTAAGTATTTTGGTTGGCCAGAATTCAGTGTTTTATAAACTATAAGCCTTAAATTGAAATAAATCCTTTGCTGAACAGGAAATTAGCGCAGAGATTTGAATACAGAGGTTATATGCTCGTATTTTATGTGTCAGTTATAGCTCTATCCAAAGAGTTCTGAACTCTCTGGAGTTTCTGCATGTTTGACTTAGTGATACAATGAAAACGGGTCAATGCGTTTGCCATAAATATCCACAAAGACAAGCGATTTGTTAGGGAAAACCAATGCCAACCAATCATCATACAAGTATATTGTTATATTCGCGTACATTCATATATATTCGTGACATACAAATACCATTTACATATATAGTCGGTGAGAGACATGATAGAACCAAAAACATACCCAAGTTACGAAAAGTTTCAGCCAACTCAACTAGTCACGCAGATTTGCAAATATAAGCCATTCAAACTTGTAAAGTTGCTGTGGAGGGCACAGTAGAAGAAATTAAGTTTTCGACCGTTTAGGGAGGAGTGCATTAGCTGCTATCCAAGACTGCACCTCCACAAAAGCAGCGAACAACGGCTGCACAGATGAGTGACAGGATATACTGTAAGACGAAATGTCAATCTGAGTATCATCAGAATAGAAATGATATACTAGTGAATGATTGTCAAGCAATATACCTAGTGGTATTGTGTATTATGTAAACAAAAGAGAACCAAACGCAGAATATATTGTGGAACGGCACATGTCGACAAAGCACTAGACGAATAATAACCATTTAAAAATACTGACTGAGTGTATGGACTAAATACGTAGGAAACCAATGTAGGGCAGGACAAGAACTGCAAACCCTGGGCTGGATACGATGCAAAAGAAGAGATATGTCAATTTGGACAGCGAGAAAGGCAAATTCTGTTAAATGAAACTTACTGGAAGGGAGATATTATTGAGTTTGAAGATAGCTGACTGAAAGAGACCATAGACCATAACTAGTGGCTAACCTTTCCAGAAGAACGCTATGATCAACCGTGTCAAATGCAGAACTTAGGTCAAGAAAGATATTGAGGGTACAGTGGCCAGTATCAGCAGATGTTAATAGGTCAGTGAAAACACAAGGATGATAGTTTCCGTGGATTCTGACGAAGAATGGAATTTTCATTAAGGAAATTACTAGGCCTGTCATATATACACATCTCTAATAGTTTTGATGAATATATTATTCTTTAAATCTGTAGTTGGATAACATAGAGGGATCTTAGATTTATGCTGCTTTTGATGACCAGTACCGCAAGAGCACATTTAAGTAAATAAAGAAAAGTACCTGCACTGGTGGAATTTGTTGCATATTTCTATAAAGAAAGGAGAGATTGCCTCAGAAAACTATTTGAGGAGCCATGTTGGAGCAGGATCAAGATCGCTTGTCTTTTCTGGATATCATCTGATGATGCGCAAAACCTCAGTTATGCTGACTACTTCCAGTCGGTCAAGTTTAATGTTGCAGCGGGATATGTTAGTGGAGATGGCCTGCAATTGCTGGTCTGACATTCTGAATCTCTTTAGCAAAAGATTTAATGAAGTCATCAACCGTGACATCAGGTGGTAAGTCGGGATGTGCGTTGACTGACGAGCCATGTAAATCATTTGCGTTGATCGCAAAAAGTCCACGACGATCGCCAGAAGTTTTCAAGAGTTCTGTCTCCCAGGATTGCTGACTGCTTCACGCTGTAAAGACGATGACGCTGATGCAGCTGAATGGTTCAGTCCCGTTGACCAGATGCAGTTCCAGCTTTTCGATACTTGCATTCAAGGGCCTGGATGCATCTCTTGGCAGCTGTACACTCAGAATCGAAACTTGGAGTACTGTAATAGTGACGAATATTTACTGTTATCTTGGAGCGTTTTGATCAAGAAGATCAGCTGGAGCTGTATCATAAGTCTTCTGAAGATAATCTACAAAGGCTGTCTGAATTTCATCTGCAGATATCCGGCATCTGCGTGATTCCAGTAGAGAAGGCAAGAAGGCTTGGTGAGAGAACTGCTTCCAGCATCGTGTGTGGAAGGTTCGCTCTAATGCAGGTCGTCTCGGAAGTGTTAGATCAACGATCACCAGCGAATTATAGGAAACGGTTGTTGGGTAGACACAGATGTCGGGAGCAGCAACAAACTGGGAATTCGTATTACTTAACGTTTCAAAAATTGAGATTATTCGATGTAGTAATTCTCTGAATAAGTCATAACAAATGGAAAAGTTGCGAGAATCGTTGAAAACAGTGAATACTGGAGTCCTTCCATGATAGATATTGAAGTCACCAGTTGTGAAAATAGGTCAACGGAAGGTAAGTTAAAGTAATAATTTTTTTCCACAAGGTAGAGTGAAATAAACTTAGATAAAAGTAGGTAGATTAGATTACTACTACTAGGGCTTCGAAATAAGAGGGATGGTTTCGTCAAAGAATATTTTATTGATGGCTGATTTAGTAACATTTATTTATAAGTTCATTGATGAGAGAGAACTAGGTATATAATATACTGTGACGACTACAAGAGCATGTGAGTTCCTTAGGCAAGTTTAAGGTAAGTAAGTAAAAAAGATTAGGTAAGTTAGAGTGATGATTTTTTGCACAAGTTAGGGTGAAATAAACTTAGATGAAAGTAGGTAGTTTAGCTTAAACAAATGATATACTATTTAAACATTGCTTGCTGTCATTTTTACCTCAGGCAAAAAAAAAACTAAATTTAAAACATAAAACAAGGAAACAAACGTATGAATAAATAAAATAATGAATAATTAATTTTTAAAAGTTTTTAAATAATAAACTTACAAACAAACTAATATATAAATAAACAAAATAAAAAAATTCAATTTTTGCTGTAAACAAATAAATAAATAAATGACCTGGTAATGAAGGGACTAGTGGATGCTGACCTGTGTACAATTCGTCGTTCGTGGAGGTAGTGAATTGCTGAGACAAGTTGACGGATGAACGACCGGGAGGCACTCTCCCCCAGTCGGCAGTCCTTCTGCTCCTTAATGTAGGCCAGCAGCTCTCCGCCCGCCGCAAACTCCGTCACCAGGCAGTACAGCGTCGTCGCCTACCAAATACCAAACGACCCTGAGGTATTATTCCAGGTAGCTCAGTACATGATAAATCAGTACGAGACAATTCAGTACGAGGTAACTCAGTACAAGGTAACTAAGTACACTCAGTAGGTGTGTGTCTGTATATGTGTGTATGTATCTAGATGCTAGTATCTCAATCTAGATACTCAATCTATATTGAGTATCTAGACACTCAATATAGCGCCTTTTGGATACCTCTCAAAGCGCTCCCTACAGTAACCCAAGCGACGTTAAAGCTCCTTAAGAACAGTGAGTTCGTCTGTAGCAAATAATGCCCAGATTACTGGAAAAGTCAACACGGGCCGGCTCTTGCACACACGTAGTGCTCAAACAACGGCGTCCCATCTAGAGTTGACAGTTGGCACCAAGGATGTTCAGAGTTGCTAGAAACTGCTGTATTGAAACTGAGAATGGCAACAGCCGAACGAAATCCGCAACATATAGTCACCTAACCGTCTAGCAGGCCCTTGCAGGTGAGATTCTATGGTAATAGCTGCCTGGCCAAACAAAACCCGCTCAATTACCCCCGGGCAATAACCCTAGATGAAAATAACCCCCCAGTTTTAACCGACCCGCCAATAACATCCATCGGCAGAAAATAGCCCTCAGCTTAAAAGCCCTGGCCAATAATCCCCAAAATTATCAGTTAAGCCGAGGAAGAAAATATTTACAATATTTTATTTTTTGTAAACTTAATTTTCTAATGTTTAATGCAACAAATAACAGTTTAGATAAATGAGCTTATAAGAAATGTCGTGTGCGATCCCGCGCAAATAACGAAGGCAACGATCTGTAGTATGGAGAAACTGTTGTCAGCATTATCCTTTCCCTGGTGGTATCCTATCGTGTCCAACCAGTAGTTGGTTGTGTCTAAGTTGCTGCATTTCCTGCTACGTCTGCAGTTGGTTCAAAAATCCCCAGATATTCGGATGATTGCTACCGATGCGTGCTTTAAACCTGCGATGCCATTCTTCAATCAAATTGTTCAATTAAAAACTTATGTAGAACCGGTACACAGTGCACAAGGCATCAACCGATGTCTGACTAATACCAAAACGTAATCAAGTCAGCAATGTATTGCTAAGTAGGCTCATGAAATGATAATTAAACTTCTTGTGTAAACATTGATTCTAGGTAGGCCTATGCCTAACTTGGTGTCAGCCGATTTGATATTTGCATTTTAGTCACACACACACCGCGTAACTATCCCATTATAATTTGATAGGTAACATATTACGTACTGACGAGAGGAAGGCTATGGATTGTTTTAGTAGCCATTAGGCTATCAGTCGATCAGTCAGTCAATCAGGATTGCATCTGGAAATGGCTGCGACGTGGTTTATCCATTCATTCAGTTGACTACCTGCTTGGCGCCCACTGGCTTAATACTAAATCGACATTTTAGACTTGTATCCTGGATTTGTTTAAATCTTTGAATTATTCAGATTGAGTTTCATTGTTTTGCTCAAATCACCGAAGACTTTATTGCGAAATGGATCGTCAACAAATTCAGTGTCACCATCGTTGTAGAAACTAATGTCATAACTAGTAAAAAATAAATCACACCGATGCGGTGTTGTAAATACACTAATTTTCTGCCAATATTGAAGGAGTACTCTAACAGTTTACTAATTTTTCACTCGACCTGTATTTAGCGTACACCTAATAATTCTCCGTAGTATAATATTATTCATTTTTAATTTATTAGTAATTTCGTTAGTACTTCCTTTTTATCTGCTATCATATTTTAAACACGCATTAAATATATGTATATGAATTTTGGGGTTATTGGCTAAGGGGTTTATAACTGGGAGTATTTTTCTGACGGTTTTTGCCCATGGGGTTATAGGCCGTGAGTTTTATCTTTAAGGGGTTATTGGCCAGGAAGTTATTGGCTGGAGGTTTCTGACCGGGGCGTTATTGCCCAAAGGGGTTATTAGCCTGATACCTGTAAATGGTAGAAGACGCAGCTACTGGATATCTCAGATCACCAAGTCTGTGCGCGACAGGCATTCGTCACTAGGTGGCCGACTGGTCGTTTATCACTGCATCTCGGGGAATGATGGTCACCTCCACTCCAACGACACTGCATAATACATGTGGGCTCGACACTGGCTAAACGGGAACCATCCTACATGTTACGGTTTGGTTTCAAGAAATCTGAGCATGGTTTGCTTAATAATGAACTCTCTGTTATTCATGAACTTCAACACCATTTAGGGTAGAATAGACAGTGCTTTTGTGAGGAGATAAAACGACTAGATTAAGTTTCTAGATGCTACTACTACTATGCTACTACTATGGGTCAACCAATTAAAAATGGCTTCTGTTATATGCGACCAAATACCGCCTAAAACGCATGACATCCAAAGCAGACTTAATAAATAACTCCTAATTGCCGACTGGGACACAATAGAAGTCCGAGCATACAAAAACTATCGAGCAAATTCAGCACATGATTATCTAATCTATCAAAATGAATAAAACGCATAAATCCCTTGGCCGCCGAGTCAAATAACTCACTACAGTACATAGTTCAGTAAAGGCTGACTAAGTACGTGATAGCTACAAGATAATTCATTACAAGTTAACTCAGTACATGGCTACTTAGTATACGATAACTGAGTACACTTTAATTCAGTATAAGGTAACTCAACGCATGGCAGTGCAGTACAGAGTGATTAAGTACAAAGTTATTCAGTATAATGTGTAATCATTACAATGTAATCTGATAACAGGTAGTTCAGTACATGGTAATATAGTACACAGATGCCTGGTACAGGGTAACTCAGTATAAAGCAGCACAGTAAACAGTAATTCAATACAAGGTAACTTAGTGCAGTGCTGTTCGTATAAGGTGATTCGACAAGCTTACAAGGTAATAGCGTACAAGGTAATTCAGTACAAGGTGATTCTATACAAGGTAATTCAAAGCAAGGTAACTTAATACAAGGTACTTATGTGCAATCTAACTCAACAAGGTAACCAGTACAGTTCTATTTAGGACAAGATAACTCAGTGAACAAGTAACTCGTCACAGTACAGGGTAACTCAGTGCGATCTAATTTGGTACAGTGTTACTAAGCATAAGACGTGGGTGGTACAAATATGAAAAGCATAGCTTAATTAATTGAGATGAAGGCCATAGGCAGTTCTGTAGTCTGGCAAGCACAAACGTTAAGATATCACTAGGTCAACAAGTACACAAGGTCAAAAGTACAAAATGACTATCTAATCCAATGACTTCTATAGCGCCGTTATCGTAATGCATAAAACATTATTCGACGGTCGCTTTAAGCGAAGTAACAGTAATCAGTGTCTGTGTTGTTTACAAAGTACAAATAACAAAGCAAACAGTTGTCAAGGCAACTAAACAAGCGCACGTAGAAAAGGTGACTAAAGCTACTAAGTATAAAAAAGGTGGCGAGAAAGTACATTTTTGTCAGGGCAACTAAACAATGTAAGACAGTCAAAGGTTGTCAAGATAATTAAGTACAAGTAACAGGCAAACGGTTGTCAATGCAACTAACCAGATATGAGGAAGTAATAGGTTGTCAAGGCAATTAATCAAAGAAACAAACGATTGTCCAGGCAGATAAGTACAATCAACAGAATAAACTGTGTTCAAGGCAATTAAACACATGCAAATCATCTGCCATCCTTTACTTAGCATCCATGGTTGTACCTTTAGCTCTATTAAAAGCCGGTCGATCCCTTCTGCAATCAGCATTTTCAGGAAAGTATTTTGTTCCTGGTACACGTCTTATCTTTGGCCGGCGTTCATTCACAGTTGCCTTGTCCTCCATTTGGAACTCTCTACCTCCTTGTTTTCGCAACTTTTTTACCGTTAATATCTTTCGCTCTAAACTGAGAAGTTGCCTCTTTCAGTCTGCTTATGGTTCTTAATGTTTCCTTTTGCCCCGGCTTCAATGTGCACTTCTGAATTTTGTAAGGATGACATTATCAATATTACATTTGTATTGCATCGTATTGTAGAGAGTGTAAAGTATAAACGTTTGTCAATGCATATAAGTACAAAGTGATAGGCAGAAGCAAACCGTCCTACGAACGCCAGTATACTTCAGTTGGCAATGCAAAAAAGTTCGTCCCGGTCAAGGTAAGGACAGCCGAAGAAAAGTGAGAAAAAGCGCTAGGACTTCTGATTCAGACAATTCTAGAGGGTCAGTCCGATAAGAGAGCTAGGGAGCAACAGAACAGAGAAAGACAAGGATAGAGAAACTAAGAATAAAATAGAGAAACAAAGTGTGACATCCTTGTTAAGCGGAGAATAAGGTTGATGAGACAGACAAGATCTTGAGTCAAGGACACGCCCAGAGATGAGATAACAATGCTGCTGCTGATAATGATCCATGCATTCATCATTTATTCATTCAGAGCATTTATAAAAAAAAGCGCCCCTTCAAGATGTCAACTCACGAAAGATGCTTCCCGACGCCGGTCGGTTCATAGGGTGAACCTGGGGATGAGAGAGATAGAGATAGATAGATAGAGAGATAGATAGATAAATAGATAGATAGATAGATAGAAAACTAGAAATAGAGAGAAGAGAGAGAGAGAGGAGAGACAATAGAAATAGAGAGAAGAGAGAGAGAGGAGAGACACAGATAGATAGAAATAGAGAGAAGAGAGAGAGAGGAGAGACATAGAAAGAGAGAGATATATAGATAGAAGGACAGACAGAGAAAAAAAAAGAAAGAGAAAGGCAGACAGACAGACAAAAAGACAGACAGAGAGAAAGACAGACAGAGAGACAGACAGACAGACAGAGAGAAAGACAGACACAGAGAAAGACAGAGACAGAGATGGAACAAACGAGGGTAAAGGCAACGGCGACAATACGCGATGCGGTCAGATTATGCAGACGACACGGGACACGGGGCAGCGAAGGATGCCGAAGTTGCTGCTGATGCTGATGCTTGCGCTGCTGCTGCAGGCGACGGGAGTAGTGGTCTGGCTGCTGCAACTGACAAGGGCATCTTAGGATGAACGAAGGAAGACGAACTGTCCTGGCGGATGCGCCTCGGAAGATGCAAATCAATACGCGCAGCAGCACACACACGGACATCGACGAAGGCAGGAAGGAATACACGGAGCAGGACAAGTAGGACGATGAAAAGGATGACACATAGGAAGACAACGGAGAATACTCATAAGAAGGGACAGAGAAAGACAAAGAGAATGAAACGAAAGAAGACAACGTGTAAGTTAAACGGAAAGACAGAGACAAAGGAAATGACAAAGAAAGTGACACAGATAAAGACAGCGAAAAAGAAACGGATAACTGAAGCTTAACAGGAAGACAATGGATAAGAATGAATAAGTGAAGCCATTCACGAAGACAAAGAGGAAGATACGGGAAAAAGATAACATGGAGGAAGACACAGAATAAGATACGGAGAAATAAAGCCGTGCAGGAAGACAACAAAGAAGATACGGATAAATTAAGCCATACAGGAAGACAACAAAGAAGATACGGATAAATTAAGCCATACAGAAAGACAAAGAAGAAGATAGGGATAAATGAAGCTATATGGAAAGATAAAGACGATTATAGAAGAAAACACAAATTATAAAGCATAGAGGAAAGCACAGAGATAGAAGAGGACAAGAGGAAGACAAAGAGGTAGGTTTACAGAAACCGAAAAAGAAAGAGCTAGATACAGACAGAGAATGAGATGGACTAGGTATAGAAAGAAAATATGATGGGATGTATGAGACAGACAGATAGAGACAACCAGGCATAGGAAGAAACAGACCAAGACGATAAGACAGACAAACACAGAGGCCATCAGAAACAGAAATAGAAAGAAGAGAGAGAGAGAGAAACTGGGGGGAAAAGGAACAGAGACACGCAGAACTAGAGAAAGAGAGAGGCAGAGACAAGCAAGCAGAAACAGAGAGGGACAGAGAAACAGATAAAGAGAGAGAGACAGACAGACAGATAGAGGCAGACATAGACATAGAGAGAGACGAAGACACAAACCTTGAGCGTTTCGTAGAGTCGGATGATGTTGGGATGACGCAACGAGGCCATGATGCGAGCCTCGCGATGGAGATTGGCGCGCACATATTCGTCTCTGATCTTCCGAGTATCGATGATCTTTATTGCAACCTACAAACAGCCACGTTCAAGGTCAACACTGATTTCAGGGTCAAGGCCCCGTTTAACCGTAAATGTTAGTTCAAGGTCAACACTACGTTCAAGGTCAATATTCCAGTCAAGATCAAAGTCTAGCTCAAGGTCAAAGTCCTGTTCAAGTTCAAAACCCGTTCAATATCAAGCCGATGTTCAAGGCCAAGGCTGCGTTCAAGATCAGGCCACATTAGCTTGTTAATGATGTAGACAATTATTATAGCGCCTTTCAAGTGCTTCACCAAAGCGATTACATTACTAGGCATATACGTACTCTTTCATTTGAATTATTCAACATGCATTTTTAACCCATCTTTCACCACATCTGTATAGATCAGTTCAAAATCCATTATAATCCATTGTTTCTCAATAAAAGACGTTAATACGAGCCTGCATACATAGATACATAGTACACACATACCTACACATACACACATGCAGGGATGGATGTATGCATTATATAGTAATAATAATAATAATAATAATAATAATAATAATAATAATAATAAGCCTTCCCGGAATAATGCTTCCCTAATTGTTGCAATCCTGAGGGATCATAAGCACCTCGAATAAAAATAATAGTAATACAACAACAATAATAATAATAATCACAACAGTAGCAGCAGCAACAGCAACAGCAGCAGTAATAATAATAATAATAATAATAATAATAATAATAATAATAATAATAATAATAATAATAATAATAATAATAATAATAATAATAATAATAATAATAATAATAATAATAAAGGCCATTGCATTCCATGGTACTGTTGCTTCGAGAGATTGTGACGATATCTAGCCTTCCAACAAATTTTTTCATTTTCTAAAGAAGTTTTTAATTCCTGAGGGATCACATATACCTCCGGTAAGAAAACAAAACATAAAATAAAATAATATTATTAAATAAATAAACATACAAATAAGTATAGTAAATAATCTTACGAGAATTTCTATATAGACACTGTCAAAATACACAAGGCATCTATCAGTCGATGGTCGCTGCTAAGCAAAATCAGTGTGCTTGCCAAATTCCCGGGTAAGTCCGGTCGAAAGACAAAAAGGAAATCCTCGAAGATACGGAAACATCCTACGGAGGAAATGAGTCCAGGAAGACATGAGTTTTAGTGAAGATCTGAAGACCAACACATTCTTTACAGAGCGAACGTTTACCGGAAGACAGTTGCAGAGGCTGGGGCCGGCGACGGAAAAGGACGTCAGCCGAGAGCTGTTCTTGTCCACGGAACAGTCAGATTAAGAGAGTCAGAGGACTTGGTCGAGTACAGGCAATTCTTGGGAGTCAGTACAGAGTGAAGATAATGAGGTTGGCTGAAATGTAGAGTCCTGTATACGATTAGCTCATTCTTAAAAATTATTCGTCTTTGTGTAGGCAGTCAATGACGATTTTAGAATCGGGGATATACGATCATTCTTTGGAGTTAGTGATAGCTAACTCCGCGACTGCCTTTAGTCGGGTAGTGCCAGTCCCAAGCCTGGATAAAGGAGGAGGGCGACGTCAACGGTCTTTGATGCCAAAAAGATGTCGTTAAACATTGGAACTACTACTAGTCATAGCTCCACCATACTTTGGACTTCTTGAAGCCTCATCAGGTTAGCTTTTGAAATGCCAGTAAGAAAGCGAGATGCAGTAGTCAAGATGGCTGGAGACCAGGACATTAGCCAAACAAACCAAGACATACAAGGAAATGTGGCATGTAGAATGCGCAATATTTGGTGACGAAAGTAGGCTTTGTCCCCAGGAAAATTGTTTCAGAACAAAATATCTCCGGACAAATTGTCCCCTGATGAAATATTCCAAAAAAAACTGCTCCATAATATGCCCCCAGGCAGATTATCCCACGACAACTCTCCCCAAAAATGTCTCCGGACAAAGTATGTTCCACGGACACACAATGTTCCAGGAATAAAAGTAACGCTCCGCATGTCTCCGAACAGATTATTCCCAGACAACTGTCCCCAAAATAAAATATTTCCCAGATAAAATACCCCCAGACAAAATGTCTGCAGGTAAAACCAACCAGGCAACAGTATTTGAAAATGGAAAACACACTAACACAACTCAAGAGGAGCGACTACAGGCGACGAGTGGCAATTATTCAGAGCTGCACAGGAATCAGAGATCGCCTTTGTTCTGTTTGTCGAGATTTTTGATGCTTTTAGCGCTATTGTCTGACCCACAGCGCTCCATATATCGACATGTTGATAATAATAATAAATAATAATAATAACAACAATCACCGTCACGTGCTGGTCAGTCTGCACTGAAATAACGGAAAAACATAAAATAGAAATCGACGCGACGGATGATTTCCGTATACGGGAAGCATGCCCACCGAGGTAGATAACCACTCAATCCACAGCCAACTCAGTGTGTCGCAAAAGGTTGCAAACAATTCGTCGAGCGATTGATCCAACGTGTAGCGATTTGCAGAAATGCTATTATTAATTGTGCTGACATTTTATGCCAGGCTGAAAGGCACGTGTTCGGATCAGTTAGATGGCCATGTATGTAATGCTTTTGAGAACTGCATTGTCGTGATACATGCACACATACATACACAAATACATACATGTATATATATATATACGTAAGTGGGCATATATTTATTAATGTATTACATACATAGAGCTATTCATCTATCCATCGACACAACATCAACCTCTTCTTCCTCCTCCTCTTCCTCCTCCTCTTCCTCCTCCTCGTCCTTCTCCCCTTCCTTGTCCTTCGCCTCACTTCTATTCTGTTCCTCCATTTTCTCTTCTTCGTCCTCCTGCTCCTCCCCTAGTCCTCCTCTCCTGCTTCTCCTTTTCCCTTCTCTCTTCTCCTCTTCCTCGTCTTCCCCTTCCTCTTTCCTCCCCTTCCTCCTAATCGTCCTCCTCTTCCTCAGCAGCAGCAGCAGCAGCAGCAGGAGTCGTAACGTGCATCATAGGTCCATAAGAACGGGCGTCGCAGATCAGGTGCCCGCGCGCGTAAATGCGGAGCCATATTGATTCGTTTCAAAGGGAAGGCCGCCGCTGCCATCGCCATCGCCGTCGTCGTGCTGTATAATAAGCCATGTCGCAGTCGCCGGTGCTATTCAAACAAATCGACCAGAATTAAAGAAATACTAATCAGACGAATGCCTCCCTCACTGCCCCAAACATCCCTGTCTCCACCCAGGTACCCTCATCGATATGGGAGCAGCCAACCCTGGCCGCTGCTAGGAACCTATAGCATAGATTCATTAGTGAATCATTCGCCTGAACTTATATCGGAAAGCAAACATGCAGACAGACAGACAAACAGATAAACAAACATGCAAACAGACAGATAGACAGACTGTCAAGCAGGCTGGCAAACAGGCTGGAAAACAGACAAAACCAGAAAGAACCAGACAGACTGACACACGCTGACACTGAAAGACACAGATAAACAGAGGCAGACACATACAGGCAGGTATAAACAGGCATATAAGCGGATTGAAAGATAAACAGACAGATAGACAGGCAGATAAACCGAATGACAGGCAGGCAAGCAGTCTTCAAAAAACGATCAGATTTGGAGAGTTAGGCTTTCTGAGAGACTTCGCTGACTGACTGACTGAGTGACTGACTGACTGACTGACTGATGCATGCTGAATGGTTGACTGGCTTAGCCGTGCTCTAGTAGAATGGTTAGATGATGTAACAAAAACAATAATCTACCAAGGAATGCTAATAAATTACTTACCCACATATCTAACCAATGTTTTTCTGTCTCTTACTCATTAGTGATTCAGAAAATGAAAAACAAAGTGAATCAATTATTAGAATCAGTAAAGACCTTGTCCTTGAACCCGGCTTTCGCTTTTGATTCAGCGGAGTACCACTGACTGAAGTTTGCCCTCAACACACCCTTACAGGGTAATCTTCAACTAACACCTCTGGTGTCATTGTGCACTGTCGTCAAAGTCAACTCTAAACCAGTAAGGACATTATAGACGGGTAGGAGAACTTACTCTTTCAAACCATCATTCTCCTCTTCCTTCACATACTTCGTGTCTTTCTTGTCTTCCTCCTCTTCCTCTTCATTGCCCTTCCCTTCTTCCTAATCATCATACTTCTCCTCCTCATCCTTCCCCAGACCCTAATATTCCTTCTGTTCCTACTTTTCATTCTCTTATTCATCATTGTCGTAGCGTTACAGAGTAACGTACTTGTAATGTACTCAATGGAGCGGGAGTGGAAATGACAATATGTGCAAACAGTTTATAATCGGGTATAGGAATAAGTATATATGGTCAGCAGCAAAGCGATCCAAACAAAAGTATTACACTGACTGTCGAGACGGTCTTTTGAAATTGTCAACAATAGGGCTTTGAACCGTTGACTCTCCCGCTTCGTAGCATAACGTTAACTCGAATAAAGACAGGCAGTCTTTGATTTTATAAATTACAATTCAACAATCACAGCGGTTGTATTGAATCGTGGACTGCACCCTATCGATTTAGTAAATTCATGTTTTAGACTGGCGGTGAAATGTGTGCCCTGGTCACTTGTAATGACCGATGGTGCTCCAACGTTCACAAATCACTTCAACAATACGTTACTGACAACTTTCGCTTTAACATATTCTTCTTTAGATAATACCAACTGAAGAACAACCTGATTCACAATCGTAGTCTGATTTACAAAATCTTACCTTTACGGTAAAATAAACCATCAACAATACACACAAAATACAGGATTTTTTACAACTATGTTTCCCACTACTTCTTCAATGACTCATCGTCCTTCTGTTGTTGCATAAATAATAGAGAATCTGTCATAGGATGTTCACCTTGTTTACTTTTTTCTTCTTCGACCGACTTTTCCTCAGTGCTTAAGCTAGATCTTTCTCTTTATTCACAATTTCCTCTTCATACCTAGTTTTTACTTCGTCATCCATCCTGTCCTTCCTGCAATCCATCTTTCACTTTCTGACTTACTTCCCTCTCTTCCAACTTTTCGGATTGCGTTCTTGTCAAAACATTAGACGAATATTGAGCATTGACCATAATCGGCTGAGGTAATAACCTTAATTCTTCATTTGTTTTAGGGTGTAACAACAGATTTCTTTAACACCCACA
Source organism: Norana najaformis (assembly GCA_964023275.1). Taxonomy (NCBI): domain Eukaryota; kingdom Metazoa; phylum Annelida; class Clitellata; order Crassiclitellata; family Hormogastridae; genus Norana; species Norana najaformis. Next base: position 10,253,060 of record OZ029924.1, on the reverse strand, counting down.
TGTCCAACAACTGCGCAGAAAGATAAGTTAGGTTCAATGTTTATCAGATTTGAATCCTTGTCTACTTCTTCATTACACTTTCTCACATTCAGGTTGACCAATTTTGCTGGGAGTGGCTTTCCTGCCGCAAACTGGATGTTTACTTTCCCCATCTCTTTCAGTTTCATAGTTTGCACCAGTTCTTCATTAATTACAGGGATTTCCGTACCAGAATCCACAAGTGCTTGAAGCTTAATTCCTGTTCATTCTGGCTTGCAATTTCCACTCCAATCGCTCTTAGTTTCCCTTTTCAAAGTGACTTTCGGTTCTTTGCTAGGCTCGTTTACTTCATTTTCAACCATTTGGTGTCTTTATGGTCCAAATTTTATTTTGATTTCGGTTTAGTTTCGTTCAAGCATTCTCTATCAGGCTTTTCCTCTGGAATATTTACCACTTGCAATTAAGGTGTTGGCCTTTCTCGGGATTAACAGCACAAGCTCTAGCAGTAAATCCTTTAGGCTGAGTTTGCTTGCAATCCTTAATGAAATGTGTGCTTGAACCACGCCAATTACAGCGTCTTGCATTTGAATCCTTTTCTTTCTTTACTTCCGGTTATACAACCTTACTTTGTCCTGGTTCGTTCGTATCTTCCTTAGTTAAGCATTGAGCTTTTCCGTTGTCTGTTAATCCTTAGAGTTCTGCCATTTACTCTGCTGACTGGTATAACTCTGTGTTTGCATTTTCTCGTACCCAGTATTAGGTGGAATAGCAAATCTAATGCGATTATTCACATGGATATCTGCTGAATCTGCAATTACTTCGGCTTTTTATCTAAAGAGGGAACATTTCGTTCCCTCTTTAGATAAAACAAATTGCAAAGGTCCTGGTGGCAGCAATTCTTTCAAACGATCTGCGATCATCAAATCGTACAATTTCTCGTAATCTTCGTTCACTTCCCTATTATGGACATAGTAACTGAACAAATTTTTCAGCCTTGCATTAAACAAGGCAAAAGTTTCATCTAGAAATTTCTTTGCCTCAGTGAACCTTGCTCTGTACACTCGGGGTGTTAATTTAAACGCTTTTGCTTGTAGTCTCTGAGCTTCAAGTCGCTGCTTCTGTAAACCTTCAAATTGCCTTGTTCTCCACAATTCTACTGCTTGTTCCATCCTGTCTTGTCTTCCTCTCTCGAATCTTATAGCCTTCTTTGTTCAGCTGCCTCGGCCAGTGCTATCCATCATTGTTCAGCTTCCGCTCCTTTCAGTCTGCATTTGCTGCCCTTGATCATTCTCAGCTGGAAGGCTTTCAAGAAACTCTGTCTGGCTGAGGCTCGAGTGCCGTCCTATCTGCCTTGGCAACCCTCACACCGATAAGAATCGAGAGCCTTTGAAAATGTCAGAACTACCGGAAGACCAGCTTCAGCACTTCCTTCACAACAATCCATAGCGGCGATTACCTGTAACTCATCTATGACGAATACTCCAGATTTCAGGTAGGTGACGTAATCTCATTCCTCTCTGCGAGGACAGTGATCCCAGAATAGTTAAGACCTTTCTGAATTCCGGATACCAAAGGTTCTCAAGTCTGGCAATGGGCCACCTTTAAATGTCAAAGACTTGGAACTGTTTAGTTCTGATCTAGCTTTTAAACATTTCGGTTTTAAACATCGAAAATTAACACCCTCATTGGCCTACTGCCAACGGAGAAGTTTAAGTTGGAAAATGTTGTTATGTAGAAATTTTGTATACTGCATTATAATCATATTAGTCTCGCATGTAACCTAAAAAGATTTACCATCTTTCCTTAATATGGATTAACCAACTCTGGTTGACTATCCTATACCACCAATGCTATGTAGATGCTGTACCATTTCTATTTGTTCTCGAATGGGTCATAAAAAGAGATATTTCTACAGTTTACTTTTTATGGTTTCCTTTTTTTAGTGGGATTGTATTCCCAGGTATAGTTTAACCAACCCTCCAGTTGGATATTCTGTATTTTTTGGGACTCTAGAAAATTGCGATGAAGGAGCATGCTGCTCGCGTGGCTCATTCTGAACCATCTTGTTTCTTCAAACCAGTGAGCAGGACTCTCAGTGTCAAACGTATATGTCATGGACCACAAATTACGGAGTGAGTTGTGCCGAGATTCTGTGTAGGCAATTCTAGATCAACGCAGTTAAACAATTCTGCTTCGGAAGATGCAGGCAGGGTCTCAACCGAGGTCAAACGAGTTCAAGGTGACGCCAAGGTCAACCGAGTTCAACTTCAAAACTTGTTCTAATCTAATCTAACCTAATCTATTCTAGCGCTTGTAAGAGATCCTTAAAAGACATTTCAAAAGCTCTGATACATCTAATCTAATCTAATACAATATAATGCAATCTAATGGCTTCTATTGCGCTGTCATCATAATGCACAAGGCATCAATCGATGGTCGCTTCTAGTAAAGCCGTAGTCAAAACTTGTAATCTACTGGAGAAGCCCGGTCGAATTCCAATAAGTCAGAGAACAAGAAGTTTAGAAGACAGGACAAAAACAGGTTCCTACATAACAGCCTCTTCAGCAAACCAGAGATCGATTTACCTGTGCCCTACAGGTAAAATGATTGGCGAATGACTTGGATTTTCTCGTAGGGCAGCAGGTATAATAAAGATGTACCCCGCGATTTTTGGTGGAAAGCAGTGGAGTGAAGGAGAAAAAGGAATGGGAAAATAAGGTAGGTTAGTACAGGTCAGATAAAATTAGATTAGACTAGGATTAGCCTAGAATGATGGTGAGTCTCCAGTCTGCATTAACTTTTGGCACATCTTAATCTGAATTCTATTACCTTGACCTTCCGTATGACCTGATATGTATAGGTCACGAGTAAGTTGAAGGCAACAAAGTTCAGGTCAAGCTGCGATTAAGGTCAAGGCGAACTTCAGATGATCAGCTGTATTCCAAAGGTGTGACTTCAAGATTGACAAATTTTGTTTCAAAGGTGACCTAATTTCAATACTTGCGTTTTTGGACAGATGAGGCAACTTAAATTTGCCATAATGGTCACTAACTTGAACTCACTTAACTTGACCTAAATTGTAACCTAGTCCACCCCTAACTATCTGTTAGACTTCCCTTACATTTCGTATAAATAAAAGAATACAATTTATATAGTGCCGTTATTTAGCAATATAGTCGACATGACTTTTAGTTGCACCTTAACCTCTGTAAGTTTGACTTAAAGGTGATTTTATTTTAATCCTGTTAACCTGACGTAAAAGATGACCTGATTTAAACTCTTCCATTGACCTCTGCACTGACCTAATTTCCGATGACTTCTCTTGTCCTCATTGGAGACATTTTATTAGATCTGTGGTTTACAGGTCAGCTTATTTAAACGCTCTTGTAATGCTATCACTTCAGCTCTCGGTACCTTAACCACAGTGGTCTCTTGATCTGCGCCATAATTACCTTGTTCTGATTAATGACCTTGACTTTAGCAATAACCTGACGAACTCTCTTCCTTAATCTTAAGGGTGACCTCATTTCTCCAACTTTAATGGTGATTTCGTTTCATGCCGCCCCTCTGACTTTAAACTTTGAGTCAAATTGATTTCGCCTGTCCTTATCTTGACCTCATTTAACCTCTAACGACCTTGACCGCAGTGGAAACCTGATCTAACGACCTTGACCGCAGTGGAAACCTGATCTGAACTATAATGACTTTGACCTGCCTTACGATCTTGCCTGTATCAACGACCCGAGCTTCAGTAATCATCTAACCTTTAGCGAAGGCCAAAACTCTAGCAATGACCTAACTGAACTTTGGCCTGATCTTAACTACGACAACCTTTACCTGTCTTGTGACCTAGACTTTAGTAACGACCTTAACTTTGGCAAGCGCATGCGCTAGAAGGAGGAGAAGCAGGAGAAAAAGAAGAAGAAGAGGGAGAAGAATGATCTGAATTTCAGCATCGACATAACTTGAACTATGACCTTTGGCTGTACAGCTTACCTTGACCTCCGTGACCCCGTGTGTTGCCAACTCGACGTGTGCAAAGTTGCCTTTTCCGAGAGTTACTCCATCCATTGCATATCTGCCAATGCACTGGATTTTTTTGCCCATAGCTTCCGTCGGTTACTCATTTCCCCAATGTGAGCGAGAGACGTCGTTTTGGGTCGGGCGTTGCGACGAGGGCGACGGAGGGCTCAGACGGCGCAGTAGGGTCCTACGCTGCTGCGACGGAGGCTCGAAGGGTGCAGCCCAGATCCCTGAGGGCTGCCTCTTCCCTCTCCAACTTCTCCTGCCACTCCTCCTCCTCCTCCTCTCCTTCTTCCTCGTAGAGGAAATCAACGAACAACGGGGGCGGCGGGGAAGCGACCCCCTGCCGATGCATGACCTCTCCGAGGGACTGCGCCAGGTGGGTTTGCTGGTCCCAGGTTAGGCGGACATTACAACGCAAATAGCAAGACGATAACGTAGAAATAACAGTTACGGTACTAGCAAATACCGTAATAACAAGTATGGCAGTAACAGTTACGGTAAAACCAGCTACCGTACTAACAGATACGCCAATAACAGGTACGGTCAAAACAGGTACAATATTAACAGATGGGGCGATAATCCACAGCTAAGCGAACACTCCTATTGTTCAACCGAAAGTAGAACAGGAACAAAGACGCTCGTTGTAGAAAAAGGCGTTTCGTAGTTTCGATCGCGACCTCTTTCGACGAATTTTTCAAACAGCTGTAGACGATACAGAAGTGGGAACTCAGACGCAGAGACTGAGGCACAAGGAAACGTTATCGAAATCTGTCCGTCGAGAGATCGCCACGTTGGCCGACTCGTTTCTCGGCAATAATTACCATCCGACAGGCAAGATTCTGATAGTCGGTCAAGCCACGATCACGTTTGCAATGATCAACGAAGGAGTGGCAGGGATCGAAACAGATCGAGAGAGGATGCGAAGGTCGGATTGAGGTAGCGACGACGAATCAAGTCACCTCCTCGCCAGCGTCGCCAGCAGACGGGAGGAGGATGGACTGAAGAACGAACGAAGGCGGAAGTGCAATATCCTCCTCCTCCTCTTCTTCCTAAAGGAGTAAATCCAGAGCCGTAGGACGACGAAAGTCTTTGAGAACGAGCGCTGGTTCCATATCCACGGCCACTGACTCGACTGCAACCGACATTTTCCCGATAATTTTCTGGAGAAGCGACGAACTCGTAAACGAATCCAGAAAGAAGGAACGAGGAAAGGAACTCACGCGACAACTACGCAGAGATTTCGTCGCTGCGTGGCGTCGTGCAAGACGCAACGGCACGAACGTAACATAACAATGACGACGACAACGAGGAGGAGGAGCAAGGAGAAGAGAAAAAGAATGAGGACGGCGTTGAGGATCGCTTGAACGCTCTGATCCTCCTATCGTGATGACGACAACGACGATGCTAGTAGTGATGATGATGATGATGACGATGATGACGACGAAGATGATGATGGCGTCGTTGGCATCGCGCTCTGACGCTGTACGTTAGACTGTCGCTGGTGGCGCTTGCTTCACTGCTGCTGCTGCTGCTGCTGCTGCTGCTGAGCCTGGCGCTGTTGGTGCGGGTGATGGGGATAAGGAGGATGGGGAGGCAGTGGCGACGGAGGCTGGCTGCTGCTGCTGCTGCGCTGTTCGATCGTCCCATGATTCGAAGCGCCTGTGTACACACACCTTCACAGTCAGACACACGCACATGCTCAAACGCAGTGTCTGTCTGTCTGTCTGTCTGTCTGTCTGTCTGTCTGTCTGTCTGTCTGTCTGTCTGTCTGTCTGTCTGTCTTGTATTTCTTTCTGTCTCTTTCTGTCTGTATGTGTGTCTCTCTGTACGTCCGTCTGTCTATATTTCTGTCTGTCTCTTTTTCTATGTTTCTGTCTGTCAATCACATCTTGACGCCGTAGTCTGTCTGTCTGTCTGTCTGTCTGTCTGTCTGTCTGTCTGTGTGTTAAAGGCGCCTTACACAGGCAGCGGCGGACTCAGCAGGGCAGCCCACAGACCGACCGACCGACCGACCGACGGAGCAAGCGACTAAGGCCCCGAAATCGTTAAAGGTGCCCCACGCAGTTACTCAGCCTACAGAGCGCCGTATTAATAATTCATCTCGAGACGGACGGAGGCGGACAACAAATGAGACACAGTGCGACAGCGATGCGTGCAAGGCGACAGCGCAGCTCAGATGCTCACGGAGAGGTGGGGGATGCGTCGGTACTCCTTGGTCAGCGGCAACAACAGCATCAGCAGCCGAGGAGGCAGGGATGGAGGGAAAGAGAGATGGATGGAGCGAGAGATGAAGAGAGGGCTCTGTCTCGTTACCCGAGGACGGTCCAAGGAGGGTGCGCCGCTCAATCGATATTGGCCGATGGGTGGGATGGTACAGACAGACAGACAGACACACAGACACACACACAGACACAAACACACACAGACACACACATACAGACTTGTGAAGATACAGAGATAGCCGAACAGACAAAGAAGAGTCGATGGTAAGAATTGTCCGGAAGAGAAGAAGGAGGAAGAGGAGTAGGAGGACGAGGAGGAGAAAGAGGAGGTGGGAGATTATTAGTAGGGGTTGAAGATGGACAGGAATTCCGGTTCGAAACGCTGTCAACTGCTTTCGAAATACCATCAGACTGGCGAGTATACCATATTGCTCTCACCAATAGACCAACCCACAGACAGACAGACAGGCAGACAGACAGACAGACAGACAGACATAGGGTCTCTGGAGTTAACTCCGTTAGGACTGTCGAGGGAATGGATTGGATTAAGTCCGGATCATTCGAAGTGTATTGCGGTCAATAACTCGGCCAGGTGCAGCTTCGCATACTCCAAGAAGTTAGGACACGGTACTACGTCCACGATACTCCATTTACCGTCAACGACAGGTGCGCCACGGTGGTCTATCGGTAACGCGTTTGGGCCCATGATCATGCGGTTGCGGGTTCGACTCCGTGTAACGACCCTGGACAAGTTGTTCGCGCACGCCGTGCCTCAGTCACCAAACAATATAATTTGGTACCCCGTAAACTGGGAAGTAAAAGAGCAAGTCCTGCGATGCACTGGCCCCGTGTCCAAGAACTTTGGGTTCGTCCATTGCTGGCTCAAGGGCCTAAAGAAAAGGAAATGAGTGTCCCCACTACGCCTTACTTTTGAGAGACGGGATGATGCTTTACTTTTACACAAACCTATAAAATGATTACCAGCTTATCATCAACAAGTCCAAGCGCAGCGATTTAGGGGAACCAGCGTTTATCCTTATTCCAAGCAGGCAAGTGCAATTATTTCTTGCCAAAACAGCTTATCAGCAATCTAAGTGGAATGGCTTTTAGGACAACACAACCAACTCACCAGTAAACCAATGGGAATATTTTAAGAGAACTCATTTATCATCAACCAAAGTGGACTGATTTTGGAGTAATTGTAATTTTAATCACAGATTCTACATAATCGTAATAGTAATCGTAAACTCGCAATTTCTAAAGCGCTACTTAAAAGCTAAGCGCAGAACACTAGCTAATTCACGAGCACTGCGTCAGGTCAGCAATGCTCACTCAAATTTTTTTTTACAGTGCGCGCACTGGCCTACCGCGTGAGAAGTAACATTTGAGACCTGAGCTATGGTCCGTGTAAAAATGCATATCTGTTGGGCCTAAAATAAAAGGCTATAAATTTGCGTTGTATAGAAAGAAAAGACGATTAGAACAAGTCAAACTTATATTAAGAATATCTCTAGTTTGTATTTTCGATCGTCCATAGAGCACATTAAAGCAAAGACTTACTTTCGACCCTTCCTACCCTCCTCTACATTTGTCAGCATTTGGCATAACCGCCCATCCTCTTTGCTGACGTCCGCACTCCAACGGAGCACTAAGGCATATATAATGGGCTTCCCTTTGATCTTGTTGGGCTAACTGAGCTTCGTGGTGAGTTACTCTGATACTGCTGCATCCAGCAATTAGATCTAATCTAATTAGATCCAAAGTTGCTGTTTAAGGTGCAGAGTGTACGGAAATAATTTAGATTTGGACACCCGCATTTGGGTATAGCCCCCGCTTGTCTGCATTTGGATGGCCCCTTCTTCCGCCCTTTTTGGACGGCCTTAATGGACGACCCTTTGTGCAATTCCCAATGATCGTACACATGATCCCGGTTGATTTCTTCCGATGCACGTCAGTTAGGCTAAAAAAACCTGTATAGTCAATTCCTGGAGCATCACGAAAATTTAATCTTATGACTTCTATGACGCCCATATCATAATGCCCAAGGCATCGGTTGATGGTCGCTTCAATTGAGAAATCGTAATCAAAATCATAATCCATTGGAGAAGGTAAGTCGAATTCCAACAATTCAGAAAAACCAGAAGTAAGGCTACAATGGCTAACCGAGTTGAGAGAGATGAGTCTTAGGTTTGGACCTCATGAATGTCATAGCCGGCCAGCATCGACACAGCCGTCCATAATCGACACACAGACGATCAGCATCGACTCAACACCGACCAGCATCGACGCACAAACGACCAGCATCAACACAGAACCGACCAGCATCGATACACAGCCGGCCGGCATCGACACAGAAGCAACCAGCATCGACAAAGAGCTGGCCACCATCGACATACAGCCGACCAGCAACGACATAGAGCCGGCCAGCATCAACACACAGCCGGCCAGCATCAACACACAGCCGGCCAGCATCGACACACAACCGGCAAGCCTCGACACACAGGCGACCGGCATCGATACACAGCCGGCAAACATCGAAAAAGAAGCAACCAGCATCGACAAAGAGCCGGCCACCATCGACAAACAACCGGCCAGCATCGACACACAGTGACACAGGCGACCGGCATCGATACACTGCCTTCCAGCATCGACACACAGCCGGGCAGCAGCGACACAGCCGGCCAGCATCAATACAGTCTGCCAGCATCAACACACAACCGGCCAGATTCGAAACACAGCCGACCAGCATCAACACATAGCCGGCCAGCATTGACACAGAGCCGGCCAGCATCAACAAACAACCGGCCAGCATCGACACACAGTCGACACAGGCGACCGGCATCGATACACTGCCTTCCAGCATCGACACACAGCCGGGCAGCAACGACACAGCCGGCCAGCATCAATACAGCCTGCCAGCATCAATACACAACCGGCCAGATTCGAAACACAGCCGACCAGCATCAACACATAGCCGGCCAGCATTGACACAGACCCGACTAGCATCGATTCACAGCCGCCCAGCATCGACACATAAGCGACCAGCATCCACACATAGATGACCAGAATCCACAAGTAGCCTACCAGCAGCGAGACAGAACCGACCAGCATCAACACAGCCGGTCAGCATCGACACATAAGCGATCAGCATCAACACACAGCCGACCAGCATCAACACACAGCCGTCCGGCATCGACACTATGGTTCTGAGTCGATGCTGGTCGTCTGTGTCGATGCTGGTTGGTTATGCGTCGATGGCGGTCGAATCTGTTTCGATGCTGGTCGGTTCTGTGGCGTGGGTTGCTGTTAGTTCATTAAGGCGAGTCTTTTGAATAAATGCTGTGATCAGTAGATGGAGGTATCATTCAAGCGTCCTTTATAAAGAGCTCAGATTTCAGAATTCAAAATGGTGAAAACTAGTGACCAGCTGTTTGGCAAATCTATTATGTGGACCAGGCGGGAAGGATTCTTCACGTAGTAGGCAGCTGTATGGCTTTGCAATATCGAGTAATATTTTGCCGTCTGAGCTAAGTAGGACAGCTATGCCAGAAGCTGTAACAGTGAGCTGAATTTAACATTTAAGTAACGGGAACGCTCAGAAAATGTGTGCTCTGGCAGAAAATTGTTTTGCGCGCTATCCTTAAAACTTGTGTGCTCTTGCACACGCGCGCGGCTTAGAGGGAACATTGCAGATCAGTAGGGTTGTCCAAATCTGCCATGTTAAGAACCAAGTCCGGTTGCCACAAGACCAGAGAGAAGGGGAAGAGGAGCTATTAGGGTGGGTGTGTGCTTAAGCTGAAAAAATGGGAAGGCAGCGAATTCGATGGATCAGCGCGGGATTTCTTGAAAAGCTGAGTTTTCAGTTTTAAATGGAATACCTGAGGAGTAACAGAGGGGCTTGAGTCGGGTGATAGTGGGTGCCTCTTCAAGAAAGACTCATCAGAGGCGTTCCCAACAAGACAACACAAAACCACGATCGAACAAAATGGTTTTCAAAGGCTCACGGAATCGGGGCAAAGAATGACCAGGGACCTAATGTTCTACCAAGTTGTACCAGCCACAGCGACGATTCTTATGCAGCGCCGTGGAAGTTTGAATCGGCGGCACAGCCAGGTAACCATGCACAGAACGATGGAGTAACTTCATAAGCCGGGTGGAATGGCTTGAAATGGGGTAGCCAGCTTATCGACTCAAGTGGAGTGGTGTAGGAGGGGAGAACCGATGTGTATCCTAGCCAAAGATAACGATTTTGATAAAAATTAAGATAACCAGGCCAAAGATAACGATTTTGATAAAGATAAAGATAAACAGGCCAAAGATAACAATTATAGGGCCGACGAAGACATGTGTAGCCAAACAAGACAAGTCATATCGACATTTTCCACCGAAAGCAGGTGATGCAGCTGTGCGTTTTTCAATGTGTGTTTGGACGACGTCAATTAAGCATCATTCTTCATCAGAATAATATACCGCGGATCCTCTGGTTCCCTCGTTCTGTTAGGGCCTATAGTCCATATCTATATGTACATACACGCATACATACCCATGCATGCATACATACATGCATACAGATACATATATACATACATACATATATACATACATACATACATAACATACACACACGTATCATACATACATGCATACACGTACATAGAAGCATGCATATCTAAGTACGTATAACGAATACAAGCATGCATACATACATGTATACATACATTCATACATACATACATATATACATACATAAATACATATCTATATATATACATAAATACATATCTATATATATACATACGTACGTATCATACATACATACGTATCATGCATACATACATACATAGATACACATACTTATCATACATACGCACATATATACATACATATGTATCATACATAGGTATCATACATACGCACATATATCATGTAATTATGTCTAATCCACAGTATACTGTATATTTGCTGTTGCACATAGAAATTATGATCTAGAGTATTCTTTATTAAAATGAGGACATAACAAACGGATCCTCAGTTACAGTATTTTGTTGGGTCCACACAGCAGTGTACGATATGTATACATGAATATACATGCATTTATGTAATTTTGTATATTTATGATGTGTATGTGTATATAAATTAATATATATCTCATCTAGGCTACACTTTCGTATTCGTGTTGTGAATATTTTTCATATATATATATATATACACAAGACCTACAGAAAGACTATCTATTGTAGCTATGCATTGATATATTATCAATCATAATCGTCGTCGTCGTCGTCGTCGTCCTCCTCCTCCTCCTCCTCCTCCTCCTCATCATCATCATCAGTTCTTGATGCCAGTCGCTTGGCGGCGATGCTTGCGATGTATGATCGCCATTCTTTTCGGTCATTTGTCAAATCTAGTGTTGTTCTAATGTTTAGTCCAAGTCTTGTTATGTCCTCGTTTATATTCTCTCTTTTTTTCTCTCTCTCTGTCTCTCTCTCTTTCGCTGTCTCTCTCTGTCTCTCTCTATCTCTTTCTGTCTCTCTGTTTCTTTCTTTCTCTCTCTCTCTCTCTGTGTATCTGTCTCTGTCTGTCTATTTGTCTCTCTCTGTGTCTCTGTCTGTCTCTGTCTCTATCTCTGTCTGTCTCTGTCTATCTCTATCTCTCTCTGTCTCTCTCTGTGTCTCTGTCTCTGTCTCTCTCTATAGATATATATTAAATTACATGTCTTTCTTTTATGTATGATTGTGGTGACGCAGTGATCTTGTATAGGTATGCCATCGAAGGCCATGAAGCCCGACATAGCCGTGTAGTTGTATTTATGTACATGTATGCACACATACAATCCTATGTATATATACACACGTGCGTGTATGTGTGTATGTGTACATACGTGCACGTTATGTGTGCATGTAAGCCCCGTCAAACTAGGCGTATGTGACCTTATATGCATTCAGGCGACGACCGCATGACAGGCGCTTGTATTTACATCCCAACGCACGATGCAAGGGCGGCCGTCGTCATCTGCGCCGCAGACGGAGGCTTCGAAGCGGATTCGATAGAATGCCAGACGGACTTTAGGCTGTCGTTCGTTGGACGGTAATGATGCCTAGACAGATAAGTAGATAGACTGGCTGTTGGTGTTGCTGCCCTCTGCGCTTCCGGGCTCCACAGCTGTGGTCACGTGGTCGACAGTGCAGTGGTCTGTGATGTTGCCGGTCGCGTGACTGGTTTTGTTGTGCGGGAATCTGATATACTAGGTCAAAAAACTGTGTCAAGCGATCATGTATATACAGAGAGAGAGAGAGAGAGAGAGAGAGAGAGAGAGAGAGAGAGAGAGAGAGAGAGAGAGAGAGTATGAAGAATTCAGTGGTTATCTTATTATATCGTATGTCATATCTTATCTTATGGTCTTACTTTATTTTTTCTTTTATTTTGCTTTCCTTTTTCTTTGATTTCTCTGTTCTGTGCTGTGTTTTATTTTCATACCTCATCTAAGTTTTCATGGCCTTGCTGTGTCTAATCTAAATACTTTTATAGCGCCGTTATTATAATGTCCAAGGCATCAGTCGATGGTCGCTTCAAAACATGATTCACCTGTTCCTCACATAAACATCTTTTAAAATTAAGTCACAACAAAGATTCGACAACCAGCCACAAAAGGCGCTAAATAATATCAAGCGTAACACAATAATAGGTCAATTTTACAACGACTACATTAGTCATGTGATTCGTTACTGGCTCTCTACTGCGACACAGGCCGAGGGCAAATATGATAGGTTGCAGACGAGATAGTGCGTGGCATTCGGGGTCGACCTCTACCCCCTCATCTGCTCCCAGACCCACCACACCCTCCTCCGGGGCCACCTCGTTACACAACCCCCTCCATACGAAGTCGATTCTAGCCAAACACGGAACGACGGGGAATTAGGATCTAGAATGATCAAACGCTAAATTATGATCGTGTAGATTGATTGGATCGACTCAGAGCGACAGTTGATTGTGTTATGATCATACGGGTCGAATGGATCTAATCTGATCATTAGGTTGGAAGGATATAGAATGGTCGAAATTCGATTGTGGCATGATCGAATAGGTTGAACGAAAGTTGACCATTTTATGATCATACAACAGACAGCGATCGGACACAAAATTCAGGGCTACATTACATGATGACGAAGGATTCATGATAACGTTTGATCCTTTGCAAGTGGATCATGAACACGTTTGATCCATAGCACTTGGATCATGATGAGGATCTTGATCATAGTTTCGCTGGTAGTAATTCCAGTGGAGAGTTCGATAGGTGAGTGAGGCCTTGACTGATCTGTCTGTCTGTTTCCGTGTTTGCTTGTTTCTCCTATCCTGTCTGTTTGTGTCTGTGGCTATATATCAGCCTTCCTCGCTGCTTATCCGTCAGTCTGTCAGAAGTTTAGTAGGAAGCTTCAGGAATTCTTTCAGTCAGTCCTGTCCGATAAATCAGCCATTTAGCGAATCAGTCATTCAATCGGTCAGTCAGTAAGTCAGTCAGACGTTCAATCAGTAAGTCATTCAATAAGTCAGTCAGTCGGTCACTATAAGTCAGCCAGCCGGTCAACCAAACATTGTATTGTATTTTTATATACTCTACTGTATTGTATTTTATTGTAATTTTTGTATCATATTGTATGTAACTGTATTGTAGCAATCACCCAGGTCTGCAAACTGGAGAAGAGGACGATCAGCTGTGCCAACGACAGTGTCATCTACGTGGATGCTGCCCGTTATGGTCGGATGACCCCGGGAGACTGTGAGACGAACCCCATCTATGGCCCCTTCAACTGTTCGGCCGACGTGCGTCAGTACTTGGAGCGGAGATGCGCTGGTCAGCGGTCATGCTTGATCGGACGCGACACTGTCCTCGACAAATCGCATCATGGGTGTTCAGCTGACCTCAGGTCCTATCTTGAGGTCACCCATCACTGCCTACGAGGTACCAGTAGCACTCATCTGCATCGGTATCACCATCAGCAGCAGCTTAAGAAATAATAATAGGTCGGTCTGTCAGTCAGTAAGGCAAAGAATCAATCAATCAGTCAGTCAGCCAATCAATCGATCAGTCAATCAATCATTCAACAGATCAAATGATAAATCAATCATCATCATCATCATCATTGCGATTAGCAGCAGCATACATCGAGCTAGTTGCTAAGTCAAAGCTCAGAAATAAGTCTTAAATAAAATTTCATAAGTTTCTCCCCTCGTTATGTATTTTCATCAGTCTTTTCATAACTTCGACCCTTTGTAGACTGTCATCCTGCCCCATATATAATCAATTATGTAAGTATGTGGGACCTGCCCACCGCTTGGTGCTGACACCAATCATCCACTGATCAGTCAGTCAATCAGTTACCTAGCAACAACAGACTTTGTACATCAGTTAGGCCTAATTCACTAACCCATCCATTCGTCTATCCATCAGCATATTCTCTCGTTCATTCATTCATAGATTCATTTCTCCATTCGTTCACTCGTTTTTCGATCCAATAATCCATTCATCAAGTGATTCACCATCCACTCGTCTGTTAATCTTTTCATTCATTCATCTATTCATCAATTCGTCAATTAATTCATACATTCATCCATTCGTCCTTTCATTCATTCATCCATTCTTCCATTCATTCTTGCAGTGGAAACTCCTCGCATCGCCGATTCGTCAAAATGCACCGGCAAAAAGTATCCGGTTGGCATGGCAACAAAGGAGGGATACCTGGCTCGCGTCATTACCATGGAAACGGGAATTGGGTCAAGCACATGTCCATGGTCGATCGAGGCCAGGTCGGGTCAGACGATTCGCCTGAAGCTGTACGACTTTGGGACCTGGCAGAACCCAGAGACGGCTAGCCCTGCCCCGGGGAGTGGGATCGACGCGCACGGGGGTCGACCAATGTGCCAGGTCTATGCGACGATCAGTGAGCGGTCAGGGTCTATGAGTTCGCGGACCGTGTGCGGTGGGGCCCTGGTCAATGGGCGCTCCGTAGACCAGAGCCGGGAGGTGTACACATCGAACAGCAACAGCGTCCAAATCACGGTGACAACGACGGGTGATCCATCGCTCGAACAGTTCCTGCTCAAGTACGAAGGTCAGCCGCTCCCGACTTCCTTCATCATCGTCGTCGGCATCATCATCATAAACCGTCATCATGTCATCATCGTCGCCATCCATCGTCGTCGTCAACCTCCTGCTCCTGCACTTCATACTTCTACACCTGCTCCATCTACTATTCCTCCTCTTCCTCCTCTCCTACTCCATCTCCTCCTCCTCTTCTCCTCTCCTACTCCTCCTCCTCCTCCTTTCTTCTACTCCTCCCCACTTCCTTCTCCTACTCTTCCTCCTCCTACGTTCCTACTTTTTCGCCTCCTTCTCTTTCTCTTCTGCTTTTAGACCTGCTGCTTCTATGCCTACTTTTCTTCCTTCGACTCCCTTTCCTTTCTACCTCCTCCTCACCCTTCCTGATCTCATACTTCTTATAATTTGGTGGCTGATGTGATGATAATGAGAAGGAGGAGGAGGACATCAAAATGACGATGATGGTGATAATGATGATGCAATGATGATAAGCAGATGATGATAGTGGTAATGGTGGTGATGATGATGCTGACAATGGCGACGTTGATATCGTTGCTGAATGATGATGATAATGATGGTGATGATGAAGATGATTATGATTATGGTTATAGTTATGATGATTGTGATGAAAACGACAATGATGAAGGTGATGATAGTAATAATGGCGGTGATGATGACGATGACGATGATGACAACCACGACGTTGACGCTGATGATATAGTCGCTGGACGGTGGTGGTGGTGGTGGTGGTGACAATGATGGTGGTGGTGATGATGATGATGATAATGATAACGATGATGGTGATGGTGTAGTCATCGGATGCGCGGACCCGAGTCCTCTTCCGCCTCGCACCTCCGTTGAAAGACTCTCCGATCGCCTGGTCCTGAAGTGTACCAACGCCGACGGCCTTGACCTCGAAGCCAAGACCTGGACGCTGCAATGCCTAGGCGACGGAAACTGGTCGATGCCACTCGACCAGGTCAACTGCTCAACGTCGGCCCCTGGCAAACACAAGTCTACAGCCGATCTCGCTGGCAGCGGTAAGTGCACCGAGGTGGGACGGTAGGTTGGGGGCCTATTTACATACGTACATTACCGTCTCTTGATGATGATGATGGTGGTGGTGGTGGTGGTGATGATGATGGTGGTGATGATGATGATGATGATGATGATGATGGTGATGATGATGATGATGATGGTGATGATGATGACGACGACGACGTCTACAACTACAGTCGGAAGCTCTCCTGTGTTGGACCTATCAGCTGGAATCGCCTTTCCCGAAAGCTGCGGCTCGAGCTCCTCAGTTTGTCCCTTGCGCAGTTTCGCAGGCGCCTGAAGTCTGGATTGTTTGACAGTGGTCTCACTGGTTCGGGCCACCAATTCCAAACATCACCCACTCATTTTATGCTGCATGGAATCATCACCATCATCATCATCATCATCATCGCCATCATCACCACCATCACCATCGCCATCATCATCATCATCGTCATCATCATCTTCATCATCATCGCCATCATCACCACCATCACCATAGCCATCATCATCATCATCTTCATCATGTAACATCACTAAAAAATTATACTCCATCTACCGATCTGTTCATTGATTAGTTTCACTGAAACACTGAGGCAAAAGACAAGATATGTTCAAGCTACGGCTGAGTTCACTAGAAGGCGCTATCGCTACAGTACTTGTGATTTTCTCAGTTTGAAGCAGAAAGGGTCAACTAGTAATTCATAAAACTACAGGCGCTATAAAATCATCTTTGTCTTTAGGGGGTGCGAATATGATGCAGGGTTAGTGTCAGCCTAGAAGTGCTACTACGCGATTCATTGTGTCTGTCTGCGTGTGCTTCTATTTGTTCATTGTATTTGTCTGTATATGTGGAAGGACGTCTAGTTGTTTCATTGCGTTTGTTTGTATGTCTGCCTAGGTATTCTTCTGACCGTTGCTATTTCTGCGGCGGTGATTGTTGCCGTATCGGTCATCACTTGTGGCATCTTCTGTCTTTATCGGTCAGTTACGATTAACTGTCCGACCGACCGATGACTGACCGATGGACTGACCAATTGACTGACCAACTGATTGACCAATTGACTGACCAATTGACTGACTGACTGACTGACTGACTGATCCATCCGTGCGTCCTTCCATTCGTTCATCCATCCATTATTCCGTCCGTTCATTCCTTCATTCATTCGTTCGTTTGTTCATTCACCCATTCATTCATTCGTTCGCACATTCAACCATTCACACCCTATTGTTCTTGTCGGATGCAGTCGGCGCGTGTCGAAGCAAGAGGAGGAGAGTCAGGTGCCTCTACCTTCAGACGAATATCGCTTCATACCTTCGACTGAACCGACGTCTGGCTACGGCTCATGGGCGCCGACCGAAGGCGGCCCATACGTCCCGGGGGCCCCAGTCGGCCCGTGGGCCCCAGGCGCTCAAGTGGGTCAATGGGCGCCAGTCCTCGAACGGCGCCCTTCAGCTGATTGTTTGGAGCGGGACTACGCAACGACCCTTCAGATGCGACTGAACGCTTTGCCCTGCTCCTCCTCCTCTCCATCCTTCTCCTCGTCCCACGTCCCAGTTTCAGGGCCCTACGGGCTGCCCTACGACCCCCGAACGATGATGGTCTACTGCCCCTACCACGGGACGTTGACGCGGGTCAACGGGGTCGAACCAAGTCGAGCAAGGGTGAGGTCAGAGCACAAGTACGAGGAGGTGCCTCTGCAACCAAGGGTGGTCGCCGATGGCACTGATGGGGAGGATGCTGGGGATGGGGATGAGAGGAATCAACAGCAGCAACCACTGCAGCATCAACACAGCGGCCTCTACCAAGAGCTCAACTTCTAGCAGCATTACTGACCCATGCTTTTTATGTGTAATGTGTATGCATTCTTGTATGTTGTTGTATATGTATATATGTATGTATGTATATGTATGTGTATGTATGTATATGTATGTATGTATGTATCTATGCATGTATGTATGTGTAAGTATACGTGTAAGTATATGTATGTATGTGTATGTATGTAATGTATGTGTATGTATGTGTGTATGTATATGTATGTATGTATCTATGTATGCATGTATATGTATGTGTGTATGTATATGTATGTATCTGTGTATGCATGTATGTATGTATATATGTATGTATGAATGTGTGTAAGTATGAAGCTAAGTCATTTGAAATGAGCAAAATTAATGCCTTATGTGGACCCAGTGAGCACGGATTCGATTCCAGACGTCTTCTTCTTCGCATGACTACCTCCTCGGTCTACTGTATATGGGGGGGGGGGGTCATTCATATGCATCGATCGCCCAGGTGTACAGACTTTGCACCCTGCAGACATTTCTCGACTCTGTTCTCTGGTCAGGAGTTGGACAGATACATTCACTCCCCAGAAACTCCTTTGTTTGCATGTAACGAATTACATGGATGGGTGTAACATTGTACAGAGCTGTGTAATGATCCAATCTAGCGTAATGTAACAAAGTGTAAAGTCTACTAAGGCAGTGTAATGTTTTTGAGTGAATGTGACGACATTGTAGTAAATGTGATGTCACATATTGAGAATTGATATCTTGGAATTACCTTACGATGATATCTTGAATGGTGCTATATGATTTTTGTGTGATACTATATAACTTCTCTAGGATTATGTGACTTCTTCATGCAAGGGAATGAATGTATAGTAATTTTTCAATATACGAAGCTGTTAGAGAATTTCGTCAGTTCATCTGACCTTCATTGAAAAACCTGTGATATGTTGAGCACTTCGTTTTGTGTTAACAAGTCCAGCTGCATACTGGGCATCTATGGGTCAGTCTGTCTGTCTGTCTGCTTGTCTGCTTATTTGTCTATATGTCTGCCGTTTGCTTGTCTACGCTGGTCAGTCAGTGAATCTTTCTGTTTGTCTGTCTGTCTGTCTGTCTGTCTGTCTGTCTGTATGTATGTATGTATGTCTATCACTATTCCATCTTCTGTATATCATGAAGTCATTCAGTCACTGTCCAACTGGCTATCTATTGGGCGTCAGTCAGTCAGTCAGTCAGTCAGTCAGTCAGTCAGTCAGTCAGTCAGTCAGTCAGTCAGTCAGTCAGTCTGTCTGTCTGTCTGTCTGTCTGTCAGATTGAGTAACAAAGACATAGGACTGACTTACTGCAGACAGACAATCTGTAGTAAGTCAGTCCTATGTCTGTTTGTTACTCAACCTGCCTGTGTATGTCCGTCTGTCTGTCAATCCGTCTGTGTCAGTCCGCTGTCAGAAGTCTGTCAGCAGATGAGGATAAATAGGAAATGGGTTTCGTCAATTATCGCTGGCTGGTGTAGTGGGTCTAGTGTCAGGACTGTGATTGTGGCCACGTGATGCGATGCGACGTGTTATGTCACGTGTTATCTGTTCCCACAAAGGAAACGTTTGGCCACGTCCTGTTTCTGCCCAAGGACTCTAAGAATTCATCAACTCTGTTGGCCTGTTAGTTCTGTCATAATAGGCCTACGAAGGCATACCGCAGGCCTATACGTGGAGAGCGGACTATGATCAGGATGTCGGCCTGTTGTGTTGGCTTATCATAAATTTATGATTTATCATGAATTTATAATTACACCTAATTGCCGGGCCTAACCCTGCCAAGCGTGAGTGTTAAGGCATCGAAGAAATTCCGTGATAGTAGTACGGCACTGAAGTTGTGAGAAACGTATTTACATGCAGGAACATATACCGCTTTGTGCATTGCAAAGGACTAAGAGATACTCGTAATTGTAATTGTAATTTGAGATTTATAAAGCGCCTTTTAGAGGATCAGCTCAACAGTGGTGCTTCCGACCCGAAACAGTAAAACCACTGTTAAGCAGTACAGTCTTCAGGCGCCTGCGGAACACTGAGAGGGGGAGAGAAAGGAGCTCAACTCGTGAAGCTATAGCTCCAGATTCCGGGTGGTATCGGGAGCTAATGGACGTACAACCAAAAAATCCGGTACGCTGGTACACTGCACTGGCGGCTTCAGGATTGCTTACTTGGGGGGGGGGCAAAAGCATTTTCAGAAGGGCGTCACATTCGGGCTATCCACCATGCACGGGTCTTGTCTAAGGGGCCCAGGAATATAACCAAGAGGACCTTGGTTGCGAACGCTCCACGCCTATAGCTAAATCCATATACATATATCTGTATGTATGTATGTATGTATGTAATGTATTTATGTAAAGTATGTATGCCTGACGTCATCGATTGATTCTCAGGCCACTAGATTTCGCCTGAAAGATCGGGGATTTAAATCCCCGCCAAGACAAGACATTTCAAGATTTCTGTGACAGTAGCTCTCCCCAGCAAACGCAGCTGTCGGTGCAAAGATCAGACGGCAAGCGAGAGGACTGGTCACCCTCCTAAATATGCCGAGGCTAAGAAATGAAGTCGCCAACCCTGCTTACCAAGAGCTACCTCACGAGGTTGGATTAATGGACTACTCTTCCTGTAGATATAAAGACCAATCTGCTCGTTATGTATTAACTATAAAGAGATTTAATTATCTTTATATAATTATAATCATAAAGGAGAAATCTTGATAAAAAGAGCAGGCAACTGCTGATATTGGATTCAGTTTTGGTGTGTCATTGATCGATTCTTTCGCAATTAGATTAAGGAGCTATCGAACTCCACAAGTCGTATTAGTTTTTCTTTGAGCATTTGGCGATAAGGGGAAACAGATGGATAAGATCGGGCTG
The DNA here is from genome assembly GCA_964023275.1 of Norana najaformis. Lineage (NCBI taxonomy): Eukaryota > Metazoa > Annelida > Clitellata > Crassiclitellata > Hormogastridae > Norana > Norana najaformis. Next base: position 10,232,002 of record OZ029924.1, on the reverse strand, counting down.
CTCATCTGCCTCAGCAGCCGAGGTGGCGGAGAGGGGCAGACATCGCTCGACCGAACAGCCGCTGTTCCTGTCGTCGTCTGCGCCACCCGCCGCTTGAGTAGGCACAAAGGGACACTTGTTGAATGAAAGATCATCGCCGACGCTGGCGCTCCTGGCGAATGAATTCGACAAAGTGTTGGCGTGTTTGTTTGTCGTGTTGGTGCTACTGGAGCTCGAGTTCGATTCCCGCCTGGACTCGGTTCCGTGCTGCGATGGGGGAAAGGCGGAGGACGGAGGAAGTTCCGGAGGGGTCAGTACCTCCACTTCCGGTACCTCGTGGATTCTTTCGAGGCGATGACTGATTTCCGCCATCGGAGTGTATTCGACTGCGCATGCGCCGAGGCGACGTCCATAGGTGGCGCTTTTGTCGTGACGTAGATGACGGCTTCTGAGGTCATCGTTGGGTCGATAGAAGAACGAGAAGGACTTAGAAGAACGACGTCTGTCCCTCCTTCTACAACCGAACATTAGGCTAAGGCACTGATTTACAGACTGACTGACTGAATGAATGAATGACTGATTGACTGACTCAATCAATCAATTAATCAATCAATCAATCGATCAATCAATCGGTCAATCAGTCAATCAATCAATCAATCCTCCTCAATCAGTCACTGACAAATAACTTAGTGACTTACTGATTCACTGACATACCTAAATACCTACCTAGCTACTTACCTGCCTGCCTGTCGAATAAATGAATGACCGAATGAATGGATTAGTGAATGCGTGAATAAGTGAGTGAACGAGCGAGTGAATGAACAGATGAATTAACGAACGAACGAACGAACGAAAGGAGAGATACGACTACAAGTGCAGCTGTAATTTATTTAGCTCCACTATACCTGACCCTCTTGACGTAGATGATGAGTGCAAGGATCACTGAGAGACCGAGAGTAACTCCAAGGACGACACCAATAGCTATCGCCAGCAACACGCCTACAACAACAACAACAACAACAACAACATCTCAAAATCATAATGATTATCTTATTTCTCTTTTCGATTGACTTGTTGACCACTGTCCCATTTTCTTCGTATTTCATTGTTCCAAAAACTGTATTGAATTATTGTTAACGTTGACACTGACAGGTCAATAAACATTCAGATTTCATATCTGGTTTTTAGATAATTGTAATTTCTAAGATATATCGTAATCGTAATCGTAAACTAGAGATTTCTACAGCGCCTAATCAGCTAAGTCGCGGGAACCTGCTTGTTCACAGGCACTCAGTATTATATGCCCTCAAACTACCTCCCTGCCCTATTGCTATCGTCTGTCTGTCTATCTGTCTGTGGGTCTGTGTGTTTGTGTGTCTGTGTGTGTCTGTGTGTTTGTGTGTCTGTCTGTGTGTCTGTGTGTGAGTCTGTCTGTGTGTCAGTGTGTGTGTCTGTCTGTGTGTGTGTGTGTGTCTGTCTGTCTGTCTGTGCTTACCACTTGAGCTGGTGCCTGTGCTTGCGCTGGCGCTGGTAATTCCGGTTGCGAAGGAGAGGCTGCCTGTGTTGGCAGTGGAACAGTTCTCAAGAATTCCGATCCACTGGTTGTCGAGGCAGGTCAGATAAGAGATGACGGGAGTGGACGATGACCGATTGCATCTGACCAACAGGTGGCTGTCATGTCGCTCCACCTGGCGACCGCTCGTCGCCAGAGAATGAGGCAGCTCGTCCGAACAACCTACCGCTAGACGAGCACGCACACACATAGCTATTAATTTAATTATTTATTTGCCTACTTATCCGTCCGTCCGTCCGTCCGTCCGTCCATCCATCCATCCATCCATCTATCCATCCATCCATCTATCCATCCTTCCATTCATCCATCCATCCATTTTATAACTATTTGTATCTTTTTTACGAATTGTTGAGCCATTGCCGAGCAAATCGAGTGGAAGATTTCTTGTGTCAATTTCTGTCTCTGTTTAGTCAATACCTCCTCTGTCCTCCGTCCGTCCGTCCGTCAGTCCGTCCGTCCGTCTGTCTGTCTATCTGTCTGTCTGTGAGGTAAGGAAGTCGATTGGTCGGTCGGTTGGTCGGTCAATGGGTCAGTATGTCAGTCTGAATGGCCAGCAGACATCATCGGATTTAATTGTCGTTTCTTCACGACCGCTCTAGGACCGGTCAGTAACAGCAACAGCGGTGGTAAATTGTCATTAGTTGTCGACCTTCCGGTAACCCTCTCTCGCCCCTTCCCACTCAACCCTCTCTTTTCCCGACCCATTCGCCCGAGGTAGGGTCGTTATCAAAGACCGTTGCCGCCCGCCTTACGACACTTCAGAGATCGACCGCACACGAAACCGTCGTCAGCCACCCACCGCGTTCCCCCTTCTCAGCCCCACCAATCCTTCAATCGCTGGGAATTGAGTTCCAGCTGGCGCTATATAATGAGATCGCAGCTGAATGTGCGATGGTAGCTGAGTCGACAGGAGGAAGGATGCGGAGCAAAGGCGACTGCGAATGGAGAAGGCTTTTCGAGAGAATCCGAATGAGATATTTTGCAGTGTGTAAAAACTGCCGGTTTTAAGCGACCCAGGCACGCAACGGCCTATGTACGCACGGATTGGGGCGCATCTGTGTGCCCTACCACTCCTCGGCGAATAACGGTTCATATATATTTATATACCATGGCAATGGCAGAAATTTTTAGAATGTCGGACGTCCAAACATATTCCAAATTTTCGGAAATTTTGCTTATTACATTAGCGGATCAAAAAAAAACTTTCCGGGGGTGAAACTTTGTTTATAATTTTTTACGACGCCCTAATATACTTAACATTTTATATATTCATACAAATGTATATAACTCCGCCGCTGTCTTGTTTGAGGGTAGTGCCAGTCCCAAGCCTGGATAAAGGAGGAGGTCGACGGCAACGGCATTTTGATGCCATAAGCTGTCGTTAAACAGTGGAACTACTACTACAAATATATATGTAACACAAGTAAGGTGCCATGACAAGATTGATGCAGACCACGGCGAGGTAAGATTGTGAAAATGATGATGATGATGACGACGGCGACGACGACGACGACGATGATGTTACCTTCAATCTTGAGAATGAATCTTCCTTTTCGAATCGACATAGCCGTCATCCTGCGATACTGCTGCGTGAAGTGAAGCGTGACGGTATGTCCACGTGACAAATACAACTGTCTTTCCCTCTGACCCCAAGGGCAGAGGGGACTGCCCTGGCTGCGCTGACCCTCCGTGATGAATGCATGCGCAGGACAGAAGCGCAGGCCACGAGGGCCTTCGCGGTCCGAGGACAAATAGCCTGAGCTGTACACTGTGAAGTTGAGTGTCTGACCGCGCTGGGCAGCGATGCGTAACGGGCAGTTGACCGTAAAGGCGCCCAGCGTCATCTCGTAGTCCCACGAGTGGACGGATGATATGTAGACGACGTGATGCTGGAGTTGCTGCGGCAGGTGACTGATAGGCAGCTGAGGCAAGGACGGATACCGACGACGCATCTTCGCTGAAGAGTCATTCAGCTGAATAGTCGAATTGCACGGCGTTGACTTCAGATCCACGACTATAAACGATGTCACCAACATTCCCATCACTATCACCACCACCATCACCACCACCACCACCATCACCACCACCATCACCACCACCATCACCACCACCATCACCACCACCACCACCATCACCACCACCACCACCATCATCATCACCATCATCTTCACCACCATCACCACCATCATCACCACCACCATCACCACCATCACCACCACCATCACCACCACCATCACCACCATCATCACCACCACCATCACCACCACCATCATCACACCCACCATCACCATCACCATCACCACCACCACCACCGTCATCATCATAATCATCGTAATCAACATTATCATCATCGTTACAACAATCGTAGTCAGGGCCATAGTCAGTCAGTCAGTCAGTCAGTCAGTCAGTCAGTCTTTCTGTATGTATGTATGTAAGTTTGTCCATCGCCTTAATAACATTATCATAACTGCTTGATCATCCTCCTCGTCCTCATCATCCTTCGTCATCTTCATCATCGTCATCATTATAGTCATCGCCATCACCAACACCATCATAACTACATTCGGGGGCTAGCTTAAGGTCTGAACTTACCCGTCTTGTCTACATACTCATTATTATTTACTTGCCTGCTTTGTCGCTTACTTACTTATCTTTAATTTTCTTACTTGCTAGCTTATAAACTTAATTGTAACCTGCAATTGTAATTCTAATTGTAATTATAAATTTATATAGCGCCGCTTCAACTAATCAGGGGCGTCAACGATCACAAGGAGCATCCTTGAGAAAGTCCGAAATGCAGGTGACTGCAACAGCGCGAAATACTTTAGCGATTTTCAATCGGCATTTGTATACAGAGACACCGCTGCTTATAAATCACGGCAAATGTTTGCGAGGCTGTGGATATCACAACGGACTGCAAAGAAGGACGAGAAGACGAATATCGTCTGCCGGGAACGATTTCCACAAGTCACGAGTCGACGGGCAAAATGGCCGAGGTCGCTTCTGTCATATTTCACCGCAAGGCGTCGCCACAATCGTCTTTTAGATGGCGCTTCATCGATTTTACTATAATGCGTCTAAGATTTGTCTGAATAAGGATCCAGTCAAGCGATAGTAGGAGGAGGAATGAAGAGGAGGAGGAAGGAGGAGGCGAGGAGGAATAGAAGTAGGAGGAGGAAAGAAGAGGAGGAGGAGGAGGAAGGAGGAGGCGAGGAGGAATAAAAGTAGGAGGAGGGAAAAAAGGAGGAAGAAGGAGTAGGCGAGAAGGAATAGAAGCAGGAGGAGGAAAGAAGAAGAGGAGGAAGGAGGAGACGAGGAGGAATAGAAGTAGGAGGAGGAAAGAAGAGGAGGAAGAAGGAGGAGGCGAGGAGGAATAGAAATAGGAGGAGGAAAGAAGAGGAGGAGGAAGGAGGAGGCGAGGAGGAACAGAAGGAGGATTGGGAAAAGGGAAGAAGGGTGAAAAAGAGGAAGAGGAAGGAGGAGGCAAGGAGGAAGGGGCGGAGAATTGGGGAAAAGGGAGGCGGAGAGGAGTGGCACGAAGTCGGAGGAGGAAGAGGAGGAGGAATAGATGAAAGAGAAGGGGAAGGAACAAGAGGAGGGGAAAGAAGAGGTCGAGAAAGAGACCAAGAAATACATCATTCCCTCCTACTCTCTCTATTACTCTGTCTGTCTGTCTATCTGTCTGTCTGTCTGTATGTCTGTCTGTCTGTCTGTCTGTCTGTCTGTCTGTCTGTCTGTCTGTCTGTCTGTCTGTCTGTCTGTCTGTCTGTCTGTCTGTCTGTCTGTCTGTCTGTCTGTCTGTCTGTCTGTCTGTCTGGTGTCTTTCTTTTGTTGTCGTCCACTGAAGTGGAGCGTAATGACTGCAATTTCGTCTCTTCTGGAAATTGCAGATCCAAGGAAACCCACTGAGTCTCATCCTTCGTCCATCGGTCAAGCGTTCCTTGGCTTCCGGACGAACATTTCACCGGCTGAATAGCCCCAACTGACTGACCAGCTGACTGATTAACTTGCTAACCATCCGATGACCAACGAACAAACTGTCCAACTGATTGACCAACTGACCAACAGACTGACCACCAGACTGACTGACTGACTGGCTGTGTGAGTGAGTGACTGACTGGCTGTGTGAGTGAGTGACTGACTGGCTGTGTGAGTGAGTGAGTGAGTGAGTGAGTGAGTGAGTGAGTGAGTGACTGACTGACTGACTGACTGACTGACTGACTGACAATCGACTAATAAGTCTCTCCGTGCGAGTCAGATCTGGAAACCTGTAATATTGCGATATTGCTACAGTATAGCATCCTTCTTCTATCCTGATATTATCAGTTTATATAATGACATAATTTGGGGTAAGAATGAAATAGGAGTGAGAGAACAGGATTTAAAGTAACATAAGAAGGAGCAGGATGCAAATCACGGTTTGCAGGAGTGGCAGATGGAGGAAGAGTTTAACCTTTACCCTTCGTGAATGGGAGAATGAGGATGAAGAGGAGAATAAAGATAATGATGAGAATGAAGATAAAGATGGCAATGAGGATGAAGAAGAGATTGGGTAGATAATGAGGACGAAGCAGAAAGTAAAAATAAACGTGAGAACGATGAAGAAGAAGATAAATTAGGATGAAGAGGAAAATGAAGATAATGATGAGAATGAAGACAATGAAGAGAATAAAGATAAAGACGACAGTGAGGACGAAGAAGAGATTGGGAAGATAATGAGGATAAAGCAGAAAGTGAAGATAAAGGTGAGAACGATGATGAAGAAAGAATTAGGATGAAGAGATGCACGGTTATAAAGAGGATAACGAGTATGCCTACCAGGTAGGCACTGGTGTCTGACTTCGAGGTAGGCGGTCAGGTCCTTCGGACAAGGCTGGACCTCATCCCTCAGCGTCGGAACACTGAACTCGCACCTGCGCTGACCAGAACACACCCTGTCCAGTATGTGAAGGACGTCCGCCGAACAGCCGAGGTAGCCATAGTCACGTGACACGCACCTGCCGTGCTGCAAACGACCGTACCTGGCCTCGTCGACGAAGATCACGTGACCGACTGGGCACGAGGCGTTGAAGACGTCGAATTGACAGAACTCAGCGCCATCTGTTGAAACAAAAGGATTTCATTCTTCAAAAGACACACAGACGTAGACAGACAGACAGAAGGACAGAGGGGCGGACGGAGGCAAGAAGAAACACAGGCAGATACAGTGACAGACAGGGAGAGACGGAAGGATCAAGGCAGTGAGTGAGTGAGTGAGTGAGTGAGCGAGTGAGCGAGTGAGCGAGTGAGCGAGTGAGCGAGTGAGCGAGTGAGCGAGTGAGCGAGTGAGCGAGTGAGCGAGTGAGCGAGTGAGCGAGTGAGCGAGTGAGCGAGTGAGCGAGTGAGCGAGTGAGCGAGTGAGTGAGTGAGTTATTGAGTGAGTGAATGAGTGAGTGAATGAATGAATGATAGAGGGAGGGAGGGACAAAGGAAGGCAAGGAGGGAGACAGACAGACAGGCATATGGACATACAGACAGAGGCAGAGAGACAGACGTACGGCGGAGGCATAAGCATAAATTGGCAGACAAATACAGACACACTAGCATATACAGATACAAATATACATAAACAGAT